>JAWPHD010000221.1:187500-561605 GCA_037043455.1 Cyrtodaria siliqua
CCCATTAATGATAAGTGCATGACAAACTCGTTTGTTTAGATCTTCGTTACTGCCAATAATCATATCCGGTTTTCGCCTGAGAATGTGCATAGTTCATTGTCATTCTTCCGTTCGTCTATTGACTTTCAAGTTGAAAGGCAAACAAAACAAAAGCATTGCAAATATATGCGTCGGGTTTGGTAGCTGGAACACTACTTATTGAGTGAAATGGTTCATCAAATATTTACCTCCAACCCATACACATCATAAAGGTTATTTTCGAGGTTTCAGTGCAAAACTAATGTATCACCTTCTTTATTCATACGAACAGAACAGAACATATATTTTATTTCGACTTATACATATAGTATCTCGTCAACAAAAGTACACTCTCTCACGCAATTAAATAAATGAATTAATTGTTGAAACAATACATAATACCGGAGTATAAGCTTTACAGATATGTACACAACTACGTATACTTAAATGTGTTACGTACAATAAATGCTTTTTTTACAAACCTAGCTACATTTTGAATCTTTTTATGTTTCTTACATTGTATCAATTCAATAAATTTAATAGCACTAAGGTTTCGATAATAATACGCCTTCATATAAAGTTTGCGAATATGTTCATAGGCAGAACAAATTAAAATAAAATGATATTCATCTTCTATGTCATTAGAATTACAAATATTACAATATCGTTGACCTCTATCAGTTCTATTTTGTGTGTATCTGCCGGTTTCGAATCTGAGGAAATGCGATGATAATCGTATTCTTGACATTGCAGTTCTTATGGCAACATATCTAGATAATTTTAATATTTAAAGCTACATTGTCCCTTTATCAATCGATTTCTTTCTTGTAGGTTTATTTGTAACTTCGTGTTCACCAGCTCATGTCGATATAGGGTATTTAAGCGAGCAAATATAACGCAGAAAATCATTTACTGTATATACAATGACCAGTGCACATCGTACCTATACACAGGTAAAAGTATTTTTTACAGAAAAAAATGTTAGCTTCTTTCGGGGCCCGAACACATGACCTTCTGATTTCAAGTCCGGTGCTTTATCCACTGAACTACAACGCTACTTGAGAAAATAGTATAATAACTACCATATATTATGAGGCAAAATAACTTAACATATTTGAAAGATGGATGTGTGTAATACTGTATGTTATCAATATAAAACTAATACTTCGCCTCAAATCAACCAAATCTCGACTTGTTATTTAGCGGTTGATGATTTTGTGTGTGCGCGCTTGACGTAATGCATATTTAGTGTTAAAAATGCAACAACATACCAATAAATAGCAGTGGTCTAGTTGTTTCAAAACTTACAAGTGCAAGGCTGTGGTTCAAATCCCGTTCCGGGCAACTATTTTTTTATCACATATATTCTGGAGACGTATATTTATCGATATTACCTGTACGGAGGCTAAATAAAAACGAGAAAGTGTACGCATCGATTTCTGCTTATATACCGACTTTTGGGGTGTTCGTCGATTTGAAACTACTTTACACGTGACTCATTCATATTCATGAGTTATAACCAGTTAAAATAGGGACTGTACAGCTTTAAAGACAGTCTTGAAATGTTTATATAACACTAGAACACGGTTATTTTCAATATCAAAATACAACTTCTGTACAAAACAATCAATTACTCTTTGTTTGAATAATACATGAAAATGTTTTAAATTAATACTGTGAGACTCATTCCATAGTAAATCCAAAATCATTTAAAAGGGTCTTAACATTACTTGCCCAATTTTACAGCCTCTATCACAATATCTATGATGTTTCATACATAGTAGATATTATTATATATTGTTCGTACTTACAACCTTACTCCAATACTTAATTGTGATACATACTAGGGATATCTATTAACTCCCCATAGACTCCTGCATTACTAGTTGACGTTTTAACTTTGTAAACTCCCAAATCTCTGCTCCATAATTAAGAATAGCCCCCACAAATGCATCAAAACGTTTACAACATGTTTTAGGTTTGAAATTATACCTTTTTATATTTTGCGACATTTAACGCCTTTAAACCTTTCCCTGCAAGTGTTTCCTGATTTAGATTAACAGTCCCAGTATAGTTAAAAGCATTTCCTAAATAATTAAACTCATTTACCACTTCTAACTTCTTTCCATTATATACCCATGTTTCATTTTCCCTCAATCGGCCTCTTTTTTAAAACATCATCACTGTCGTGTTCTCAATATTTACATCTAACCCCCATTTATCACAATATACTTTTAAATTATCTAAATAAGCTTGCAATTTTCCAATTCAAACCATATTGTCTTTAAAAAGCAATAATATTAACGTCATGTCGTTTATATTATTGCCAGGTGTATTACTATCCTGTAAAAACAATTCAAGGTCATCTATAAACAGAGAAAACAATAACGGTGAGATTGCCTCCCCTTGTCTTAGACCAATTGAACATTCGAAAAAATCGAAAAATGAACAACAGTTTTGCACACACGATTTAACTTTCTTGTACATATGTTTTATTACTCTTAACATTTTACCGTTTATATCAAGTTTAAATGATTTAATCCAAAGTGCATTTCTATATAACTATACTATCATATGCCTTTTTAAATCTACAAAGGCACAGTACAGTCGTTTGCCTTCATTTAAAAACTTACGTATAACTGCCTGTAATACAAAGATGGTGTCAATACTCATATGTAGTTACAAGAGTTTTGCGATGACACCTCGTTTTAACACATCAAAGTGGCTTGTAATCGATTTGACACTGTTTACGCAATAATCGGGCGCAGTAACGGCTTTTTGCATTATACTGAATGATCATTTTATTTTTAGTCAGTAGACTTATCGTACACTGAATGTTGTATGCTTGCGACATATTTGCTATTGGTTTTCATTCAATATGAAATCTACCCTTTGTTTGTATCTGTTTTATTTAAGAACTAAAATATTTCCAGCGGGTTTATATTGTCCAGATCAATACCTGGTGGGCGAGATCAACGATACCTAATGCGTTTCAAATCCCAAACACTGGGTTTGGATCTCTTACAATATAAACCCGCTGGAAAAATATATTAATTCTTACTTGACATGGATTTTTATGTATCATCATACACAATTTGTGGAGAGATTGAACGCAATAAAAACAAATTCTCACCACTTACATTTTATGCCCATATCTCAACATCAAACGAGAACAATATGCAGCTTCATCCTATTTAAATATGTTGTTGGAACGTTAGCGTCGCTTATAATTACGCATTCCATTGTATTGTTGTTTTGCATCTGACGTTTAAAACGATTTCGTTATGTGATAAAGCAAGTTATATGATAAAACACACATAAAACAAGGTAAATCTACAGTTATATTTAATAAATAATAAAAACATGTTTGTTTAAAGACAGTCATATCAAATAAAACCCGTATCCCGGCAACACAATATCCTATACATTAAAGCCAAGTCCGATCACAGTACAGTATCATATACAATAAAACCAAGTCTGATCACAGTACAGTATCATACACAATAAAACCAAGTCTGATCACAGTACAGTATCATATACAATAAAACCAACTCTGATCACAGTACAGTATCATACACAATAAAACCAAGTCTGATCACAGTACAGTATCATATACAATAAAACCAATTCTGATCACAGTACAGTATCATACACAATAAAACCAAGTCTGATCACAGTACAGTATCATATACAATAAAACCAAGTCTGATTACAGTACAGTATCATATACAATAAAACCAAGTCTCGACACAGTACAGTATCATATACATTAAAACCAAGTCAGATCACAGTACAGTATCATATACAATAAAACCAAGTCTGATCACAGTACAGTATCATATACAATAAAACCAAGTCTGATCACAGTACAGTATCATATACAATAAAACCAAGTCTGATCACAGTACAGTATCATACACAATAAAACCAAGTCTGATCACAGTACAGTATCATATACAATAAAACCAAGTCTGATCACAGTACAGTATCATATACAATAAAACCAAGTCTGATCACAGTACAGTATCATATACAATAAAACCAAGTCCGATCACAGTACAGTATCATATACATTAAAACCAAGTCAGATCACAGTACAGTATCATATACAATAAAACCAAGTCTGATCACAGTACAGTATCATATACAATAAAACCAAGTCTGATCACAGTACAGTATCATATACAATAAAACCAAGTCTGATCACAGTACAGTATCATACACAATAAAACCAAGTCTGATCACAGTACAGTATCATATACAATAAAACCAAGTCTGATTACAGTACAGTATCATATACAATAAAACCAAGTCTCATCACAGTACAGTATCATATACAATAAAACCAAGTCTCATCACAGTACAGTATCATATACAATAAAACCAAGTCTCATCACAGGACAGTATCATATACAATAAAACCAAGTCTCATCAGAGTACAGTATCATATACAATAAAACCAAGTCTCATCAGAGTACAGTATCATATACAATAAAACCAAGTCTCATCACAGTACAGTATCATATACAATAAAACCAAGTCTCATCACAGTACAGTATCATATACAATAAAACCAAGTCTCATCAAAGTACAGTATCTCATAAAATAAAAGCAAGTCTCATCTCAGTACAGTATCATATACAATAAAACCAAGTCTGATCACAGTACAGTATCATATACAATAAAACCAAGTCTGATTACAGTACAGTATCATATACAATAAAACCAAGTCTCATCACAGTACAGTATCATATACAATAAAACCAAGTCTGATCACAGTACAGAATCATATACAATAAAACCAAGTCTCATCACAGAACAGTATCATATACAATAAAACGAAGTCCAATCACAGTACGGTATCATATACAATAAAACCAAGTCTCATCACAGTACAGTATCATATGCAATAAAACCAAGTCTGGTCACAGTACAGTATCATATACAATAAAACCAAGTCTCATCACAGTACAGTATCATATACAATAAAACCAAGACAGATCACAGTACAGTATCATATACAATAAAACCAAGTCAAATCACAGTACAGTATCATATACAATAAAACCAAGTCTCATCACAGTACAGTATCATATACAATAAAATCAAGTCTGATCCCAGCACAGTATCATATACAATAAAACCAAATCCGATCACAGTACAGTATCATATACAATAAAACCAAGTCTCATCACAGTACAGTATCATATACAATAAAACCAAGTCTCATCACAGTACAGTATCATATACAATAAAACCAAGTCTGATCACAGTACAGTATCATATACAATAAAACCAAGTCTCATAACAGAACAGTATCATATACAATAAAACCAAGTCTCATCACAATACAATATCATATACAATAAAACCAAGTCTGATCGCAGTACAGTATCATATACAATAAAACCAAGTCTCATCACAGTACAGTATCATATACAATAAAACCAAGTCTCATCACAATACAATATCATATACAATAAAACCAAGTCTGATCGCAGTACAGTATCATATACAATAAAACCAAGTCTCATCACAATACAATATCATATACAATAAAACCAAGTCTGATCGCAGTACAGTATCATATACAATAAAACCAAGTCTCATCACAGTACAGTATCATATACAATAAAACCAAGTCTCATCACAATACAATATCATATACAATAAAACCAAGTCTGATCGCAGTACAGTATCATATACAATAAAACCAAGTCTCATCACAATACAATATCATATACAATAAAACCAAGTCTGATCACAGTACAGTATCATATACAATAAAACCAAGTCTCATAACAGTACAGTATCATATACAATAAAACCAAGTCTCATCACAATACAATATCATATACAATAAAACCAAGTCTGACCACAATACAGTATCATATACAATAAAACCAAGTCTCATCACAGTACAGTATCATATACAATAAAACCAAGTCTGATCGCAGTACAGTATCATATACAATAAAACCAAGACAGATCACAGTACAGTATCATATACAATCAAACCAAGTCCAATCACAGTACGGTATCATATACAATAAAACCAAGTCTCATCACAGTACAGTATCATATGCAATAAAACCAAGTCTGATCACAGTACAGTGTCATATACAATAAAACCAAGTCCGATCACAGTACATTATCATATACAATAAAACCAAGTCTGATCACAGTACAGTATCATATGCAATAAAACCAAGTCTGATCACAGTACAGTATCATATACAATAAAACCAAGTCTGATCACAGTACAGTATCATATACAACAAAACCAAGTCTCATCACAGTACAGTATCATATACAATAAAACCAAGTCCGATCACAGTACATTATCATATACAATAAAACCAAGTCTCATCACAGTACAGTATCACATAAAATAAAACCAAGTCTCATCTCAGTATAATATCATATACAATAAAATCCTACGTTACTACCAATTTTATTGTTCTAATTTTAAAGTGCGTATATATCTATATATCTCGTTCTTTCGCGCATTAATTCACGAAAAAACTCGTGCATAATTTAAGTTAAAGTATTATTATCTTAAATTTAATTGAAATTATATATTTGGTGGTCACGGATTTTTACCGGCCAATTTTGAGCCTTTGCATGAGTGACTATTTAGACAGGTTTGAGTGTAATAAAAAAAATAAAAAATAAAAAAAGATATGTGTAATAAAATCATGCATTACATGTTGAAGTATATATAAATATACACTCTTTTACTCTCCCAAGAGAACGAATCTTGAACTGAAACACTTCTTAGTAAGTGAAAAATGGAGAAAATATATGACCAAAAAATGATATGTGACAAAATAGACTTTATATGTTGCCATTTATTGCCGTGTGTATATATATGTATTGTGTTGTACCTGTGTACTCATGGACCTAAAGGTCTTTTGTACTTTTGAATAAAAAAAATAATATATCCCAATACAAATCTATTAACCTATAATTATTTATTTAGAATGCGAACCTCTCTTGGTGACGAATGGATATATTTCTGGAAACATGTTAAACGTTGGATCAAGGTTGAAGGTCACGTGTCATGCTGGTTACGCACCTTCTGGAGGGAACCAATACACGACATGTTTATCTACCGGACTCTGGGACCCGAACATTGTTTGTGCCGGTATGTTAACTCCTGAAAAATAATGTCCCGAGCTAAGGCCCGCCATGGCCGAGTGCCATTGTTTGACGAGATAGAGTTTCTAGACTTAAAAGACATCACTGTAATGAAAGTGTTTGCCTATACGTCATCTAATCTTACAACTATTTAAAGCTACAGACGCCCTATATCAATCGATTTCTTCTTTGTAGGCGTGTCTTTATTTGTAACTTCATGTTCACCAGCTCTTGTCGAAATCGGGTATTTAAGCGAGCAAATATAGCGCATGAAATCAGCAGTAATAGGTGTAAATATGTGTAAATAATAATATACACCATCATATATTAATACCAACCAGAAATCAAGTAAGACATGTCAATGATAAGAAGATAGTGTAAAATAGCAGTTAACTTTAAGTATTTAATTATATGTGTATGTAAATACTATATGTAAAGGAACAAATCTCTTATAAACACGAGATGGCAGACAAAGAGGTACGTATACATAACCTTAACCAACAAGTACCATCTACACCTATAAGAGATTGACCAAACCATCTTGTTTCTGTAAATAAAACCATGATAAACTGATATATAAATGCATATGTACCAATAAAGGCTATTTGCCCAAGTCCAAAATGTAAATAATAATGTAAAAATGAGGACGTTTTATGTTCCTAAAAACCAGCAAAAGGTATGGTCAATCAATAATAGGTTAGAATCTCACTAATATGTCAGTATAATGCGCCAAGATGTCTTGAAAATGGATGCCGGACCTGCAACGCCAACCTATCTACGTTAGCGCGGTCTACGGCCCAGGGGCACAAGCTGTCACAAACCTCAAGTGAGTGGCACACGTGCACCTGGGCATCGTCAAGAATCATCAAACCATCAACGCATTCGAGATTCAACCTACAAGACATCACCCAGGGAAGCTCCCACCGGTGAGGCTCCTAGCCTCCCCCTAGTCGATCCAAACTGACCACGCCCAGACACTAATCAAGACTCGTGCCCAGAGGCATAATAACCCAAAATACATCAATATACACCCTTGGTACGCAATTGCTGCCCTTGAATTTCAAGTAAAAAAGTGAGATCCCAATAAACCCCATAACAATGACCATTTAAAAATATATGCGGTACCTTGTCAGTACGCGCATACCACATCAATGCCCCAAAACCCCAAACCAGGGGCCGTGGCCCCATAAAAGAGGGCTATGGTCACTTGGTATTAATATAAAATACGGTACCATGTCAGGCAACAAGCAGGGCAGTACGCGTATCCCACATCGCCCCACGGCCCGTCACCCCAGGACAAACCAATTATAACAAGTAATGCAGTTGCGGACCCAAACAAACAGTAAATCAAAAACAGTTTAAAAAAACACCAAACAAACCCATAATCATAGCGCGCGAAATTAGGTTAAATTAACCGCCAGTGCTATAATTATATATTTGGCAGACAATTCAGACACTTTGGTCGACTCTGAGGCGGAGTCTCTCAATTCAAAATTCAAAATCAAAATCTTTTTAGTCCAAACATAATGCCGAGTCAACGGGGGATTCTTCCCGGGGGCTCATATGGTAGAGGGACTATAAACCTTAGAAAGAAAGAAAAGCATGAAATCATTTACTGTATATACATCGACCAGTGCACATCGTACCTTTCCACAGGTAACAGTAATTTTTACAGAAAAAAAAAGTTAGCTTCTTTCGGGGCTCGAACACGCGACATTCTGATGTCAAGTCCTGTGCTCTATCCACTGAACTACATCGCTACTTGGGAAAATAGTATACTAACTACCATATATTATGAGGCAAAATAACAACATATTTGAACGCAACTGAAAATGGATCAATAAATATGCAGTCCATATTGTCGCACGTGTAAATTAGCATTGCCTGGTGTAATACTGTATCTTATCAATATGAAACTAATACTTCGTCTCAAATCAACCACATATCGACTTGTTATTTATGCTCGAAATATGTCCTTAAAGCTGTACAGTCCCTATTTTAACTGGTAATAAATCATGAATATGAATGAGTCACGTGTGAAGTAGTTTCAAATCGACGAACACCCCCAAAAGTCGGTATATAAGGAGAAATCGATACGTAAAATTGCACATTTTTATTTAGCCTCCGTACAGGTAACATCGATAAACATACGGCTCCAGAATATATGTGATAACAAATAGATGCCTGGAACGGGATTTGAACCACAGCCTTGCACTTGTAAGATTTGAAAGATGTACGCTGAACCTCTAGACCACTGCTATTTATTGGTATTTTGTAGCATTTTTAACACTAAATAGGCATTACATAATAACAAGAGCGCGCACACAAACTCATCAAGCGCTAAATAACAAGTCGAGATATGGTTGATTTGAGGCGAAGTATTAGTTTCATATTGATACGATACAGTATTACACCAGGCAATGTTAATTTACACGTGCGACAATATGGACTGCATATTTATTGATTTATCTTTAGTTGCGTTCAAATATGTTGTTATTTTGCCTCATAATATATGGTAGTTAGTATACTATTGTCTCAAGTAGCATTGTAGTTCAGTGGATACAGCACCGGACTTGAAATCAGAAGGTCGTGTGTTCGAGCCCCGAAAGAAGCTAACTTTTTTTTCTGTAATAATTACTGTTACCTCTGTATAGGTACGATGTGCACTGGTCGATGTATATACAGTAAATGATTTTTTGCGCTATATTTGCTCGCTTAAATACCCGATTTCGACATGAGCTGGTGAACATGAAGTTACAAATAAAGACACGCCTACAAAGAAGAAATCGATTGATATAGGGACTCTGTAGCTTTAAAAGAGGCTTTTCCCTTTAGTGATACAATTTATTTGAACTGAACTTTAGCGAATACAACATGTGTCATTTGACGTGATATTAATGAAAGCATAGTCACATGTATTTTGTTGTAGGTTGTTCTTCCTTTTTTCGTACGTTGATTAAACATAACTGAAACATCCTCCATTCTTCATGTTCAGATCCCGATGAGTGTGCTGATAATACCGACAACTGTCATGCAGATGCTACCTGTACAAACATTCCCGGATCCTTTACCTGTGCCTGTAGTAGTGGATACACTGGCGATGGGGTAACAACTTGTACCGGTGAGCATACGAAAATTCTGACGAGGTTAAATCATAATTTCTTGTCTTGACTATGATAATGAAAATACATGTGGTATGCTCCTCTCAGTACCATTTCAATTTAATTGATGCCACGCTGTCTACACAAATGATTTCAAAATACTACATTCGATCCGCATGAAGTCAAAGCTGGGTCATGGATGCTTTATTTAAACCTCGTGCCGAATGAAAATACTCAAGCAGCAAATTACACATTTTCAAAATGTACATAGATATGTAAAAAATAATAAAATATAATTTACATGTTTTACGTACATTTTGGAAATGTGTAATTTATATATTCTGGAGTTGGGCCAATTAGTGATTTGCCAATTATTTTTTTTTAATTATTTTTTTAATAATATTATCACATTTTTAGAGAAGATTACAGTAGCGAAATGGAGAGACTTATTTTGATGGAATTGCATATACAAATCCGTTTTACTCCACAGTCGCAGTGATCTGAATATCGCAGTTGTCCTCCTTCTGAAGTTCATCACTGTTTGAATTGTACCATACAGTTGTTGAAATCTCATTCATTTCAGTTCAATCTCACAAAGCAAATGCATTTAGTGTATATAAAAGAAAATGTACATTATAAACGTAGACAAGATATCGAACTTGGGAAGATAGAAAGCATATATGGTTGGAAATAATACTGCCGAAGTCTAAACCAATTATTATTTGCTCTGTATACAGACCTAGCTCCTAGCTCACTTATACAATGGGTTGATGATTTTGAGCAGGAAATCCAAAAAGCTTTAGGTCATGATGAAAACGAAATCATCATTATGGGTGATACAAATTATAACTTCCTAAAAAATTCACCTAAAAGATGGTTAGATTGTCTTGATACATACAATTTTACTCAGTTAATACAATCTCCAACAAGGGTTAAAACAAACTCTTCTACCCTTATAGACCATATTTACTCAAATAAACCACATAATATATGTGAAACAAATGTTCCAATATATAGTGCAAGTGACCACTACCCAGTCTGCGCAACAAGACATGCACCCTTTATTAAATCAGGTAATACACATACAGAAATAACTTCCAGAGATTTTAAGAAATTTGATACAATGCATTTCAATAATAGTTTAAATGAAACGTTTGATCGATCTTATCAATATAGAAAGTACGACAGATGTAAACTCTGCCATAAGCTTGTGGAATGATGCTATTCTTAATGTACTAGATAAACATACACCTATAAAAACTAAACGAATAAAAAGCAACACACTTCCAAGTTGGTTGACTCCTGAAATTAAAGAATCAAAAAATAAAAAAGATTTCTATCATAAGACAAAAGATTTTATCCAGTATAAACATTCTTGCAAAATCGATATGTCACATAATTAACATAAAAATTAAAAAATGCAAGAGTAGTTCCTATATATAAATCAGGTGATGCTGATGATCCCGGTTATTACAGACCAATTTCTATTTTACCCACATTATCAAAAATACTAGAAAAAACATATAGCCAACCAGTGTATTGAGTATCTGGAAATGTATGGTCTAATTTATAGGAGACAGTCAGGCTTTAGAAAATCTCATTCCTGCCATACAGCAATAACAAACCTAACAGATATGTTACTGCAAGAATTGAATAATGGACATGTCACTGAACTTGTTTTTATTGATTTCAAAAAGGCATTTGATCTAGTTAACCATGAACTTTGGCAAAACTTAAAAGTTATAATTTTGATAAATGCTCTTTCAAATGGTTCAACTCGTACCTTACAAATCGATACCAGAATATACAAATTTCGACAGAGCTTTCAAAGCCTAATCTTATAAAAACAGGGGTACCACAAGGGTCAATACTTGGACCACTTCTATTTATCATGTGTGTCAATGATCTACCACTTTATGTAGAAAATGCAAACACAGACATATTTGCTGATGATGTAACATTGTCTACGTCTGGTTCTTATCTTGAAATTATACAAGAAAATAGCCAGCTTAGTCTCAAACAAACAGGGCAATGGGCTAAGCAAAATAAAATGTTAATAAATGAAATAAAAACAAAATATATGATTATAGGTACATCTCAAAAGTTGTCTAAACTTAATAACGAAGTAAAACAATTATATGTTAACAGTACAGCAATAGAAAATGTACAGAGTCAAAAATTATTAGGGGTATATATTGATAAAAACCTGTCATGGGACGTCCATGTTGATAATCTTTGTACTTCTTTAACAAACAAAACTAATCTTTTGTGCAAAATCATGAAATTTCTCACACATGAAACAAGAATTATGTATTACAATGCATATATACAACCAAATTTGGATTATGGTGACACTATTTGGGGAAATTGCTCTAGCAACAATATTAATAGAATCCAAAAAAGCTAAAAGAGCGCTGCTCGGATAATCCTTAATAAGCCATATGATGCATCTTCGAAACCTTTATTTAAAGAGCTTATACGGTTAAATGTCCATGATCGAATACAATTTCATAAAGCAGTGCAGGTTTACAACTGCGTCAATAATCTTGCTCCAGACTATCTTACATCTTTGTTTCAAAAGGTTCATTCCTCTTATAAATTAAGGACTTGTTCAAATGGTGATCTAATCGTCCCGAAACATAGGCTAAGTATATACAAACAAAGTATTCGTTATTCTGGTGCTGTCATATGGAACTCGATCGCACCTCCAATGCGACAAGTCAAACATATCAAAGAATTTAAAAAGAAATATTATTCCTATATTTTAGGTAATACTAGTTAATTTTAATTTGCTTGCATTTGGTTAAGTACTTTAAAATAACTTTAAAAGATTTATATATAGGGAATTTTGATTTTACAACAGGAAACTCTTCAGAATTGTATAATATTGTATGTTTATAACCATGTGTGTGTTACATGTTTCTTCATTTGATGGCCTCAAGGGAGAACAATTGTTGTAAATTGATTGAGTTACCATCATTAAATAAAGCATTTATTATTATTATTATTATTATTATTATTATAAAACATATAAATGTCATTGTTATATAAATAAAATGACGTGATATTTATTTTCATGTTTAGAAAACGACGAGTGTGCTGATAATACTGACAACTGTCATGCCGATGCTACCTGTATAAATACTGTCGGATCCTTTATGTGTGTCTGTAATAGTGGATACTCTGGCGATGGGGTAACAACATGTACAGGTGAATTTACTTCAGTTATGTCGATGTGAAATCATAATTGACTGTCATGGCTATGTGGTTGACAATGTTTTCCTAATCCCGGTTCCAAGTTAATTTAAATTATGCCACGATATTGGCGGTGGCATTTCTGATAGGTATTTGCATTCTTTGTTTCATCACCGTCTCAGATCTTTGTTCCAATTATCTGGTAATACGTACGGTACGCATTGACAGGCAGGTAGCTACAAAGAGACACAGCCAGGCAATTGACTCGGTAGAACTTGGGAAATACACAGAGGTACACTGAGACAATTACCGCGGTAGAATTTTGGAAATACACAGAGGCACATCGAGTTTTTTTTTTTCAGATGCCGATGAATGTACTGAAAATACTGACAACTGCCATGCAGATGCCACCTGTACAAATACTGTCGGATCGTTTACATGCGCCTGCAATAGTGGATACACTGGCGATGGGGTTACTTGTACAGGTCAGCTTACTTTAATTATGTCGGTGTGAAATCTTAAAGGCTTGTCATGACTATCTTGTTGAAAACGTCACCCTTAACCCAGTTCTATGTTAATTTAAATTATATCACGCCATGTATATAAAACATTCAGTATTTTATTTTATACAACTATTACATTTCATCCGCATGAAGTCGAAGTTGGGTTAATTGATGTTTATTTAAATCTCACGGGGATTGAAAATAGTAAATCAGCAAATTGCATTTAATCAGAATTTTACAGATATTTAATAAATAATAAAATGTAAACACATACATGTGTTATGTACATTTACTGATAAGTCGATCCGCAGTTTGACTTGAACGTTTGAACACATTTGTTCAGATATCTGATGAAAAAATGAATCTATATTACGTGAACTTGTTAGTAGCTTCAGTTTCTGTATATATATATTATATATATATGTATCTGTTACGAATGATACATTAAGTGTTTTATACCCCCCAACCCCCGCCCCGCCCCCACCCCGCTTTCTCAAAGTGAAGTGGGGCTATATAGGAATCAACCTGTTCGTAACGTCCCGTTGCGTCGCGTAACACATTTTTGTCGCGTCGCATCGCGTCGCGTAACACAGTTTTATTACTCGCATTCTTCAGAAAGTTTTGAATGTATTATTCCCAAACGTCATATACACATAACAATTGATGATCTTATGTCCCCCTACATCACCCATTGTTGATTGTCTAATTTATTACATAATTATGGCCCTTTTTTATTTAGAATTTAAGCGGAGGTATTCATCACCTTCAGTGATAATTCTAGTAAACTAATAAAAGGGTATTTCAAAAGTGTAATAGATTTTTGTTTTGCATTCCAAATCGGCGACTCGATTATTCGAAATTATTGAATCTTCCAAAACGCAGTTTACTACTAATAAAACTAAAATTATTGAAAACTTAAATACATTTCTTTCTTCTTAAAGCAGTCACGGTTGCCTGAGTATCCCAGTGAGAAGAGCATTTTACGTTTGACTTGCAAATAATAAAACACTATTTTAAAATAGTATTAAAACAAACACTGCGTTAAAATGGTAGTATATTTTAAAATGAAGTGCATACTGAGTAAAGGGGGAAAAAATCTTAAAACTAATGCTATTGATTGTAAAAGTAGAGATATACTTGTCGAACAGGAACTTTTGCATTCAAGCTATGACATTACAAACATAAAATGTTTGAGAATAGAGCTACGTGTACCGCCTTGAAACGGTCAGAGGCAACAAAGGCCGGAGGTGATGAAGCGATACACAGAGTTGCATGAATAATATACTGAGGTGTTTGCTACTATTGCGCACATGTATTTCAATTATTCCTCTTAAACTATAGCTGCTGACAAAATCCTCAACACAACTGATAGTGTTAGATCTAGTTTTTTATTTAATAAAAATTGACCCTAATGTGCAACAGTAATAACCTACCTGTATCAATGGATATAGACAACAGTTAAGTAATAGACAGAGTCTGGTCTCATCGAGTTGGCTTATTTAAACACCGAGATGGGCCTAGCTGAGAGAAACTCTATCATTTTTATAGCATGATGTACTTAATAACACTGTGACGTGCGAGTGACCGTACTCTAACTTCCTCTATTTGGTAGTTCTAGTACGGTATAGCCACGCCCTTTAGTTACCCTAAGTTAAACGATTTAATGCTTTGCATTCATCAAAGGAAATGTTGCCGAACATGCTCATTTATGTCAGTTCAGTTGAAAACATATCACTTATCAAATGAATCATCAAACGTCGAACTGTCATTGTCATATATGAAATAAAATGAAATGACAATTTCCTTCAGCTTGTTTCATTTTCAGATGCCGACGAATGTGCTGCTAATACTGACAACTGCCATGCAGATGCTACCTGTACAAATACTGTCGGATCGTTTACGTGCGCCTGCAATAGTGGATACACTGGCGATGGGATGACTTGTACTGGTGAGCTTACGTCAATTATGTCGATTACGTCAATTATGTCGATGAGAACTCATATCTTTTCATGGTTTTCGTTACCTCAGTTCCATGTAAATTTAAGTTGCTTCATGATTTTGGCGGGGCATGTCTCGTGGACTATTTATCCTTCGTTTCATCTCTCTCTAAGGTCGCTGTTCCAATAATCCGGTAATACGTTGTGCGCATTTAATTTCGTTTTAAGAAATATCATGTGTCAAATGCTTTATTAAACCTTGCTAACTTAATTGAAACATTTTTCATTTTCAGATGCCGACGAATGTGTTGCTAATACTGACAACTGCCATGCAGATGCTACCTGTACAAATACTGCCGGATCCTTTACATGTGCCTGCAATAGTGGATACACTGGCGATGGGACGACTTGTACTGGTGAGCTTACGTCAATTATGTCGATTACGTCAATTATGTCGATGAGAACTCGTAATACCTTTTCATGGTTGTCATTACCTCAGTTTCATGTAAATTTAAGTTGTGTCAGGACATCGGCGAGGACATGTCTCGTGGACTATTTATCCTTCGTTTCATCTACCTCTAAGGTCGCTGTTCCAATAATCCGGTAATAAGTTGTGCATTTAATTTCGTTTTAAGAAATATCATATATCAAACGCATTATTAAACTTTGCTAACTTAATTGAAACATTTTTCATTTTCAGATGCCGACGAATGTGCTGCTAATACTGACAACTGCCATGCAGATGCTACCTGTACGAATACTGTCGGATCCTTTACGTGTGCCTGCAATAGTGGATATACTGGCGATGGGATGACTTGTACTGGTGAGCTTACGTCAATTATGTCGATTACGCCAATTCTGTCGATTACGTCAATTATGTCGATGAGAACTCATAATACCTTTTCGTGGTTTCCGTTACGTCAGTTTTATGCAAATTTAAGTTGTGTCAGGATATTGGCGGGGCATGTCTCATGGACTAGTTATCCTTCGTTTCATCTCCCTCTAAGGTCGCTGTTCCAATCATCCGGTAATAAGTTGTGCATTTAATTTCGTTTTAAGAAATATCATATATCAAACGCATTATTAAACCTTGCTAACTTAATTAAAACATTTCTCATTTTCAGATGCCGACGAATGTGCTGCTAATACTGACAACTGCCATGCAGATGCTACCTGTACAAATACTGTCGGATCGTTTACGTGTGCCTGTAATACTGGATTCACTGGCGATGGAGTAACTTGTACAGGTCAGCCTACGTCTAACATATGCTACACATATGAATTGTGTCATGGCTACGATAATGAAAGACCAGTTCATTTCGCTTTTAATTTTAATTAGTATATGTCACGTTATCGACTAAAATAGTTCAGTATTTTATTTCATACAGTCAGTAAATGTGTTCCGAATGAAGTCAATATTGGGACAGGGAAATTTATTTCAACCACTTTCCGATTTAAAAAAATACTCAAGCAGCACATTACCCTTGATCAGAAAGTATACACATATTTAACAAAACATAAAATTTAGTTGTCTTTTCGTTTTGTCGTTCTGTTCGTTTGGTCGAAATAACATTTCTTTTGCGATAAATATGTCGCATGTTCGCTCTTTCGTTCTGACGTCTTTTCGTCTTTTAATTTTTATTGTGTTTTTGAGGTGAAAAGATGAAATGTTAGAAAGCCACAATCATATAACTAAGCATTATTTGTCGTTGTCAAGGTAACTTCCGTCATGTTAACGTTAGTAATTCCATCACGGGTGTCATTTAATTTGAGGTCTAAGTGTTTTCAATTTGGATACTTTGAAGAGAAATATAACCAGTCGTCCGTCGAGTACATTTACATAAGACATATACAAATATCAAACTGAATTAACCATATACCGAACAAAACATAACAAAACAATTATTTTGTTTAACTTATACATACGTACATCGTTATATATATAACGTGTCATACGCTAACCATGCCTTTTTGTTCTCATTTTTTGCCTTCTTTAGAAACGAAAATAGTTGTCTCCTCTTGTCATTTACCTCCTTGGGAAACTGTTGGGTCACATAGAATGCTTTTCCTTCCAGATTTTTCCACTATCTTCTCACTAGTTCACGTTCTTTAAACAAAGACAACTTGGTCACGATTCTTTTACTTGTACTTCTAGTGGCTGCTATAGAGCCCATTCTATGAACTGTTTCAAACTGGATAACGTCCACAATATCCTGTGCAATTTTCATTTCTGTTACCATGAATTCTCGTAGGTGCTTTTCCATCTCCACTGTTACTTCAGTCAGGGACTCTTTCTCCATTTGGACAACTTTATCGTTAGCTAGACCCAACGAAAAATCTGTACTCTCCACTTTCTCTTCAACTCTCTCCACCCGTTCGTCCGTCCGTTTTACCTGCTCGTGTACGTAAGTCCAAGGCATTTTCATTTCTTTACAGATTTAATTTCATCGAGAAATGAGAAAGCTTTATATTTTCACGAATGGGAAGCATGAGAAATCATTCTGAAGTTTTATCCCTTAGAGATTAGATTTAATTTTATCAAGAAGTAAGAAACTTTATATTTTCACGAATGCGAAGAATGAGTGAAAATATTGAAGTTTGATGTTATTCACGACCAAACAACACGTGTTTTGTTTGGTTTGTTTTTATCTTATGTCTTATATTCAAGGTTTTTGTAGAAAACATTTATTTTCGGCTACGTCAATGGTAAAATTGCTATTTGTAATTCACCATAACTTCTAAAATACTTGACTAGTTTCAATAAACTATATAGAAAATGTTACAAGTCCAACAGGAAGAGTATCATTCACAGAATACAGTTACTCCAACAAGTATTACAACGCAAAGGTGATTCAAAAAACGCATTCAGTAAAATAATCACATCACAAACATTTAAGGGTTGACAGCAGTGGTAACGTCTTGGAACGGTCAGTGGCAAAACGGACCACCGGGAATTTAACCAGTTCAAGGGTGCATCATATCTCACTCTTACCCTGTCATAATCCCTTAGCAACAGGACAGTGTAAATAAATATAAACTCCGCCGAGTTAACCCCTAACATTTGAGAATGCGATGATAAGCGTTGTAAGAAAAACACAGAAAAGTTCATGTTTATAATATATAAAAAGTAAGTTAAACCTAAGAAGCTAATCTCATATGTACTCGATGCCTTGTCTGAAGTCAGAGCATCAAGGGAAAACCGTTAAGGGCACGACAAAACGGAGTGAATGATATTCATCCAACGATTCCCGCCTTAAAGGATTTACGAACACGTAATCATAGAGTCAATCGCCTGTCCGGTCGTTGCACACTCAAAGAGGAAATCATAATTGTAAACTCGATGGTCTACAACTAAGCACGTAGTGCGCCGCACAATACATTCATTTTATCAGATGAGTTATTTCCAATCCAATACAATAACTTTAATGCCAACTTTCTGAAAAAAAAACGACAACAATTCCTAAAATACTTGACCGATTTTCAAAAACTGCACCTTATTTTCTTAAACCATATCCAAGATTATAATATAAATGTAACAGTTATTTTCCGAAAACAATGGAGTTTGATATTGAAAAAAGTTGTTACGGGCAGTGAAAATAAAGCTCTATATTTCACAGTATGAAATAACACTTTTATTCACTGCTTAATTGCAGCAATCTCATTGCTTATCCTAAAAGAATGGTACTACTCATTATATGTATATGAATTATATACTAAGTTATTCCATTGCAGCACCAACAACGCCAGCAGCAGCACCATTTTCGTGCCCAGGAGACGACTCAATTTATAGAACGGTTCTATTGGCAGATAGCTCAACCTTGACCTACAGGTTAGCCGATACTCTCAATGATTGTGTAGTTTGGTTGATGGACAAAAAGTAAACAGATGCATGTTAGTTCGTCTTTTCACACAAGAAGCAAGCTATTCTACTTGCCCAGGAGTCAGCAGTGGCGTCGGTATCTGTACTTCTTCGGATTCTGCCTTGGTTAATATTTTACGATAAGCTCATAAATTATCTCTGAAACATTCTAAAGAAATGAACCTTCAGACCTGTGTCCACTGTCATCAAAGGAACCCGCAGAGAAAAGTGCCATAACCCTGTTCTCCAAACATTTATTTGCCTCTTTTAAACTTATAGATTTGATGAATATACAATTTCTTGTCATATCTCAGAAACCCTTAAAGATATTCAGTGAAACTTTACATATGTATTCATTGACATACAAGGAACTCATAGAGATAGTGCCAATATGCTATGCAATTAATGAAGCAGTATTTTACCCCTTTTTCAACATAGATTATTTTTTCAAGTCATGTTTTTGTCATATATTTTAATCTCCTTTAATGCTTCAATAAAACTTACATTAGCACATGTAAACCTATTCATTGTCATATAAACACTCATAGAGACAAGTGTCATCATTATGTCATGCAATTAAGCAGAATTGCCGATATTTTTCAACTGAGTTGCCCAATAAATAAACAAGGCCTTCAAAGTCGAGCGCGCTGTCCTCCGACAGCTCTCGCATTATCTCAAGGTCATGGTGTGACCCTGACCTTTGATCTAGTGACCTCAAAAACGACAGTGATAATTTTTGTCCCACTGACAGTCTGTCTCTGAAGTTTCATGATCCCAGGTTAAAATTATTTGAGCTATAGCGCGGAAGAAGCAGTTTTTCTATATCGGGTCACGGAAACCTTGTCCTTTGTCCTCGGTACCTCAAAAAATAAATGTTGTCTCATTTGCAGTCTATATATAACGTTTCATAATCCTGTGTTGAACGGTACTCCATTTACAGCGCGGAAAGCGTTTTCCTTTATTGGGTTTCCTTGACCTTGACCTAGTGACCTAAAAAACAATGGATCATTCTTGTCCTATAAGTAGTCAATGTAGGAAGTTTCATGATCATGAGCGTAAAACTTCATGAGTTATCATGTGGAATTCAAGTTGTTAACTTCAGACGGGCGGATAGACGGACGGGGGTAAAGCCATGCCATAGAACGTCCATATTTCAAACGGGTGTATAATCGAAATAAAAAAGGATGGTTATGTATCATTTAAGAAAGAGCCACTACGTTGAGTGACGCCGTTTTCTCTTTTGACATGCTGCGGACTGATTCACCACATTTCTACTCTTGTTTTCCTATAGGTCAATTGTACCTTTATACTTTGTTTTAACTGTGCAACAAAAACAGAACATATGGATAATCGTGACGTCATGTATACTGTATCGCTGATTGGGCTTTGGTTAAGAAATATAATAAAATAAATTTATATTTCCCATACTGTAATATAAATATTATTGTACACAATCATCCGCCGAAGAAAAGTAAAAACATTCATTTTATTATTGTTCACGACATTTTTTCACAAATGAACATATTAAAATGAAAAATACTATTTCTCATTCTGATGCAGAGGGCAAAACGAAACCGTGTACAAAACATGTACTAGATTCATGTACAACCATTTGTCAGATGAACTCTTCATTTTTCTCCAAAGGGTGTTTAAAACTTCGGAGATAACATACGCCAATGCCTTGAGTAACTGTCAGGCTGATGGTGCCCATCTGGTGAGGCTAACGTCTACTGCGAAGTATGACGTCTTGTTTACACTACTGACTACCTGCTCAGGTAAATTAAATTAGAAAATATTACTGTAGAACAATATGTGATAAAAAGTCACCTGCCAACAAATGCCACCTGTATTGTGACTACAGACCATGTCACTACAGACCAATCGATGCTAAGACGTCACCTGCAATAAAACGTTAACTGTATCATTGGGAGGTAGTTAACTGTATCATTGGGAGGTGTATCATTGGGAGGTAGTTAACTGTATCATTGGGAGGTAGTTAACTGTATCATTGGGAGGAGGTAGTTAACTGTATCATTGGGAGGTAGTTACCTGTATCATTGGGAGGTAGTTAATTGTATCATTGGGAGGTAGTTAACTGTATCATTGGGAGGTAGTTAACTGTATCATTGGGAGGTAGTTAACTGTATCATTGGGAGGTAGTTAACTGTATCATTGGGAGGTAGTTAACTGTATCATTGGGAGGTAGTTAACTGTATCATTGGGAGGTAGTTAACTGTATCATTGGGAGGTAGTTAACTGTATCATTGGGAGGTAGTTAATTGTATCATTGGGAGGTAGTTAACTGTATCATTGGGAGGTAGTTAACTGTATCATTGGGAGGTAGTTAACTGTATCATTGGGAGGAAATCTGTATTTTGCATTCAACTGTATGAAGATAATTATATACTAACTATTTATCATCGATTGTATTTCATTTATTAAACATATTGTTAAGAAATCTGATGATGTTAAACGTAAGCCTAAATGTTGTCCTAAGTAATGGCTTAAACGTCACTACGATCTATATTATTTTATTATTCAGGCTACAACTTGGGACATTGGGTTGACCTCAACAACATCAATGCTTCCAGTTTTCCCGATGTTAGCCAGTGGGTCTCGTCTGTGAATGTTCACCTGCCACCTGGAAACTACTTTTGGAGCAGTAGCCAGCCAAATGGAAACAGTGCCAGTTGCGCCTACTTGTCACCTAACCAAGGGTTTAAACTTGGTGATGTGTTATGTACTACAGTACACTATTATATTTGCGAAAAAGATCTGTAAGAAAACGTTATGAAATTGGTTCTTTGTTGTAACTTGTCCACTGTTGTACTTGGTCCCCTGTTGTTACTAGTCCCTTGTACTAACTGTTCCACTGTTGACAACGGTCCCCTGCTATAACTGGTTCCCTGTTGTAATTGGTATTCTGTTATAATTGGTCCCCTGTTGAAAAACGCCCATTGTTGTAACTGATCTCCTGTTATAATTGATATTCTGCTGTAATGTTCCTCCTGTTGAAATATGTCTATTGTTGTAACTGGTCTCCTGTTATAATTGATCTTCTGTTGTAATTGGTCCCTTGTTGAACTGGTCTAATTTTGTTACTGGTTCCCTGTTGCGAATTATCCATGTTTCCCCGGTTGTAACTGGTCTTGTTTTACTAGTACTCTGTTGGTATTGGTCCCCTGTTGTAATTGGTTTCCTGTGTT
Organism: Cyrtodaria siliqua; assembly: GCA_037043455.1. Taxonomy (NCBI): domain Eukaryota; kingdom Metazoa; phylum Mollusca; class Bivalvia; order Adapedonta; family Hiatellidae; genus Cyrtodaria; species Cyrtodaria siliqua. The sequence goes on from JAWPHD010000221.1 coordinate 210,460, forward strand.
ACTTGTCCCCTGTGGTTATTGATCTCTTGTTGTAACTTGTATTATGTTGCAACTGTTGTCCTGTTGTAATTAGTGCCCCGTTGTTTATGTTCTCTTGTTGTAACCGGTCCCTTGTCGTTACTGGTCCGCTATTGTTACTAGTACCCCGTCGTTTATGTTCTCTTGTTGTAACCGGTCCCTTGTCGTTACTAGTCCGCTGTTGTAACTAGAGCCCCGTTGATTATGTTCTCTTGTATTGTAACCGGTCCCTTGTCGTTACTGGTCCGCTGTTGTTACTAGTCCCCTGTTGTAATTGTTCTCATGTTGGAGCTGTACCCTGATGTAATTAGGAATCATATTATTTAATATTGAATGACTTAAAAGAACTGTATTAAGAGAATATGACAATATGAATATTTGTCACGTTTGCAGCACGACGTAGTCTTGTAAGTACATGTTATTTACACAAGTGAAAAAGAGTATCCGTGAATACAGTAGATATAAAACTCGAACAGGAAATATAACACTCAAGGACTACAGTCAACCAAAACACGAATACAAACAAACATAGATTAAATCATGCGCGGTATATGACATCATACACAAATGGTGACAATAGTGGTGACGTACACAAGTGGTGACAATAGTGGTGACATGCACAAGTGGTGACAATAGTGGTGACATACACAAGTGGTGACAATAGTGGTGACATACAATAGTGGTGACATACACAAATGGTGACAATAGTGGTGACATACACAAATGGTGACATACACAAGTGGTGACAATAGTGGTGACATACATAAGTGGTGACAATAGTGGTGACATACACAAGTCGTGACAATAGTGGTGACACACACAAGTCGTGACAATAGTGGTGACATACACAAGTCGTGACGCCTTGGAATGGTCAGTGGCAAAACACGGTCGATGCGGGGTTTAACCAGGTTCTAGGATGCATCAAATCTGACTCTTATCCAATTGTCACCCCGATAAAACAGGAGTGTAAACAAGAAGTATTGCCACGCACTACAATGTTTCCTACTCCCTACCTGGCATTGTGTGATTGTTTGATGTTTTTTTGAGGATGTTTAATTTTCTCATTGATAAAGTGGCATATGCACATGTCAACTCATCTAACGCAACAGAAATGTAAATCGTTACTCCATTAGCTAACGTGTTAAGATTTGAAACGTAAAATGTCAGATTAACTGCCAGAAAAGTATGGGACTGAAGATAACTGTGTATGAATTACTGAATATGATGATGCAAAAGCCAACATTATACATCTTTAGGTCATATACCACTATTGTTTTTCCCATAGGCCTCCAATATAGCCTTTTGACCTACAACCCCTATTCTTATATCCGAACGGATGATAAAACCTAACTTTTTTTAAAAAAAAAAATATCTTAGAGACACTTAAAAATGACCAGCAAATTGAGAGCAATATGATGCTTTCAGCCTCTAATAAGTCACAGAAGGTGGCCACCCCAAGAATGGCAGATAAGAAATTTTAATTTTTGAAAATATACTCCCAGTACAATTGTATCCATAACAATGCAAATATGAGTCAAAATATCCGAAATCAACATGTTTTATGATGGAAATATAATATTTTGATGTTTTATGGGGATTTGTTATGATTTGGGTAATTAAATCCAATCAGAATCTACCTTAAAATCTGACTATATGCCCTAATAGACCCAATACTTTTTTCAACCATTCAGAAGCCCCATATCAATAGTGGTATCTGACTATAAGTACACCGTTTCTGAGCCTAATGACGAGGTATATGTAAAGCTTGCATATTTTGAGAGTCCAGTGACACTCTAATGACACAATGTAAACGGTTTTAGCCAGCCAGGATAGACCCCGAAGACGGAAAGTCGAATTTAGAGTTACCAACTCGTGGTTCGTTTTGCGCATAGTCAATCACTGGTGTTTTTAGAACCCGTGAATAAACATTTTCTTTTAATCGGCGCATTTGACCTGAGCACATGGATAGAGTTTTGATGTATAGTTTTTGTAGTGCATTTTTGCCGTTGTTTGGCGGGTTAAATTTCTTTAACATTATAATAAAACAGTATGTTAAATAATAACTATATAAAAGAGTATCATTGGTATAATAAAAACAATAGATGTAGTCAGTCTTATTTACTTTTATAAATGATGCATTTTATAGTATAATGAATATGTTATGAATAATTTGCAAAAAAAAATAAAAAAAACAATTACAAAAAAAAGAAGGAATAAAGGAATATGATGATGCAAACAAGTTGATCTTCGTATGCATTTTTAAAGAAGGTAATAACAAATATTTTGTTTTTAACTTAAAGGCACCAAGTTTCCTTTGTAGTAGATTCTTGCCCACGAGCCGCACCTCTTGGTAAAGTGTCCTTAAAATCCCTAAAGGGAAAGTAAAGGGAAAGTAACGAACAAAAACTAATTTTCTATTGATAGTAGCAGTGACCTTGGACCAAATGACCCAAATAGTAATTTCAATTTTCCTTTCCATTGGGCTGCATCTTTTAGTAAAGTTTAAAATCACCCAAGGGAAACAAAAGTTATTGATGGGAAACCAATGTTCAATAATAGAAACAGTGACTTTGACCTTACACCAACTGGACCAAATAGCAAACCCAAACTTCTTTTTCGTAAATTTCGTTAAAATGCCCTATGGAAACTGAAGTTATCGGAAACCAATGTTCTATTTATAGAAACAGTAACCGTGACATTGAACGAAAGACTGTATTGTCCAAGTACTGTTAAATTTAGGTCTTCAGCGGTACTTTGACACTGTTACTGTACATATAACATTGGATTCCGAACAATAACTACAGTTTTCCTTGGGATTTTAACGAAACTTTACCAAAAGGTGCGGCCCACGGAAAGGAAGTTTATTATCATAACAACAATCATAATAACATGCCAGATATCATGTGTGTGTGTGTGTGTGTGTGTGTGTGTGTGTGTGTGTACTTGAGTGTGCGTGTGTGCGCACGTGCGTCTATTTTATTGTTAAGCCATGCAATATATCCACTTTGAGCCTATTGTAAATAATTAAGCCTGATTATGGAAGTCGACTAGGCAGTGCCGTTGCTCGGTGTCGCACGGAGATGACTGTAGCAAAACTCGACGTCATCATCAAGCGATATACATTACAGTCTCAGACCACAATTAATTTCCCCATAGGGTTACTGTACAGCCTTTTCTTACACCTGAGCTTCAAAGCTGGGCAGCAGACATTGTTGCTGGTTTAATTCCTTTAGTATAGCCAAGACCAATTAAATTGACTATTGTTTAACGGCTCATCAACACAGTATAGGTTATTTGAGCCGCCCCAGAGAGAGAGAGGGAAAGGATACATAGGAATCCGCGAACCGTGCCTTACTCTTATTATCGAATAGATTCCTATGGTTCTTTAACGTGCTCGGAGGATAGACCGATACACGGGATCGCCCGGTTTACGTCCCCATCCGGTTACAAATCCGCCGCGCTACTGACTGCGCCACGCCAGCCAGCCAAGACTAGTAATTTAAAACAATAAATTACATAAATTATCCAGTCTTTTTTCTCGCTCATGTTTATGCGATGCCTTTGGAAAATATAAAATTCATGCATTTGTGGTGCTTCGGTCAAACATTTCTGAAATTTGAATTGAATTGAATTGAATTGAATTAGTCGCACCAACAGCTAAGGTCATATGGCGACTTTCCAGCTTCCATTGGTGGAGGAAGACCCCCGGTGCCCCTCCGGGCAATTTTCGTTTCCGGGCGCTAAAATTTTAATAAAACCTCATATCAACATGGGATTTACCTTTAGATCCGTGAGCTTTCAGGAGAGATACTAGATGTGTGAGACCTATAGGCAGCAGCTACATTGATAAATGCACATTATCTGATATTGTTAGAATTGTGTTATGAATAGAATAACACAGTCGTGTTTATTTAATATTGAATTTATTAAAGTCGTTGTATTTAGAGGCTATTAGTTGGGGAGGTGTGCCTCTTTGTGATAATGGCCCGAGATAGCCATATGAGGCCCGAGAGCTTTAGCTATCATGGCTATCAAGGGCCAATGTCACAAAGAGGCACACCTACCCCCCCAGTTAATGATCTGTGTATTACATGTGTAACCAAAACAATATTGTTTTGCATATATAAATAAATATATAAATGCATATTTAGTTTTTCATGTTTGATTTCCTTGAGCCGTTCAACATCTCCGAGCCAGTCACACATTTGTGTTCACGTCATATTGTGATTTAGGCTGAATCGTTCTTGTTTTTCACAATATCATTATTTATTATCAATATCCTCATCTTTGTATCGTCCTCTAACGATCTCCTGCGTGCACTGTGGTAATCTTGACAGAGTAGCGAGCATTCTGGCTGCCATTTTAAACCGTTGCTGTTGTCTTTGGATCCACGTGCCGATGCACGATATGACTGGTCCGTGGTCGCTTATTAAATACTTTCTATAATTTAACGCATAATATATATAACGCAGTCTTGATTTAATATGGATTTTCGGCCCGCCATGTGTTTTTTTTTTACCCTTCATATGGATTGTTGGCCCGTCGTTTCACGCGCTTATCGAATATGACCGCAGTGTATTACACGAAAAACAGGCCGTTTTTGTTACTATATACAGCCTCGCATCATATAATGTTATACATCGCGTTTAATAAAATCATTTCTAAACAGGCAGTCATGTAGAATCCTCCATTTATTAAACAATACTAAGTATTTTGTTTTTTATAAAGCAGAAAATTTAATCATACTTATTGTATAGTAAGCTTAAAGTTATATACTCTTTAAGTACGATGTATGCAATATAACAATTGTTAATGTGTATTCCAATTAGTACGATGTATGCAATATAACAATTGTTAATGTGTATTCCAATTATATGAAGTGTTAACTATGTTGTTAATAATATTTCATTCATTTGGAAATATTATCAAAACGTGTTTGAATATATGTTTTATATATTTACGTTGTAATACTTTCAGATGTATTCCATTTATATGTATGTATTGTTTTGTCAATCATTCATACGTATTTTCTTCTGGTTATGTTAAATATATGAGTGTGTATTATTAGTGTGTAAATAAAACATATACTGTAGTCTAAGCATATGTGTGGTTGTGTATACAAATCCAACACAAGCATAATGTTAAAAATGGTCCTATAGAAACAACAGTAATCAAACGCAGTGACACTATAGACTCGCACTGTACCACAGACAAAGAGAAAATTAAAATATACGATGAAAAGGACAATACACACCACAAAAGCATTGAAGACCGGGATACCGACTTAGAACAATTTGAAATAATAAATAAAGATCCCGATCTGTTAGTTAAACTACTCGTGGAATACAGCCGCTGGAAGAGGACGGGAAGAACTGAGGGTAAATAATCATCATAGTACAGGTGCAACTGGGCTTCATGTTAATTCAGGTTTAAAATGGAATGTAGGAATGTATTCAAACAAGCGTTTTATTGAAATTTCTTCAAGAACTTGAAAAAGGGTGAACTAATTAACAAAATCCGATGACAAATAAAATAAGATATACCATTTACAGGTTATTCTAAAACGGATACCGAAGTCACCATTTCAAAACTCGACGAGGTTAAGTTGTATCCTCAATACAGTTTAGTTAATAATTTACTACAATGAGAGAAATGCTCCTATAGAAATCATAGCATCCAAACGCAATGGTACCATATATCCACACTGTATCACAAAAAGAGCAAATTAACTACACTATGAAAAGGGCAATATACAACACATGGAGCGATGAAGATACTGAGATCCCGATCTTTAACACGGCTTCTAGCAACAAAAGGTGATGTTAATAAAAAAGAGGGATCGAAACTTCCGTTCTGGAGCGATCGTCATGTGTTTATGTCAGAAACGTGAGTACAATTTTGTATTTTATTTTTTCAAGAAAATAGACTGGGAATGCTATTGCATGAAAATATGTTTTATAGGGGAATGCTTTTCATCAACGGCGGTAAGTTTTTTTTAGGGGAGGTTATTCCTCAGGGGAAGTAACTCCTTTTTATAAGGTGAGGTAAGTTTTTTTATTAGCTGACGTAACTTTTTATCAGGTGAGGTAAGTCGCCTGATAAAAAGGAGTGCTCAGGGGAAGTAACTCCTTCTTATCAGGAAAGTAACACAATTTACCAGGGGAGGCAACTCCTTTTTGTTGCTAGGAACTCCTTTTTATCAGGGAAAATTACTCCTTTTATCAGGGTTAGTAACCCAATTTTACACCTCCTTTGTGTCTGGGGAAATAACTGTTTTATTAGGGGAGGTTACTCCTTTTATCAGGGGAAGTAACTCAATTTTACCAGTGGAGGCAACTCCTTTTTGTTCGGTGAGGTAATTAATTCCTTTTCTTCAGGGAAGGTAACTCCTTGTATTAGTGGCGGCAACGCATTTTACTAGGGGAACTAACTCGCTTTTATTAGGGAAAGTAACTGCTTTTTATCACGGGAAGTAACTCCTTTTTATTAGGGGAAGTAACTTGTTATTAGGGGAGGTAACTACTTTTTATCAGAGGAGATATTTTCTATTAGGTGAGGTAACTCCTTCGGGAAAGTAACCTTTTTTTATCAGGGGAAATAATTCAATTTTACCAAGGGAGGCAACTCCTTTTCGTGAGGAGAAGTAACTGTTTTATATTTGGTGAGTAACTCCTTTTCATCAAGGGAGATAACTCCTTTTTACTAAGGGAAATAACTATTTTTTTAATTCCTCAGGGGATGTAATTCCTTTTATTAGTGGAGGTAATTCAATCTTACCACGGGATGTAACTCCTTTTTTCAGGAGAGGTAACTTCTTTTCCTCACGGGAGACAACTCCTTTTTATTAGGGGAGCAACTCTCATTTACTAGGGGAAGTAACTCCTTTTTATCGGGTTAGTAACTCCTTTTTATCGGGGGAAGTAACTCAATTTCACCAGGGGAGGCAACTCTTTTTGTCAGGGGAAGTTATTGTTTTATATTAGGCGAGGTAACTCCTTTTCATCAGGGGAGATAACTCATTTTTTTATCAGGGGTGGTAAGTTTTTTATTAGGGGAGGTAACTCCTCTGGGGAAGTGTCTCATTTTTATCAGGTTATGTAACACATTTTACTATGGGAGGCACTCCTTTTGATCAGGGTAAGTAACTCCTTTTATCAGGGTTAATAACTCAATTTTATCAGGGGAGTCACCTCCTTCTTGTCAGGAGAAGTTACTGTTTTTATTAGGAGAGGTAACTCCTTTTATCAGAGGAAGTAACTCAATTTTACCAGGGATGGCAACTCCTTTTTGTCAGGGGAGGTAACTCCTTTTCATCAGGGGAGGTAACTCATTTTTACTAGGGAAAGTAACTCCTTTTTATAAGGGTAGGTACGATGTATGCAATATAACAATTGTTAATGTCTTTTTCATCAGGGTTGATAACTTCTTTTTATAATTGGAAGTATCTCAGTTTTGCGGAATGGTGCAACTCCATTTTGTCAGTGGAAATAACTATTTTTGTTAACGGAAGTAACACAATTTACCAGAGGAGGCAATTCCTTTTTTGTCGGGTGAAAAAACTGTTTTTTTATTAGGGCATGTAACTCAATATTAGTAGTGGAGGTAACTCACTTTTATCAGGGGAAGTAAGTTAATTTTACCAGATTAGGCAACTCCTTTTTGTCGGGGTAAGTAACTCCTATTCCTCAGGGGAGATAAATCCTTTTAATAGGGGAGGTAACTCCATTTTATCGGGGGAAGTAACTTTTTAATAAGGGAGGAAACTCCTTTTTATCATGGGAGGTAATTTTGTATTAGGTGAGGTAACTCAATTTTACCAGGTAGGCAACCCTTTTTGTCAGGGGGAGTAACTGTTTATATAAGGCGTGGAAACTCCTTTTCACCAGGAGAGATAACTCATTTTTTATCCGAGAAGGAAACTCCTTTTTATCAGGGGAAATAAATCCGTTTTTCAGGGGAAGTAACTGTTTTTATAGGGGAGGTAACTCCTTTTTCTGAGGGGCACATTTTACCAGGGGAAGCACCTCCTTTATGTAAGGGGAGGTAAATATTTTTACTCAGGGGAGATAACTCCTTGTATTAGAGGAGGCAACTCTGTTTTACTATGAAAAGTAACTTTTTATCAGTGGTAGTAACTCAATTTCACCGGGGGAGGCAACTCCTTTTCATCAGGGGAGATAACTCATTTTTATCAGGAAAGCCAACATCTTTTTATCAGGGGAAATAACTCCATTTTGTCGGGGCATTAACTGTTTAAAGGAGGTATTAGAGGAGGTAACTCATTTTTATCAGGGGAGGCAACCCCTTTTTGTCAGGAGATGTTAAGGTTTTATTGATTTGCACCTTCGGGTGCTAGCCTATGTATTGATTTCGGTTTTTCACAGGAAGTTACCGGTTCCATGCTCAAAACTGAACAAGAAGTAATCGGTTCCCTGCTCAAAACTTGACGTAAGGGTCTACTTTTGGAGATAGGTGTTCGCACGTTGGTATCGATTTATTTAAACTGAGATTCCATTACCATTCCCTGTTTGTTTTTTAATGAAACAATGTATTTTTCATATTGTCAATATGCGTGTTCCATATTTTTGGCAGTAAATCTATTAAGATTAAATTAAAACATATGCGTGTTTCAATATCATTTACCTTCGCTAAACTATGGATTTTTCAGAATACTTGCGAAGCTGCGTATTAACATGGCAGAATCTTCAACTTCAGCACCCGCTTAGGCATTTTAAAGTTTCTAACTCGAAATGCATTCTCTGTTTGCTTCTTTTCATCAAGGCAATGCAAGTGTCTTCGGTGAATCTGCACGTTTGCAATGTACAGCAATTGCTTTGGCTGCATTGCTTTTGGCAGCTGTTTTGCAAGTAGGAGAATGGCAGTCAAACAATTTGGATCGACTAATGGAATGGGGAAATGGTATTTACTTACTACCGCAGTGAGAGAACGGTACAATGACAGTCCTATTTATTTAATGCCCTCTAATCTACCAGATGTGTTGTATTTTTTATCGTTCTCGTTCAAGGTCTTCTACATGACACCACATATGCAAATGTGGAAACGTGGCTTCGCCATAACTGGAATGTCTACAATAGAATTTGCAACAACTCTGCAGGTTAGAAGCTTCTAGGCCCATTCTCCGTATGTTATCCAGATGTGAATGGAGTATGAGCCTGGCAAGTTCATCCCTGTTTGGCGCCAAATAACCTTGTGTTGGTACACCGTGAAACCCAATTTCAATAAATGTTTATTCCTGTCAGGCACCATATAACACTCCGTGTGTTGGTACCCAATAACACACAGTTCATTTCACTTGCATGTTTAAGAAATCAATGTTTGTTATTATGTTAAATAAATCAAAACCATTATTTTCAATAAATCAATATTTTGCTATTTTATGTCAAATGATTCAGTATTTGTCGTTTTATCTTAAATCAATGTTATTATGTTTCATATATCAATGTTATTACATTGTATAAATCGATGGGAAGGTGACCTGCACATGCTTATACCCTGACATGTATATTCCTCTCCATGTGGTTGCCAGGGTAGAATAGAACCACTACAAATCCCGCGAGAGGCAGAGGGATCTACAATAGAATTTGCAGCAAATTGAAAGATCACCTCTGGCAGGTAAATTTATATGAACCGTCCGGTTGAGTGAGTATAAACCGTATCCATTGCATGTCAGAGGATATACCGTTTCCTGTTTTCAAGGATACATGTACAGCGTTTTGACGGAAAATATATACCTATCCCTGGTGGATATTCCGACACTCGTGCAAAACAAAAAATGCTGTTTTTCGTAAATAATTCCTCAAAGTACAAGATCTGGACTTTCAGCATTAGACTTGTCCCAAAACTGCTTTTATTTGTTGGTAAAAACGTCAGTAACGGTGCATAATACGCTGAGAGAAAAAGCCTGAAAATGTGTCCTATCTCGACACATTGCGGTCATACAGTCAAAGTAAGGTTTCAAATTCCAAAAGGGGCAAGAAAACGCAATAGACAGATTGGCCTATTTTGCTCAAAAGACAACGACAGATAGCTTTGTTACTATCGTAAAATACATGATATAGCGTTAAATGCGCGACATACCTTTTGACAAGTTCACTGTCAGCCATCGTCAATGGATGTATCGTGTTCCGGAAGGACGTACTGTAAGCCCTGTGGCTCACTGAGTTAAGTTTGAATGATTTATTTAAATTGGAACATTTAAATAGGAACAACAACTTGGTCTTCTATATATACTGATTTATTGGCTAAGTGTCGATTTATTCAACTTCTAAGCTTTTCCTATTCAATTTAAACAACCAGTTGCATTTTTTATTCTGTAAATTCTATCTGTCAGGATGACATTGGCAGGCAATGAGACCGTTGCACTTTTACTGTAATTAAGTATCTAATAAGCTTCTTAATCTGTTTATTACTTATAATTTAAGAAGCTAATAAGCTGTCTGTTTAATAAAAGTTCTAAAAATCTAAATATGTAATACCTTTAAGGCTTTTTGACAGTTTTGGTCAATTTGACAGAAGTTACTAGTTTTGAATTTGCCGCAAGTGCAACTGCTGACTAGTTTTGAATTTGCCGCAAGTGCAACTGCTGACATTCACTTTGTCAGCTCAGTATTTATAGTAGGCTCTTGCCTCAGCCATGACTTTGAAAGTACTGAAGATATTCCTGAAACTTCACATAAATGTTGATCACAATGAGTAGGTGTGTCGCGCGCAAGAATCTCAAAGGTATCACTTGGAGGTCATATGTCAAATGCGGGGGTATGTGTCACTTACTGGTAATATTTCTTGCAATCTCATTAAAATCAGACCCTTTATTACGCTACGATACTCTACACTACTAAGGCTACTGTATAGCGGAGAGTATCGAAGCGTTTTAATGAGATTGCATTTCTTGTTAAAATATACTTTGCAAGTTTCCAAAGAATTATTATGCAGCCGAAAAACGTCGACGCTTTGATCTTTGGATCACTTCAAATTATCCCACTCGACCTTAGTACATACTCAATATATTTAGAATGCATTTTTGTAGTTTGTTACTGTATAGTCCCCGTCACCATGAGAAACTCTAACACAACTATACTCCTCAAAATAAGTTAAGGACCACCCCTTCTTTATTTCAGTAAGTTGCTCGGGGAACATCCCCATCCAGGATTAACAATATCAAAATTAAAGTCATCTTCCTTGTCATAGTTTTTACTAATTACTTCTCCATTTTCAATACAGAGATGTAAATCAAGAAATTAAGCGACAGTATCAGAACTATTAGTTAATAGTCAGATAATATTAATATTATCCAAGTATTATTATATATGTCTAAAGTGTATTGCGGAATAAAAGAAATCCCCCGTGGTAAACAACTTGGAACAGAAGCAGAATGTTTTAAGGCTAATCAAGATATTACGGATTACAAAAAGTAGTTAAAAGCGTAGTTAAGACTGCAGTTGAAAAAGCAGTTTAAAAAGCAATCAAGCCTGCAATCAAAAAAGCAGTCGAACCTGCTGTCAAAAAAGCAGTTAACTCAAAGCTAAAAAAGCAGTTAAGCCCAAAGTTAAAAAAGCAGTTAAGCCCAAAGTTAAAAAAGAAGTCAGGCCTTATCATCCCATGGATGACTACTGGGAGCGGAGCCAATTTGATTAAAATCTTATCTAATCTTTAGTATATAATGTCTAAAGTGTATTGCGGAATAAAAGAAATCCCCCGTGGTAAACAACTTGGAACAGAAGCAGAATGTTTTAAAGCTAATCAAGTCAGATATTACGGGTTACAAAAAGTTAAGATGCATATCCCAGGACCTACAAAACAAAAAGATGCAGATCCTGCTGTTTGGAGACCAACAAGGAAAAATCCAGGAAGTCTGTTGAAAACAGAAGAACTACCAAATCTTATTCATTTGTTAGGATTAGAAGCAGAACGAAAACGCATAAATAAAATGTTAAGCAAATCTGAATCTCCCAGTAAGATAACACGTCTTAAAAAGAAGCTGGTTAAAAAACAAAATGAGGCTGAAAACGCGCATGCGAATATTGAACTCATAAGAAAAAATTTAAAAGCAGTTAAACCTGCATTCAAAAAAGCGGCTAAACCTCCAGTTAAGAAAGCAGTTAAACCGCCAGTTAAGAAAGCAGTTAAACTTCCGGCTAAAAAGAAAGCAGTTAAACCTGCGGTTAAAAAGAAAACAAAAACTACATAATACTTGATTTAAATTCACTTGGTTTAACTTATATCAACTTATCTTAATTTATCTTATTTTAATCTAACTTATATTATTACATGTCGTTGTTAAAATGGAAAGAATTAGCAGATAAATCGAGTGAACTTGTCAAAGAATTTGAAAATAAAGTTATTCAAAAAAGACTAGAAAAAGGAGCTAGTCGTGATTTGTACAAAGAAATATTTAAACCTGTAACTAGCGAAATAAAAAGTCAGTCGGAACAGCTAACCGAGCAGTTAGCTTCTCTTCCGAAAATAAGTCAGCAATTAGCCGCTCTTCCGGCGGCAATAGACGAGGAAGTACAATAACATGAAGCATACCTAGGATTACCTCAGTTATTTGGTGAAAAACCAACTACTGGTGATTTAAATGCCGGAATCGATAAAGAAATGATAGATCTACATGACTTACCCTTACCGTCGAGGGTAGTTGGAAATAACCAAGAACTTGCAGACATACTCGAACAGATTAGTGATATTATCAAACAAAATGGTCGCGATAGGGCTGCAGTCACTAAACATCTAAAATAAGAAAAGGATGCAACCGCGAGAGATCAATACAAACAAGTTCAAAGCACTTTGGCAAACGAGTCAAAAGCTTTAAAATATTATAAAAAAAGAATTGATTCACTGCTTGTGCATAGTGATGTCTTTTCGGGGGAAGGATTACAACAAAAAAGAAATTCCTACAAAGTCGACAAAGATGGCTACTATGGAATGTTGCAAATTGATTTACCCACGCTTGTCGGTCATTACAAACGTATTGCCATACAAGGAGAAGCTGTTGTGCTAGATATGAAAGTAGATGATGATTTTATAGACTTGATAACAAAGCGTTACAATAATAAAAAAAACTTATTCAAAGCTGTCTCAGAATGCTTTTAAGAAACTAACAGAAGTATCTGGTTTACCAATTCATAAAGGTTCTTCAAAGTTCAAAAAGATTTTAGGAGGTTGTGCTGATGTTGAATATTACAATAGTCCTGATGATTTGATAAATGATCTAGAGTTAGTATGTGGAAGTATCGAATCAGGAAATAATAGTCCACAGTTAATAAATAAAGGTATTAGCATAATCGATGAATTATTAAAAATAGGTAAAATATCATCCAAAGAACACGAGCAACTTTTTTCTAAATATTTTAATTAAATTATTGTCTAACTGTAATTATATATGACACAAATTACTAACAAAGAAGAATTAATTGATCATCTGACACGACTTGTACCTGCATACAGACGCAGTTATAAATTGTGCGGCATTATAAACACAACCCTACAAATTGTTAGTGGGATAATCGGTTGTACTGCCGTATTGGCATTGGTTCCGGCAATTCCTGTTTTCGTGGCTGCAGTTGGTGCAGTTCCTCAGTAGTTGCTGTTTTTGCAAGCAAAACAAGAATAGCAGAAAGAAAGACTTTAGAAAATGATGAGGAGATAATTAGGATGATTGTCTTTAATAAAATATTAGAGATTCAAAAGAATGATAACTTCACGAAACCTCTGGAAATGTATATGAAAAGGTTCAAGCTTAATGGAAATTAAGCCAGCAGAGATGCTCCTACGGAGCATCTGTTCAAGTAAAACGGTCATGGCATTCAGTCGTAATTCTTGTCTGACTTGTTTCCATATCCTATCGTATTTTTCTCTGGTTGATTTTGTTTTAATCGGTTTTGTTTCTTTTTCAATTTTTAATATTTCAAATATTTTCTGAAAAATGTAATCAAATGTGATTGATCTTTTTCGACCTTCTTTTATCCAAAATCTTTACAATTTTGTAAAACAAATCTTCAACTCTTTGTCTATTTTTGGAAGACAAATCATATTCTACCAAGTATTTATCTAAATGGTACTTTCTGTGGTAAATAGTTTTCTTTCGGCTGTAATTGCAACCTGCAATAAGATTGTAACCGTTGTGAGTGCCGCAATTAAGACAAATACGTTCGTTATCGAAAACTTTACAAGTATCATTACAATTCACACATGCGTAAGTACACTTGTAACACAGCTTGGCTCTGGTACAATATTTACAAAGCTTCTTTTTATTAGTTGCGTGAAATAAGATGCAATATGAGCACACATCGGGAGGATCAATAATATCTAAACCTCTTTCACAGTATTTGCAATTCATTATATTATAATATATAATTATATTTTTAAAATATAGGCTTAAAGAAATATTATCTTATGTAATTATATAAATGGAACGTGTAGAAAAGAAAATCAAAAACTTTAAGAAAGATCAAACGGAACATGCAAAAACTATTGATTTTGAAGATATGAGTAAATATGACAAAGAGTTAATAATTTTTTCAAACTTTCAAGATTTGACAGAAAGAATCATAACAATGGTAAAACAACTAAAACTGTCATGGAAAGAAAAAAAAAGGAGATATAAACAAACTGCGTGCTTTTTGTAAAAAACAAATTTCAGAGGCAACCAGTTGCCAACCAAAATTATACGAAGTTTCTTTTATTGCCCACTATGATGTTTTACTTAAGCAAGGAATTGAAATTATTATGTATGGTTGATTAAAATAATATAATCTATAGTATATGGAAAGTTATGCAGAAAAAGAAAGTAAACACTTTGATGAGGAAAAGATTATACAATTTGGAGTAGCTGCCCTTGAAAAGGCTCTCACAGATGAAACAAAAGAAGATATTGATAATTATAGGGAAACTCATATGAGATACTTGGAAAAAGATATTGCAGCTTTTAAAAAAGATTGGACGGCTGGGCTTTTGGAAAAACCAATTTTGAGAAAACATGAATCTAATAGATGGACGATTGAAATACATATCAAAGATAGTACATGATAATGAAATTATGGAAATCAAAGATTTTAGTACCATTCCTAAAAACGTTTTAGTTTAATATAATCTTTAATATATGAGTATTTACAGTTATGCAGAAGAAGAAAGAAAACATTTTGAATAGGAACAAAAGGTTTATGAGAAAGTACCTGCTTACGAGCTGGCTCTTTTAACCAAGACAAATAAACTCATCAAAGAGTTTGAGACAGTTCACATGCAACGATTGTCAGATGATATTGCTCGATGAGGACACCGACAAGGATCTCGCTGAGGATACCGACGAGGATCTCGATGAGAACGCCGGCGAGGGCGAAAATATTAAATAAAAGAATGTTATTTAATTAATTAATTAATTAATTAATTAATAGGGGCTTAAAAAAATAATCTTATGTAATATTATATAATGAGTATCCGTGAAATTGAAACATCCCCAAATCAGTATAGCAAGGTTTTTAAAGTAAATGTTGTCAGTAATGATCCGCTCAGGCAACTACAAAAAACACAATCAAGAGTTGTGAACTTTCTTGAACAAGAACTAAGAAAAACAGGTGGGTTTAAATTAAGCATTGATATACAACTTACTTTTAAAAAACAAGTATCGGATGATAGAGGAGGTTTTGATTGTGTGTACAAAACAGCTTACTTTGCCTCAAAGGCTGTAATAATATTAAACAGAAATCAAATATCAGAAGAATTAGACAAAGCACAGGAAGAAATTATAAATAGAATTGGAAATTGGATTCAATTGGGAAGTGGTTGGGTAATTGAATCACTAGATGCACATTACATAAATCGAGTAAAGTACAAGCCCTTGCGAGGTAGCTCGTATTTAGCATTACCAAAAGAATTGCAACATCACAAAAAAGGTTTAGTGAATATAAAAAATAAAAAAGATAACGAATGCTTCAGATGGTGGCATTTGGCTTATGAGTTTCCCGTCACTGATAAACCACAAAGGATAACAAAGTATAAAAAGCATATTGGTGATCTAAATTATGAAGGAATTACATTTCCTGTTACTATCAAACAAATCCCAAAAATCGAAAAACAAAACAACATTTGTTTTAACATATCTGGATATGAAGATAATCAAGTATACCCTTTGTGCATGTCAAAAAATAAAGCAGAAAAAACATGTGATATGCTTTTAATCACCGAAGAAGAAAAAAATCATTACGTGTGGATAAAAGATTTTGACAGACTAATGTTTAGTCAAACAGCATACAAGGGGAAAAAGTGGTTTTGTAAAACATGCCTGCAGTGCTTTAAATTAGAAAGAGTTCTGGAAAAACATAAACCTGTTTGTCTTTCACTTAATGGTAAGCAAGCAGTAGAGATGCCAAACAAAGATGAAAAAGTTAAGTTTAAAAACTATGACAGACAGCTAATGGTTCCGTTTGTTATATATGCTGATTTTGAAGCAGTAACCGAAAGTATTTCTTCAGTATCAAACAATCCTAAAACATCACATACAGAAGAATATCAAAAACATACTGATTGCAGTTATGGGTATAAGGTTATTTTTTGCTATGATGATCAGTATTCAAAACCAGTTGTAACGTATAGAGGACCGAATGCTGTTTACAAGTTTTTAGAAAAAATGATAGAAGAAGAAAAGTGGCGCTAGAAAACTATGAATGCAAACTTTAAAAAAGATCTATTAATGTCACAGGAGGAAGAAGCTGGATTCCAAAAATCTAAATCATGTCATATTTGTGGTAATGGTTTTGTAACAACTCTCAAAAAAGGTGACGCGGGTTATACAGTAGCATACAAAAACTCCATCAGAAAAGTTAGGGATCATTGTCATATAAATGGAAAGTATAGGGGAAGCGCCCATGACATATGTAATATTAATTTCAGGTTGACCAGAAAAATACCTGTTGTGTTTCATAACTTGAGAGGATATGACTCTCACTTCATAATGCAGCACATCGGGAAGTTTACGAAACATAAATGTTATACCAAATAACATGGAAAAGTACATGGCTTTTATGTTAGGACAAAGTTTGGTGTTTATTGATTTTTTTTTAGGTTATGTCCCAGTCGCTTGATAATTTAGTAAAAAACCTCTCAGGAATACTCTGGCGACAAGCTAGAATTAATAAAACGAAAAGGCGTTTATCCTTATGATTACATGAACAGTTTTGATCGCTTCAAGGATACTAAGTTACCTGACAAAGATAACTTTTATTCTCAATTAAATAATGAGCACATTTCAGATGCAGATTATGATCATGCTACAAACATATGGAAAACATTTAAGATTAAAAATATGGGAGAATATCATGATCTGTATATTAAGACTGATGTGCTGCTGCTGACAGATGTTTTTGAAAACTTTAGAAAAATGTGCATTGAATATTACAAATTAGATCCTTGTCATTACTTCAGTAGTCCTGGTTTAGCCTGGGATGCATGTTTCAAGATGACTGGTATCCAACTTGATTTAATAACTGATATTGATCAATATTTGTTTGTGGAAAAAGGATTAAGAGGTGGCACGAGTTATATTGCAAACAGATATTCACAGGCTAACAATAAATATATGAAAAACTATGACAAGAAAAAAGAAAACAAGTACATAATATATCTCGATGCTAATAACTTGTATGGGTGGGCTATGTGTCAACCGTTACCTACTGGCAACTTCAAGTGGGTTGATAAGTTTGAAAAAGGAAAATCAAATTACATTTTTGAGTGTGATATCGAGTATCCTGGGAAACTGCATGACACGCATAATGATTATCCTCTCGCCCCGGAAAGTTTAAATATCAAAGATGAGTGGTTGTCAGACTATTGTAAAAATGTAAAACAAAAGTTTAATTTAGGAGATTGTAATGTTAATAAACTTGTTACGACGTTGACAAATAAAGAAAAGTATGTCGTGCATTTTAGAAACTTAGAATTATATAAAAAGCTTGGATTGAAGGTAACAAAAATACATCGAATACTACAGTTCAACGAATCAAAGTGGTTGAAACCATACATCGACTTTTATACCGCCAAGAGAACAGCTGGTAACAATGCTTTTGAACAGGATTTCTTCAAACTGATGAACAATTCAGTTTTTGGTAAAACTATGGAAAACTTGAGAAAAAGAATTAATGTTAAATTGACGAAGAGGTTCTCTTAAAATATGCAGCAAGACCTTCATTTATTTCTTGTAAGATGTTTAATGAAAATTTATTTGCAATAAACCGAATAAAAGAACGATTAGTTTTAAATCGTCCTTGTTATGTTGGCATGTGTATTTTAGACTTGTCAAAATATTTGATGTATGATTTCCATTACAACTATATCAAAAACAAATATGATAGAAAAGCTAAATTATTATTAACTGATACCGATTCCTTGTGTTATGAAATAAAAACAAAAGATGTGTATGCGGACTTTTACAAGGATAAAGAACTGTTTGATAATTGTGATTATGATCTGAAAAGTCAGTTTCATTTTAATGATAATAAAAAAGTAATTGGCAAGATGAAAGATGAAACGTGCTGAATACCCATTGTTGAATTTGCTGGGTTGCGAAGTAAACTATATTCGTATGTGCTAGATAATGAGGTTAGCGCAAAGAAATGTAAGGGTGTTAAAAAGTGTGTTGTTAAAAAACAGATAGCGCATGACGATTACAAAAAGATTTTGTTTACGGCAACAGAAGCTCATCATGAGATGAAAGTTATTAGATCACAAAAGCAAAACATAAGCAGCTATGCAATAAATAAAAAAAGTTTATCAGCTTAAGATGATAAACAGTACATACTAGATAACGGACAAGATACGTTAGCATACAGTTAATTGTAATAGTTGAGTAGCATTCAAGGGTTTAAAAATAATTTTATGTAGTATTATTATATAATGGAACAACAAAGATTAGAAAAGGTTTGCAAAAAACTTAACCATTTAAAAGATAAATACAGAAGAGAATTGATGAGAGGTAAGCAACTCCAAGTAGAATATGAGGTAGTCCGTGATGATTTTATAGACACCAAAAAAAGGCGATTGCTGGTTGAAATGGATAATTATGAACGTGAGCTGGCTGGAAACAGAGAAGAGCTTCTTGAACTGAAATACAAAATAGCAAAGTGTAGAAAAATAAAATACTCCATGGTAAAAAATGATATGCAGAGCGATGATGAAGACTACTGCCCGGTTCCGTCTGACTTTGCTTAATGAGTTGCAAATGTTATTGAAAAACTTCGCTGGAAGTAGATTCGGCGAAAGTAGAATAATAAAATTGCGCTCTCCTAAAAAGCATAATACAAAGTATCTCTTTTAACTTTCACTCTTTCAGGTCTCTATTCCCAAAAAGTGAATGTCACCGTGTTAAGAGTGATACTAGACTGCAGTATTTCACTGCCTTATATACCTGTCAGGTAGGCCAAACCTTCACCGATTGGTTGATATAAATAACTGACCTTCACCGATTGGCTGATCCGGCCCTCGAAGTTTTGTACGATTAAGTTTGTTATGTTATTAAAATGACAAACCGGATTGATAAGTAGTATAGGTAGTAGCGGTATAGGGCGAGTTTCCCTGAGCGGGGTGCTGGAGAAAACTAATGAAATATGTTGGTGTTGATTTAGGCGTGGCTTACATTTAGATCTTGGTGATACAAATGAGAGTTACGCCTGAGTCCCCACTGGCATATTTCACTAGTTGTTCTCTTTCCCCGCGAGGGAAAACTGGCCCTATACCGCTACTATATATACTACTCCTGTATATTTAACTTATCTTATTTGTAATGTAGTTTGCCTATTGGTACAATTATTTGTTGGAATTGTTACATCGCACATGTCAGTATAATAAACGATTTTCTTTTTGACTTACTTGATTGTGTTTAATTTTCGCGTATACATAGCGCATATGACTGATATTGTTCATAAGGTGTCGTTATTCCGTCATTTAAATTTCGTCCTTTTAAAGCATTTAACAGTTAAGATATTATGATCTGTTGTCGGTACAATATAAAATACCTTTTGACCCGAATTCCAAATTGAGAATTAGAGGCCATCTTTGTTTACAACGATTTATATATTATATTGTGATTTCTACATTTGCTACACTTCTGATCTACGAATATTGCAGTGACTATATCAATTATTTTATCAATTTCTGCCATAAAAGGTTGAAAAAGAACACGTATTTTTTTGTTGACACTATAGGAAGGATTCCGTTATCAGGTTATTTTATTTGAAAGTAGTTCCTTATTTCTATTTCGCGGCTCTTAGCAAGCACGAGAAAAAGTTCCGATGTAATAGCAATGTGTTCAATATCGTAGAATATTGCACACTTAGCTCAATGCAAACTAAACGGGACAATATGAAAGTATACAATAATAAATGATATTCAATTTACAAGACACCCTGCGAAATGCTCACCAATGTTAAACATTCACAAATTAACCATACTATGATGCAGAAGTTCGGATATGTAAGTATTGATGAAACTGCAAATAGCAAAACTTAAAGAAACTATCCCGCCATTAACAGGCCAATTTTACAAAACAGATGTACACCGTTTCTTAACCTACTGACAACGAGGTAAATATATACATGTATATATAACTTGCCTATTCTGAAAATCCAAGCTCTATAGATACAATATGAACGGTTTAACCACCGAGGCCAAACCCCAAAACGGGCGCATCGAATTAAGAGTTACCAACGCGTAATCCATTTTACGCGTATTCAATTACGTGTATTTTAAGAACCTGTGAATAAACTTATACTTTCATGGGTGCATATACATTAGTATATAACCTGAACACCTGGGTACCGTTTTGATAAACAGTTTTGTAGTGTAATTTTGCCGTTATTTGGCGGGTTAGTTTCTTGAACTTTTTACTGTTTCGTAAAGTTTCGTTACTTTAAAGCGCTGTTGGAGGAATCAGGAGATAACAACGAAAACACACATAAATAAACGTGTGATGGTCAATCGTAATACATCGTTTCTTTATACAGAAATTGTATTATGTCTTCAGAGGGAAGTGCGGACGGAGTGGTTCCTGACGAAGTGCGGACGGAGTCGATCCTGATAGCCTACCTCTAGTTCAAAGCTACGGAATCAGAACTCAGTGGTAGTTACAGACAATAACAGCTAAATTCTCACAGCTGCGATAATAGTAACCGTGTACTCCTTTTGCAGCATGTTATTTTGATCATTGTTTATTAAATGCGGCTCAACCGAAAAGGAAAGAAGCAATAGGGCAACGATTAAATTATTTTAGACTAGTATATTATTTTAAATCTCTACAGAGTCAGGAAAGTTGTGTGAGCGGATTGAATGAGGGGATCTCAGTTTTAAGTATCATCATCGGTCGGCTAAGAAATATACATTATTTTGACAACTGATTTAATCTTTCCATCTGGTTTCGGTTTCACGACCGCTGGATCACTAAGACGATCTCATGATCGATGGATCACCAAGTCGATCTCATTATCCCTGGAACACTAAGCCGTCATTTATCGATCACTGGCTCACTAAGTCGTCATATCACGATCCCAGGATTACTAAGCCGTCATCTCGCGATCCCTGAATCATTACGCAATCATTTCACGATACGTGAATCACTAAAGCGTCATCTCACGATCCCTGGATCACTAAGGCGTCATGTCACGATTTCTGGATCATTAAGTCGCCATCTCACAATCCCAGGATCACTAAGCCGTCATGTCACGATCCTTGGATCACTAAGTCACCATATCCCTATTTCTGGATCATTAAGTCGCCATCTCACGATCCCTGGATCACTAAGGCATCATGTCACGATCCTTGGATCACTAAATCGCCATATCACGATTTCTGGATCATTAAGTCGCCATCTCACGATCCCAGGATCACTAAGGCGTCATGTCACGATCCTGGGATCACTAAGTCGCCATATCACGATTTCTGGATCATTAAGTCGCCATCTCACGATCCCTGGATAACTAAGGTGTCATGTCACGATCCTTGGATCACTAAGTCGCCATATCACGATTTCTGGATCATTAAGTCGCCATCTCACGATCCCAGGCTCACTAAGCCGTCACCTCACGATACTTAGATTGCTAAGCCTTCATCTCACGATCCCTGGATCAATAAGTCTTCATCTCACGATTCCTGGATCACTAAGCCGATATCACGATTCCTGGATCACTAAGCCGATCTCGCGATTTCTGAATTAATAAACCGATCACAAAATTCCTGGATCACTAAGCCGATCTCACGATCCCTGGATCACTAAGCCGTAGAATCCGTATCGGACGTGTCAATATTGCAATCCTTGACTTGTGTTTCTTTTATACTGTTTAAAAATGTTTTGTCCTTTCTGCGGTTGTGTTGATTACTTGATTAACAACTACAAGGTATGACATTTTTAACCAGAAACTATGCCAAGCCGAAGTGGTTTTTATTCGTCAAATTCCGATATCAGAATTATAATTTCCGTTAACGGTAATTGTATTTCCAATATCGGCAATTGTAATTCCGATATCGGTAATTGTATTCCCGTTAACGGAATTGATTTCCGATATCGGTAATGCTATATGTACGATATCGAAATTTCAATTTCCGATATCGGAATTACAATTGCCGATATCGGAAAAAGCTATTGTCGATTTTGATTACGGAAATCTAATGCACAAATCCGATATCGGAAATTCAATTTTCGATAACGGAAATACAATTGCCGTTATCGAAAATGATTCGGAAATGCGATTATTTTTAAATTAATAACGGCTCCGTAAAGCCTCGTTCCGGATTCAACATCCTATGTATGTGCTTAAAACCAAGGGCGGATTCAGGTGTATACGTGTTGTGTGTGTGTGCTAGGGGGTGGGGTGGGAGTGGGGGCCGGAGCGGGTGGGGTGGTGGGGAGAATTCGACTTGCTATTTTATATAGAATTATTTTATTGATTTCTCCCTCTGCAGACGCTCAGTTTTACAACAATTTCTCAGGGGTAAAATCTCCGAACTCCGTATGTCGCAAGTTGAGATACGTGGAAAGTTTGTGTTGTAAGATTTCAACCCAAATAAACATATTGGTCAGATGTATACAGATGGGCGTAATAGTGTGCATCTAATACCTCGCTTGGCTACTCGTAATATACAGTTGCAACCCTATGACGATATGGAGATGGGCATATCATCGGATGTGAACTCAGTTTAAGTCACACATAACAAAACTGTGACCCGACCGAGACTCGAACCTACAGATTTTTCCTCGGTCCAACACTCTACCAACTGGGCTACCGCGCCTCAGGTCATGACGAAGCAACTAATCACAATACACCAATACCCGATTATAATAATAAACCAATGATCTATCCTATTCGGATCAACGGCGGTAAAAACTAATCATTTCATTTCAGATATTTTAAAAAATCTGAAAGAGGATAATTAAAATAATAATTTAATATGCAGATAGTCCTTGGGCTTCTCCGGAAGTTTCTCTTCACGTCTTGCATGAAGTCGTCTGCATCTTGCTGCATAGATGCATTTTCTAGCGCACGAAGTGCAATATTGTCGGCCTCTTTCATGCTTTGTGCCATGGCTTTACCATTCAACTATTCGCTGGGAGAGCTTCCGCCTCAGGGAGCCGCCTCAGGGAGCATTTATTTTTGTGACCAATTTCCGACATCGGAAATAACAATTCCGTTAATGGAAAATAAAATCCTATTTTCGATATCGGAAATACATTTCCCGTTAACTGAATGTACATTTTCGATATCGGAAATGCAATTTGCGATATCGGAAATAAGATTTTATTTTCGATAAGGAAAATCGCATTTCCGATATCGGTGTTGTTAATTTCCGATATCGGAAAATTCATTTCTGTTAACGGGAATTCTATTTCCGTTAACGAGAATTGTATTCCCGATATCGGAAATTACCGAATAAAAACCACTTTGGCTCGCCATAAGAAACGTGTACTTGGCATTGTTGATCCCTGTCGAAGTTCGACCGTTGTTGCCATGCTAACTGGGTCGTCATTTGCAAGTCAAAACATATCGCAACAAATATCGATGTTTTGGAACTAAGGAACAATTAAAAAAAAATATAGCTGTTGAGTAAATAATAAATGTTTGCTTTCAGTATAATAAAATATATAACTGAACAATTTTGTAATAAGGCGGATAAAAGTAAACGTTTACATAGCACTAATGGGGAAGAAAGGGATCACCACCTATTATAAAAGACTGATAACAGTTTTGTCGAATTTAACAGGTGTGAAATAATGGATATTATCTGGATAAAAAGATGGGCGTTGTAAGTCCTTTTTAATTGAAACTTAACAATATTGACTTATATTAATTGTTCATCATTAAACGTGAACAATTAATATTAGGCCTCCAGATGTATAGAAAAAAAATAACAAAGAAAACGCGATAAAAATGGATTAATACATTCATCTCCAACTACTTGTCAATACTCAACGTATCAAGAGAAAAAATAGTAACCAAATCTAATTAAGTACGCTATTTGAAAATAAAATCATGTTTTGCATCACGTATGTACCTTAAACTAGCTATCCCGCTAACAAAAGCCACACATTACAAAATCTGTACACCGTTTCTAAACCTACTGTGTTCGAGGTGTATATATATATTACATATTTAGAGAATCCAAACTTTATAGACACAATATAAACGACTATAACGTCAGGCCAAACCGGAAAACTGTTGCGCTGAATAAAGAGTTACCAACTCCTAATTCATTTTACTCATATTCAGAGACGGGTACGTTTAGAACCAGGTGAATATACCTTTACTTTAATCGGCACATATACATTATTATATGACCTGAACCCCTGTATAGAGTTTTGATACAAGGTTTTTGTAACGTAATTCTGCCGTTATTTGGTGGGTCAGTTTCTTTAAATGAAAGTGTTTTGTTTGAAATACACTCAACGGCATAACACCACCATAAAGATACAATTCAAATTCCTGTACTATATTGAGTTCTGCTCAACCCGGGGCTAGAGGACGTGAACAGTGGCTAGCACTTTCCACTACCGTCTCAATCATACCGAGACTGCAATGTCATTTTGTATCTATCGGGTTACACGACATCCAAATTTCCCCTTTCATACTTTTTTACAACAACTTATGGTGACAACACGAACGGTCAAATTTGCAGCACTAGTAGTAAGCCTTTACGGTGTCTTTTTTTTCAGTCTATATGTTGTGCACAAAATTCGAATTTATATATACTATTTATACATTTTAAATTCCACCAAATGCCATGACCATATTTATAGCATATACAATGTCAGCCATATCTTTCGCATCAATATTAATATTAAGGAGACTGATTTACTTAAGTTTGTTTTTAAAATCCTGTCCACGTATTATTTATTTAACATAGTGTTTACCACATTTCTTGAATAAATATTGTTTAAATATGTATGTCGTATAGACTTTTAAATTACGACATTATTCGATTGCATTAATAATAATTAAGAAAACATTGAAGTATTGACTAACTAGTCTTGTTGCGTTTGTCTAGTCTGAAATGTTTGACCGAATATTCTTACTAAATCTTTCTAGTTTGAAAGATGTTAAACCTGATAGTTGGGATCATTTCATTCAAGGCAACTATAAAGGAGATTCAATGAGGAGCATGGTATAACTAAACAATCGACATGAAATAAAAAATATATACCAGAATAAGCAACTTGAGAATATTGAAAAAAATATCAACCAGTAGGCGCACAAAACTGAGGGGGGAAACTGTACATGTTGACGTCGTCGCTTGTTTCTTTTGTTTAACAAGTGTTCTGGGCAATATAAAATATGATAACCCGGTTGTGCTTCAACATTTGAAAATAAAGTTATCTTATAATTGATTATGTTGTTATTTTCTACAGGCTTCCAAGCCATGTAGGAAGACAATGATACAGCTGTTAGTGCTGCTAAGGCAGAATTAAGTTTACATATATATTATACTAAATTAACTTAAACTGATTTTGAAAGTTATAGTAATGTTCGTAACTATTTACTAGCCGTATGGGATGTGTCCGTGAAGAATAAACTGAACTGCATTCAATTGAACCTCACTCGGTAAGTGATATAGCCATTTGTCGAGGGTCGAGAAGAAGTTGTTTTAGTTCAGTGTAGAATAGGGCATACACGTTATACTCATTCGTATGTATTACAAGGTAAGCAGTTTCCAGAATGTATACCAAGTTTTGCACCGTTAACTGTCAAACAGTTGTGTAGACTTTGATCCCATGCGACAAAGACAGTACCAAAAAGGAAGATATAAAAGTCGTATAAGAAATGTAGCATTCAAAGATAACAGTCAACCAAATCACACACTGAAACAAACAAGAATTACACTATAAATAAGAGGCAAGGTATGTGACATCACAAACACGAAATAGTTGATAATAGACCTATCGCCTTGGAACAGTCAGTGACAAAAAGGCAGCTTGGTTGGGGATTAAAACCAGGTTCTCCGGTGCACCAAATTTCACTCTTACACTATTGTCATTGCAATACAACTGTACAATCTAAATACAGAAATCCTTACCAGGCTATGTCCTCTAACAACCTAGGCAGCATTAATAGGCAATATAGGTATAGCAAAAAGGTGATCATGTATTATAAAACTAAAAATTAACCTCGACAAGACAAGGTGAAGACAAACGTCAAACGTTACGGCCCTTTCAGAATTTAGGTAAACATCGTCATTGTGTCCACATTCTGTCCTGTCAAGTGTCCACATTCTGTCCTGCTATTGTTCAATAAATGAGGCACGCATAGGTGCAAACTGTAAATGGATCAACCACTAAACATTCAGTGCTTGTAAAATAATATTGTCATAACCGCTTTTGGTAAACGTTTTAACAAGTTTAATAAAGATTGTATGAACATGATCATGGCCAAGAATCTCCCGTTTGTAAATCACGTCCAACAGAAGTCAGGTTTTGATAGCCCTTGTAGCAGAAAGGTTCGTGAATTACTTTCATATTTTAAAATTAAATAAAATTTGATTTTGCAAAGGTCTTTCGAAGTTTATGATAGCGGTAGCCGTGATGGAGTAGCCTTTTAGTTAGACAAAGGTTACGAATATTAAAGTCCTCAGCTCGTCTACAAGCTCTAGAAGAACAAATAAGTCGAGAAACATAAAATGTTGCTCTGGGAGAATCCCCGTCTTAGTAGGGATAATTAACGATATCGAAAATACAATCATCACTCTTCCAATTTCGCTTATTATTTCTCCATTTTCAATTGAAAGGTGCACAACTAGAAATGAAACGAGAGTACCAGAAGTATTGGCTGTGTTAAGTTGAAGTTATTTAGGGTATACATGTATATTATTTACCATAGTAGAAAAAAGGGTTGTCAATGTATCATATATCATTCAGATACCGAAAGCTGTTATTAAAGGCTTCCTTGACATCTGACAGAGTATCTGGTGAAAGTCTCAACATGAAATTCTTTTCACAGCAATACAATAACAAATCTATGGCAGAAGGCGTAGAGTTAGTACCCATAGGAAAACCAACACTTTGTCTCTTACCTGAAAATATTAATTAATAGGAATATACGTGATTCACAAACTTCTTGGCAAGTCCACATTGTGTAATTGTCTAAAAACGCGGAGTTTTTTTTCTCTAGGAAAAGTTCAATGAGCTTGTCTTTAATAATACTGAGCGGTAAAATTGTACATTAATAGTATGAAAAAGTAATTTGGTATAATTGATATATTGAGATTATTGATATATTGAGATAATTGATAATTTGATATAATTGATATCAGTCTTGTTTTAGATTTCTTGAAAGAAATCAGACTGAACAATTCATTGTAATTCGTTCTTGTATGCAATTACTTGTTTACACCCCCATTGACGAGCATTTGTTGATATTTATATACATGTATATAGCTAATATGTTTATCATATAATTTTTTGTAAATAGTTTAACCTAAACTCTTTAGCTTAATGTAAGTAATTGGTTATTTTTAGTGCTTATTTCCATCCGTTTTTGCGCACAATGGGACATTTTTGTGTGGAACACCATACATTCATTCGACGGGACAGCTTGAATCGAACGCTTAGTGAGTATAAAGATGGTGAAGAGTAATTAGGTTTGGTAATCCGAATAGTAAGTATTGACAAGTTACAAACTCACCCGGAATCCCGCATATACGTTAACTGCTCCTCCAACGTCACAAGAATATCATGTAATCAACAAATCCTGTCTATTCTAATATCACATATAATTGCATAGCCTATGTTGTATTACAACACACATGCGCATTGCAGAATATCCGTATGATGGCAAGCACCATGCCGCCAAACATTACTTATCAAACGCTAGTTTGAATGTCAATAAATGCTGAAACAGGGGATACATTGGAAGCAAAATGATATATAGGGTCCTATGGAAACCACAGCGTCCGAACTCAATGGCATCGTAGGTCCGCACTGTACTGCAAACAAGGACTTGAAACTACAATGAAAGAGACAAAAAACAACAGAAAGGGTGGTGAAGACAGGGTTACCGACTTGGAACGGTCAGTAGGCAATAAGGCCTACTGGTTAGCTTGAATCGATTTTATATGCGCACAATCCTCGCTATTATCCTGTCTTCAGCGCCCAAATAGACAAGACAGTGTAAACAAAACTACATCCCATCAAAAGGAAATCTCTAACAATAAAGTCCACACCCAGAGAAATTAACTAAAGATATACATACAAATAATAAACATCTCAGGATGTATCCAGAATCGTACTGAACAACCATAGTAGTTGCAGCTAAAGAGAAAACCAATCTAGGGTAGGACCAGAAAACCCGAGGGACGAAAGCTCATGCACCCACCTCCCTTAGTTGGGGTTTCAGTACGTACAATCATAGAGTCCCAAAGGTAGTCCACACACACAAACAAGAGATAAACGTGCCAGACTCGGTTTTAATGAGACTTCATGAGAGCTAATATAAGGTGCAACACCTCTCACGCCCCTAGCATCGGCATAACGGTATTCTATATGTCAGCTTATACCACGATGGTAACGGGTCGTTTTTAATGGACACACGGCAATCTTGATTCTTTTAATTTCGCGAAGGCCGTTAGTTTCCATATCAATTGCATATTTGCAAATTATTATTTGATTGCATGTGTTGATTATATTGCATCATTAATATACTAAAAGAAAAACGAAACGCGACACGGGAATTTCCGCTATATATTATATTCAATATGCTGCTGTTAATCGAATGGTACATGGCTACGTAAGACCTTTCTTTTCGGAAAAAGACTTAAACAACATGGAACACAGCAAATAGTATTCCTGAAAGTTTCATTATTGACAGAGTACGCGTTTGGCGCAAACTTAGGATGCAACATTTTGCAAACTCTTAACGTTAAATACAGTACTGAACTGGCTCAATTTCTTAAAGAGGAACTTCAACATTTATGAATTTCTTGTTACAAAGTGTACTGTGATTAAAACGTCTACATCACAGTTGGGTCCTTTCTCTAACTAACTGCATCTGTGTTGTTTCTTTACAAAACATATTGGGATTTATGGAATTAAGTGTGCAGTATATACAATATATAGCAGAAATTCCCGTGTCGCGTTTCTTTTCCTTTCAGTATATATTATATTAACTTATGATAGTCCAATTAAGAAATATTGAAAAAATCAAATAATATCATCACCGTATGGAAGTTGGCATAAATTGGTGGACATGACTGATTTCAAGTATCGATACACGTACGTCAAATGTATTCAATTCAAATAATATCATCATTAATTTTGTATCAGCTCTTTTCTTTAAAAAAAAGTAAGATATTAATTGACATTTGTTTAGAGTAGGCTTCTTGAATGCTTTTTATTAATTGGTCTACAAAACAAAATCTATATTCAATTAAGAAATGTTGACTCTACAAAATAGGGGTACCATCTGCCTAAGTTCACAACGGACGTCATGCATGTGTTGTTGTTTGCGGATATATATGTGGACCCATCCGTCTATTTATTAGTTCATGCCAAAATGGTGATTAGAACGGTCAGTACTTTGGGATGTTTAATTTATGGTTATGTGCTGCATACATATGTCATGGTATGCGATGCACATGAAAACAAATATTTCAAAGTCACAAATCAGAATAAGTGTTCAGATACGCAGTCGAACTTTTTGTCATTGTACGACAAATCGCTCAGCGACTGTGCCCTGGAATGCGATGTCAGAAAGAAATGTCAAGCAATTAACTATAAGAGAAAACAGAAAGTATGTGAGCTACTCTCTGATGGGACATTCACTGAAGCACTGGAACAGACAGGACCATGTGTCTACATCCACAGAAACGATATATTCACAAACGTAGTATGTATACTATTTTGTTAAAAACTTCCTACAGTTTGTTTGTATAAATTGCATCGATAATCGTTTTCGGAGATATTACATAGAGACAAAATTAAAATTATCACTGAATGAGATTAAACTGGGTTACGATAGTGTGATAAAGCGTGTGACAACGCTGGAATTAATTTAAACTCGTTAAATTCGTCTATTAACATTCAGGTGATGTTTTTGATAAAATGTGCAATAAACGTCAATTTTGTGTTTGTGACGTCATATGCCTTTATTCTTTGTTAACATTGTCATGCATGTTTGTCCTTTTGCGTGTTTTTGGGTTTACTGTGTTCTGTGAAAGCTGCATTTCCTGTTCGACTTTTATACTTATATTTGTCTGTAAGTACTTATGAATTTTCTACACTATATACAATTGACCGCACAACCTTATGAAAGGCAAGCGTATTGCGCTTATTCAAAAGACTTTGCTAGAGAACAAAAACCTCATTTTGGCCTATGATATTATTCAAGCATTTTTATTCAATTACTTGGGCAAGACACTTTCCCTTAGCCTCGTCCGTCGGATGGGGACGTAAACCGGACGGTCCCGTGTATCGGTCTATCCTCCGAGCACGTAAAAGAACCATAGGAATCTATTCGATAATAAGAGTAGGGCAGGTTCCCGGATTCCTATGTATCCTTCCCCTCTCTCTGGGGCGGCTCTAAATAACATATACTGTGTTGATGAGCCGTTAAACAACATTCAATTCAATTCAATTAGACAATTACACACTGAAGACTTGCCAAGAAGTTCGTGAATCACTTATATTCCTATTTAATCATATTTTTATTATTATTATTTTTTTTATTTTTTTTTAGCCGTCTTCTGACGACCCGTTTAATCTTCCCGTCAACTGGTGAAGCAAGGCTCGGGGAGGACCATCCTTTACCACACCTTACAATATCTTTACATTTACATGCAATATTCATATGAAATAATAATTAGCATAATGAAATTAAAATTAATACAGAAAAGATACATGTATTGAACGTTATGGCAGGGAACATATTATTATGATTTCAGGAAGAAAAAATAAATCTGTTTAAGGAAAAACACACACTCCTTTACCTAACAGTTGATTGCTGTCCAAAGGCCATCTGCTTATAAAAATTGTATATCTAAATGTTACATATTTAATGTTGATATAATTGATAGACGAATTGTCAGTGTCTTGGGTTTGCTCTACCCGGAGGAGTGCATGGATAGGAGTTAGTATAATACTGATTAATCTACAATGGTTTTGTACTTGCTCCATGAATTTTCAAATCTTTCTAGTTGATTATTTCTAATTGCGATTTGTCTATGTGTTTCATACATATACCTTAGTCTGTATATCATTGGGGTAAGAGAGAGCGGTGTTTTTAGTCGTTTAGAGGTAACTATGTAGTATTTCATTTCTAAAATAATTTGTAACTCTACAGTCGATTGTTTTTCACTTGTGTTAAAAATAAATGCTTGTTCGAACAGATTCAGATTTATGTTTTTTGTTAAAAAGAAAGAGTTTATCTGTGTTAAAAATTCTGAGATGAAGGACAGGTCCAAAACATATGAACTATAGTCTCGTCTTGGTGGCAGAAGTGGCATAAAGGTTTTTCAGCTTTTTTATTTTATGTAGATAATGCTGTGTTGAAAGAAGCCGATGGTTAATTCTTGTTTGAAACCATTGTAGTATCGTGCTAGAAGTAATTTTAAAAGGGGATGAATATATGTCTTTCCATGTTCCGGCTTCAATATCATAAATATGTTCCCTTTTGATTTTTGATGTTGGGCTTTCATTATTTCTGTTAAAATGGAATACATATCTGCGCAACCTTTCTTGTTTTTGATGATTGCTTTAATCTTCGCAGACAAAATTGGGTTTTCTATTTGTTTCATTGTTATTTTGTTTTGCAATTGTTTTCTAAAGATTTTAATGGCAGCTACTACTCCTTCGCAGATTAGAAAATTTGTTTTAATGCCAGTTTTCTCTTCGAACTCAGTAAAATAATAAAATCCACCATTTTCATTGATTAAGTCAATTATAAAAATGATTTAACATATGAAATTAGTATATCTTTGCAGATTTATTTTGATTTTTTTTTTTATTAATGTTTCACAGCAATTTTTGCCAAAAGATGTTACTATTTAATGTCTATTATCTTTTCAACAAGTTGCTTCCAAGTGCTCTCGTTAGTTATGAGTCGTCTTTAAGACGATCCAAGTAGTTTTAAGGCTGAATATAAATGCTTTAAGATTAATCATACAGAGACCACCTTCAGAATGTTGCTTAACTATTACTGATTTTTTTTTTGCAGGGCCTTCCCATAAAAAGTCATAAAACACGTTATTATTTTTTGTTATTGTGTTTTCATTTGGATTTGAAGAGACATAAATAAATGATTTAAAATAGGTAGTAGTAATGTTTTAATAACTGTAATTTTACCAATTGGTGTTAAATATCTTCGCTTCCATATCTTTACTGTATTTTGGATTTTTAATATCTTATCATTATAGTTTAATTCTAAGTAGACGTTGAAAAGTATTCCTAGTAGCTTGAAATTGTCTTTTCCCAAGTCAAGTTTCCATTTTATTTTGATTGTATCTGAACTGTATTTTTTCCTCCCTATCCATACAACTTCATAATTTATATTTAAACCAGAATATTTAGAGATTTTATAGTTCTGAACGTGTTTCATTCAGAGATGTATCAGATCCATCCAAAAGGACAGATGTATCGTCTGCATATTGCGAAAGTTTAATTTCTACATTCTCTATAGTAATACCTTTAATATTTTTATTATTTCTTATTCTAATTGCCTATATTTCAGCACACACAATAAAAATATAAGATGACGGCAGCCCCTTCCGATGTTGCAAAACGATGATAGGTGTCCTCCTTGGTTAACAGCCAATTTTGCATTTTTATATAAAATCTTTATCCATGGTTTAATATATTCTCCAAATTTAAAAAATGTAAGTACTTTAAATATAAAGGCCCATGATAGAGAATCAAAAGCTTTTTCAAAACCATTGAAGAGAATTAAACCTGGCAGATTATTTTCTTCTGCGATTTGCATAACATCATATATAAGTCTAGTGTTTTCTCCTAAGTATCTTCCAAAGATAAAAGCAGATTGATCTTTATTTATCAGTGTAATAAGTGTTGATTTAATTCTATTTGCAATAGAGCCTGAGGCAATTTTATATGTACAATTTAGGAGGGAGATTGGTCTGTAGTGTTTTATATGCAGTCTCGGTTTATTTTCCTTTGGTATAACGGTTATTATTACTTCTATTTGAGTTATTGATAGTTCACCATTACTGAAGCCATAATTTAAAGATCTTACTACAAAATGCCCTATTTGTTGCCAAAATGCTTTTAACAAATCTGCACCAAATACATCTGACCTTGGGCTACGAGTATTTTTCATTTTTCGAAGTGTTTCAGAGGCTTCTTCAAAGGATATATGGCCTTCAAGATTAATTGATGTTTAGGTATATCAAAGTCTTTCATGTCATTTTCTAAGTTAATATTTTCTACTCCATTGTCTTTGCTAGTATATAGTTGTTCATAAAATGTCTTAGTCTCTTTTAAAATTTCATGTTGATCTGATATGATTTCTCCATGTTGTTTTTCTATTTTAGAAATTATCTTTGAAGAGTAATTATTGGATTCTAAATTACAAAAAAATGAGGTTGGTTTTTCATCATTCTCAATTATATTTGCTCTTGATCTAATTAGGTAGCCGTTCATTTTCTGTTTTCTTAATATTCTTAATTCATTTTTTGTATGTTTCTAAGGATTTTAAGTTATTTAAAGACAATTTTTTTCTTTCTATTTTAGCAATCAATTCATTTTCTCTTTTATCTGTAATTTTCTAGAATAAGATATAGATTTACCAGGTAATTCCATGAGTAGTGTTTCGAGAAACCGAAATTTATTGAAAATTGTATTTCATTATTGGGGATATTACTTATGTTATCTATATTGTAAATTGGAACAGCATACTGTGTTTTAATGTCTTTAATTTTTCTATTTATTGTGTTTAAGTATCAATATCACCAAGAAGAGAGTTGTTATGTTTCCAAAGGGGTTTACCATGTATAAATTGATTAAAATTCAATTTTAGTACTATCATTGAATGATCAGAGCGGTAACTGGGTTCAATGGTACAATGTTCTATTGAAGAAAACATATTTTCAGAAACCAGGAAGAAGTCGAATCTACCTTGTTTTAAAGGAACTTTTCGTCTCCAAGTATACCGTTGTAAATGAGGATGACATTCTCTAAAAGGATCGATTAGATTATAATCACATTTAATGTCTAAAACTCGTTCTCGTGCCTTATTATTAATGCTTTTGTAATTAGAGTTATCAAGGATTGGATCTTGAACAATATTAAAGTCTCCACACATTATTAGAGTGCTGTTTTTAAATTGTTCATATTTTAATAAAATACTGCCGTAACAATTGGGAGAGTCATTGTTTGGGCAATATAAAGTGATGAGTGTGAATCTGTTATTGTCAACTGTAAAGTCAGCTATGAGAAAGT
Organism: Cyrtodaria siliqua; assembly: GCA_037043455.1. Lineage (NCBI taxonomy): Eukaryota > Metazoa > Mollusca > Bivalvia > Adapedonta > Hiatellidae > Cyrtodaria > Cyrtodaria siliqua. Next base: position 245,408 of record JAWPHD010000221.1, read on the forward strand.
TACCTTCGTTATCTGATATGCGAGAATGTACTTTATAATCTAAGTGTTTGTTGAAAAGTATTGCGACATCTCTTGCATTCGAGGTTCCTGATTTAAAACAACAATCATTTCCCCACTGTTTGCGAATAAAGTTTTCAGTTGCTGTAGTAGAGTAAATGTCTTGAAGGCAATAAATGTGACAATTTGTACTTTTTATGTAGTTAAATACATCGATACGTTTTTCTGCTGCACCAAGATCCTGACTTTTAACAAAAAATATGTTCATAAGCGTTGATAAACAAAAATGGGGACCAAACAAATAGTGAGACAGCAATCAGCAGTTGTAAAAAAATAAAAAATTAGAATTAACAAAATATTCTGCATTTTGTGGAAAGTTTACCTTAAAAAACAACTTTTGACATAAACCTATGTTGTCATAGTACTTTTGGTAATGATCGTAATAGTAAACTAATAATTTATATTAAGTAAGTAATTCTGACGAATTCATGCCAGATAGTATATCTCACGAAGCCACTCAGTAAAATATAATTCTCTAAATAATATTGCATTTAAGTATCACCATAAAGCAGTAGATATAATTATATTACCTTAGAAAGTAGCACTATCCCTTAAAAGTGTATACCATCTCAGACCATAATACTCAGTATTTAAGCAGAGTATATATCAAAGAACCCTCAAGTAATAATAACATTATAAAGAGTCACCCTAAATTAAGTATATCCTAGGCAGTAACCCATATGAAGCAAGAATATAACAGGCCTCAAAAAATTTAAGTAGGTATAACTCAATCAACATAATTAAAAATACCCCTATGGGAAAAAAATAAAATAGAAAGATCTAAGCATATTCATGGTAGGGTTATCATACAAAATAAGTAGATGTAATGCAAACAATACATACATCTTAAAGGGAACTCCAAGTAAAAAAATGTATTTCAGAAAATAAGGCATATTATTGGTATAACTTAATGAAAAATAACAATTTCTAAAGAAGTATATTTTAGTCGGGTAAGAAAATAAAGTTTGTAGAAAAAATGGTGGTATCCCTATGGGTTCTTACTGTGCAGTTCTTGTCGCAGACTTGTTTTTGTATTTCTATGAAAGAGATTTCATGTTGAGTCTTTCACCAGATTTTCATGCATATGTCATCGAAGCATTTAATGAAACCTCCAGGTATATGGATGATATATTCACCATTGACAACCATTTCTGGTCTATTATGGTAATCAATATATACTCTAAATAACTTCAAATTAACAAAGGTAAATTTCCGATACCGTCGCTTCTTTTCTCGATTTGTATATCTCAATTGCAAATGGAGAAATAATAAGCAAAATGTATGACACTTACTATATAATTATGCCTACGTAGACGATAATGTTTGCCGAGCAACTTCTTATTGGGTCTATGTTTCTCAACTTATTCGTTTTTCTATTGAACTAATTTTTTAGCTGTGCACAAACATAGTGATTCGGTCCTCATTTGCATCTATACTACACTAGTGTATTACGATAAATAAGTCATGGCTTCATTACACTCCTAGAGGCCATGTTATGTGATAAAAGTAGATAAAGATCAAAAATGATATATAAGAAATTAAATTATCCCATATACGAACATCATCATCATCATCAAACTTCCGATATAAGTATACTGAAACAGAATCACGACACATAACGTAGACATGATTGTAACAATTAAAACCAAGTCACCAAGTCAATACCAAGGAAGATATCATTGTAGCTACCTCCAAATGGTGGTATGTGGAAAGGTGCTCCAAGTCAGAACAAGTAGTTACCCTGCCGGAAAACCACATCACCCTATATGGAAAATAAAGGAAATGTTTAATTGTAATGTTTGTCTTCAAAATTGCCTTTTCATGCACAACATTTAGATGGAAGACATGCACGATTTTCCATGAGAGGTAGGTTCAATTTCCATGAGAGGTAGGTTCAATGCAATATATTCCCAATGCTAGGGAGATAACATCAAGGACAACGAATGAGGATGACATTTTTACCAACACATTCTAATTATTCTGATTATTTTCTCTCTTTGCCTCCCTTAGCGTGTATTTTAAGCGGTATGCCTGATATGTTTATTGCATTTATCATTCATGACAATTTTTCACAAAACATCTATTATTCACACGTTTAGCAGCAGCATAGTTACTATGCTTTCCTGACCAACAGATGAATACCATCACCGCGAAACATAATACGTTGTTCTTAATAACACTGAGAAAAAAGAATTGTTTGAACGGGACTGAGTCCCAGACATCCAAATGCACACGGACTTACGATTTCTTCCATTTCCAAGACTTTATTGGAATGACAATAGGGTAAGAGTGAGGTTTGGTGACCGTAGAACCTGGTTTAAACCCCGGGGGCCTTTTTTGTCACTGACCGTTCCAAGGCGGTAGCCTATTTGTCAACTTTTTTGTGTTTGAGATGTCCTGCCTTTTATCTATCTTTAAAGTTGTTATTTCTTTCTGTGTGTGTTTGTGTTTGTGGTTGACTGTCGTCCTTGAATGCTACTTTTCCTGTTCGAAATTTATATCTACTTTTGGTCTTATCTTATAAAGAACTGCAGGAATCGAATAACATTATGCGGACGAGGAAGGATCTTACATTGAATGTGAAAATTGAATATTAGGAAAGTTATGAAGCAAATAAAATTACATTATCGAGCGCGTTGTTGACATGTTTTGAATCCTATCAAAAAGTCACTGTCTCGCCACCGTTGACTTTGTGCAACTTTTAAAGAATGTGTTGTGCACGGCAATATCAATAACAAACAAAAATGTAAGTCATACTGACCTTGGTTGGTTGAAACTAGCTAGGAGCTTCCGTTTGGAGGTTGGTTGAAACTAGCTAGGAGCTTCCGTTTGGAGGTTGGTTGAAAAACTGGCTAGGAGCTTCCGCTTGGAGATTGGTTGAAACTAGCTAGGAGCTTCCGTTTGGAGGTTAGTTGAAACTAGCTAAGATCTTCCGTTTGGATGTAGCTCCAACGATTAACTTCCGCGTTGCTGAACGATAATTTTCATTTAATGATGACTCCGGTCAGGGGTGCTTTTCAATTCGTCCATGGAATCAGCCGCCAATGTTGATTCCAACGAGCTTCACGCTTTTCAATTAGCTGACAATGTAATTAGCCGTCAATGTTAATTCTAGTCATCGGCACATTTTTGGTGTTGTTTTTTTCTATTAGCCGTCAATGTTGACTCCAGCAAGCGGACGCTTTTCAATTACCGCCAATGTAACCGCTAATGTTGCTTTCAGCCAGTGGCACGCGTTTCAATCAACCCGTCATTGCAATTACCGACAATGTAATCAGCCGCCAATGTTGATTTCAGACAGCGGTACGCTTTTTAATAACCGCAACAAGAAATACCTGCCGAATTTTCCACACACATTTCATTTCATATGAAACTGGAGAGATGGTTTTAATATGTATTTGGATTGACACCAATCACTTTTCCAATTTAAAAACAATTAACCAACATGCATATGACACTGTATTATACAGCTTAAAGATGTGTGCAATGACGGTTGTTCCGTGAGTCAAGTATGCGACAGACACAGCCAACAGTGCACAGTGAAAGGTAAATATAATATACATATCCTTCTTCTTTCTATGTATCAGGATATCATTTTGTGTCACATATGTCTAGAAGTTAACAAAATCGTATCCTTAATGTCTGTGTATGTTTATTGTTAAATATCAAAGCTAGAAGAATAAAACGAATGTATTAAAGAGGTTCAAAATAACAATGAATTAACAATTCCTGTATTATGTATAGCTCAAGCATGATGTTTTGCATATCCTCCGATAATTTTGTTATGTGTTATCTAATACTGTAGTCAAATGTATCTTATCTTATCTCGGAATAATCATTAAAGACATTCCACCAATGCAATCTTAATTTAGGCCAAGGAAAAAAGTAAGAAAAGTTCATTACATAGCTTTTAGTTTATAACTGCAAGGAAACGAGGCGAACCCACACACGATATGTTTTGTCGGGCATAACCCTCTTTCTAAATGAAGTTTCCCACACACGACATGTTTTGTCGGGCTTAACCCTCTTTCATGTCTTTCTGAATGAAGTTTCCCACACACGGTTTGCCCCACACGACATGTTTTGTCGGGCTTAACCCTCTTACTAAATGAAGTTTCCCACACACGATATGTTTTGTCGGGCTTAACCCTCTTTCTAAATGAAGTTTCCCACACACGATATGTTTTGTCGGGCTTAACCCTCTTTCTGAATGAAGTTTCCCACACACGGTTTCCCACACACGACATGTTTTGTCGGGCTTAACCCTCTTTCTAAATGAAGTTTCCCACACACGACATGTTTTGTCGGGCTTTACCTTCTTTCTAAATGAAGTTTACTACGGTTATGTTTGTATAACATAATAAGTGGAGATACTGTGTTTCAGAAGGCTTGTTAGAATTTGTTTAAGCTATTAATACACCGAATGCATAGGTCGACAAACTGCATGTACACATATCAGAGTGGTGTCATCCATATACAAACGTGACGACAATATACTAGTCTAGTTCAGACTCGGTGACAGGACTTTTAATTGAATAATCAAGAAAATAACATTGTCATCATAAAGTAATATCAGAGTTAGTCGTTTATTTTGTACAGAATGTGAACCTCTTTCGATAACGAATGGATATATTTCGGGAAATATGTTGAAAGTTGGATCAAGGCTGAAGGTCACGTGTCACGCTGGTTACGAACCTACTGAAGGGGAAAGATACACAACATGTTCGTCAACAGGAGAATGGGAACCATCAATTGTTTGCAAAAGACGTCAGTAATGATTTAAACACTTTAGTAGCCTTAATAATCAATATGTATCGAATATTTAACTTAATAGGAGAGCATTTTGTAAGAAGTTTCGCCTTGAACATAATTTGTATAACCTGTTTTCGTTTTAAGAGATAAAGAACTTACTGATTGTCAATAATGTATACATTATATCATATTACATATATATATATCTTGTGAACATGAATCTCTTACGAGATCCCAATTTCGAAAGTTGCCGTAGTGAGTTCAAATTCTCTCCCTTTATTATATATACCTGAATTCACAGTATCCCCAGATCCGGCACCTTTCATTGTCACTGTCTCAATATAGCTGTGTGTGGTTGAACGCTTAAATGTGGCCGATCATGCAAACGTATTTAATTTGTTTTAGACGTGTAATGATCACACACACGTTTTATCTAGCTAATTGTCTTAATGTGGCCCACTCATATGAGCTATAATTGTATGTATGTATGCGTCTATATGTTAATTGTGCCTTCAGACGAGTGTGTTATGATGTAGAGATACAGTTCATCAACGTGTGTTGCAGCAACCTTTTTTAAGGAGTGAATATATACGCTTGATTTCTGTGTATCTCGTCATAGCTAGGCGCCCTGCCGTAGTTCGTCCGATGGTTGTCTGTCCTTGGTAGTTCAAAAATATTTCTTCCCATATATAATTCTGCCTTTTGAACATGAATCTCTTACGAGATCCCAATTTCGAAAGTTGCCGTAGTGAGTTCAAATTCTCTCCCTTTATTATATATACCTGAATTCACAGTATCCCCAGATCCGGCACCTTTCATTGTCACTGTCTCAATATAGCTGTGTGTGGTTGAACGCTTAAATGTGGCCCACTCATATGAGCTATAATTGTATGTATGTATGCGTCTATATGTTAATTGTGCCTTCAGACGAGTGTATTATGATGTAGAGATACAGTTCATCAACGTGTGTTGCAGCTACCTTTTTTAAGGAGTGAATATATACGCTTGATTTCTGTGTATCTCGTCATAGCTAGGCGCCCTGCCGTAGTTCGTCGTCCGAAGGTTGTCTGTCCTTGGTAGTTCACAAATATTTCTCCCCATATATAATTCTGCCTTGTGAACATGAATCTCTTACGAGATCCCAATTTCGAAAGTTGCCGTAGTGAGTTCAAATTCTCTCCCTTTATTATATATACCTGAATTCACAGTATCCCCAGATCCGGCACCTTTCATTGTCACTGTCTCAATATAGCTGTGTGTGGTTGAACGCTTAAATGTGGCCCACTCATATGAGCTATAATTGTATGTATGTATGCGTCTATATGTTAATTGTGCCTTCAGACGAGTGTGTTATGATGTAGAGATACAGTTCATCAACGTGTGTTGCAGCTACCTTTTTTAAAGAGTGAATATATACGCTTGATTTCTGTGAATCTCGTCATAGCAAGGCGCCCTGCAGTAGTTCGTCCGAAGGTTGTCTGTCCTTGGTAGTTCACAAATATTTCTCCCCATATATAGATACATATTTGTACCATAGCTGTAATGGTTTTCCTTTGTTCTTGCTTATGATACATTTTTCATAAACCTGAAGATCTGAACCTAAGCCGTGCTATAAATGCCGGTATATTTCAGCCGTGCTATAAATGACAGATTCGGCAGTTATACCATGGTCTACTCAATTGTACACGCGCATAGTTGTAAGTTTACACACAACCTGTCAATCAAAATGTCAATTACCGGCAATTTCTAAGGTACAAAACATTTATAGCATATTTTCTCGTATGCGATTTATACTGCATTCTCGGGCCTGCGGCCCTCGAGAAGCAGTATAAATCGCATATACTCGAAAAAGTATGCTATAAATATTACATATATATACATATATATATATATATATAATTATATATGTGATATCACCCAGTCGTGATTGCAATCATTCGTGTATGTGTTACCACTTATTCGAAAAGGTGATATTACTGATTCAAAACGAATGGGCGATCAAAAGTTCGTCTTTGGAACAATAGAAAAACAGCAAAATGCAATAGATGATCATAAATTAGAATGTGATATCATACACATTCAAAACAAATGCTAGATATCATGTATTGGAAAATGTGATATCACCTTTTCGAATACATAATATCAAACGTTCGTTTTGATTTTGTGACATCACGTATTGAAATGCATGATATCAACCTATCAAATATTGCAGTATGTGATATGAAGTATTCAAATATCCGATGTCATAAAATTCTATCAAAAGTCAACACAGCGCAATCTGCATCATCATTTCATCATTGTTCAATCTGCATCTTTGAACGTTTCCTATACCGGTGCTCTTCAAATTAAAAATAATTGGAAAAAGTAACACTTTTGACCCAGAATTATATTAAATCTAAACTCTGCACTCATTGGTTTATCTTAAATACGTGATGAATAATCAGTTATATTCTACAAGTGTCAGTTTTTCCTTGTTCAATAACATCTACCTAAAGATTCCATTGATTTTGTCGGTAAAGGCTGAAGTTTTATAGATCCGGTCGGTTTCGTAAAACATTAAGTCGACATCCTTTTCATTAAATATACCAAATTAAGTGAGTTATATTATAGAGAGGAACTTACATGAGAGCCTGTTAAATATTGAATACCGCCCTAGAACAGTCAGTGGCAAAACAGGCCGCTGTGAGGTTTAAACCAGATTCTAGGATGCACGAAAACTCACTATTGCCCGATTGTCATCCCGATAAAATGGATCAGTGTAAATAAAGATATTCCCGTCAGATTATATTCTCTAACAAACAAGGCAGCAATAAAAGGCAATATAAGTTTAACACATAAATGAGCATTGCATATATGATATTTATATAAAACAACATTATCGGTGACTTGGCAGAAGTCAGAGCTACACGAGAAAAAAATGCTAAGGGTAGGACAAGACAAGATTTAAGGCAAATATCAAATGCTATCGTCCTTTGAGGATTCATGTACACGTCATCATAGGGTTGGATACAATCATATGGTGCGAGGCTGTGCCGAGCATACAACCGAGCATTTTTTAACTATTTGCGATTATCACATAACTCCAAGCAATATCACATAATGTGATAGCTCTAATGGTTTTCCTTTGTTCTTGCTTATGACATAATTTTCATAAAACTGAAGGTCTGAGCCTTAACCGTGCTATAAATGCCGGTATATTTCAGCCGTGTTATAAATGACAGATTCGGCAGTTAGACAATGGTCTACTCAATTTTACACGCGCGTAGTTGTAATGTTTACACACAACCTGTCAATCAAATATGTAAAACACGACTACCCATTATCAAAATAGCACCCCTTGACATTGGATTTGCCCAATAATATACACATGCGATTGGCTGCAATAATCAAAACATGGTTCATGCTCATATCCGCGGGATAATGCTATTTCTTGACTGGCCCTCGAGAAGCAGTATAAATCGTATATACTCGAAAGAAAAAAAATGCTATAAATATTACTTATTATCATTTATATACGCATTTTTGGCTCGCAATATGAACAAAATTACCCTGCAATAAGCTCTCGATAATTGAGCCATATCATAAATGCGGTCCGATACGCCAAATTCAGGTCATTTGACCGGACAAAATGCATATCCATATTGGCCCGGTCAGCTGACCGTTATTGGCCCGTGGCCCGGACACCTGACCGGGCCAATAACCCTCACCTAAAAGAATTCATAACTCGTTTCATCAATCGTATATGAAATGGGAACTCGTTTAAAATCACATATGTATTCAAATATGGTATAAAAAGGTATCTTAATAAAAACGAGAAATAGAAATAATGAGAATGCGTGCTATTTTGAGAGCTGTACGAGTTTTACATTTTCTACAATTTCATTTCAAAACGTCTGATTTTGTAATTTTAAATCGGCACATAAAATTGTTAAATCTTTAAAAATGTTCGCACATTTAATACTATGTAGACCTTCATACAGTTTTAAGAAAGAGACAAACCATTAATTATATTATGTTTATGTAAAACGATTCAGAGTGCCCACCAGCTTCAGCCCCATCAAATGGACAGGTATCAGCACCGAACAGTTTTGAAGGAGAAACAGCTGCATACACGTGTACTACTGATTTTACATTGGTTGGTTCCAACACCGCGACTTGTCAATCCGGGTCCTGGAATCCTGCAGCTCCATTGTGCACACAAGGTATTGTATTTTAGTGTGGTTTAGATTTAACATGTGTTTATTATATAATGATAAAAGCAGATACAAAAGTCGAACAGGAAATGCAGCATTCAAGGACAACAGTCAACCAAAAGCACGCATAGAATCAAACAATTTTAAAGATGACTAAAAGGCAAGACACGACAACAAAAGGGCTACCGCCTTGGAATGGTCAGTGGCAAAAAGGGGCCGCTGGGGGTTTAAACCAGGTTCTAGGGCTCACCAAACCTCACTCTTACCCTACTGTCATCCTTATAAAACAATAATGTTATCATATTTTCACTTTTATATAATTATGAAATGCCTTATTTGTTTATTCATTTTTTTTCTACAATCAATTGTATTAAGCCGCAACATACAGTACGTTTCAGTCCTAATATCTGTGTATTGTATAATAATATGTGTACAATAATTAACTTGTAAAACAAATGGATTGTTAACTAGTACCCATTCCACAGAAGATTTAAAAATAAAATAATTCAAAACTCGTTTCCTAAATGTTATATGACTATTTAAAGATCATATATGTATTCAAATATGGTATAAAAAAATATTTTTATAAAAAGAAGTTAAATAGAAATAATGAGAATGTGTGCAATATGGAGAGCTGCACGAGTTTTACATGTTCTATAATTTCATTTAGAACGTCTGATTTTGTACTTTTAAAGCAGAACATAAAATAGTTAAATCTTTAAAACTACTATGTAGACCTTTATACAGTTTTAAGAAAGAGACAAACCATTAATTATATTTTGTTTATGTAAAACAATTCAGAGTGCCCACTAGCTTCAGCCCCATCAAATGGACAGGTATCAGCATCGAACAGTTATGAAGGAGAAACTGCCACATACACGTGTACTACAGGTTATACATTGGTTGGTTCCAACACCGCGACTTGTCAATCCGGGTCCTGGAATCCTGCAGCTCCATTGTGCACACAAGGTATTGTATTGTAGTGTGGTTTAGTTTTAACATGTTTTATTATATAGTAATGTCATCATATATTCACTTGTATATAATTATGAAATGCCTGATTTGTTTACTTATTTATTATTTCTTAAGCAATTGTATTAAGTCACAAAACACATGACGTTCCAGTCCCAATATCTGTGTATTGTATAATGACATGCGTACACTAATTACTTGTAAAACAAATAGAAATAAATATGTTTAAATCCAAATACAACAACATGAATTACGGCCTCGTGAAATGGTTTGATATAATGGGTGACCTCACCCATTTGCCCATGCTTATAATCCTATGACAATTCAGATTGCCCAGCACTACTAAGTCCACAACATGGCCTGGTTTCCGTGACGAACATTAACGAAGGTGGATCTGCCACATACACGTGTGATCCTGGGTATGCCCTAGTTGGTTCTGCCACAAGTGCGTGTGGATCAGGAGTATGGAGTACCACGGCGCCTACATGTGTACAAGGTACTGTGCATCTAATGCAACGCCTTCATATACATGTCGGTATATTATGTCAAATATTGTTGTCTATCTACAAGCAAATATGTTAGACGACAAATAAAAGATTCACATCTAAAGGGTTACATGTTAGACCACACATTACAGGCAGATGTTACAGTGTTGTAGAGCCAAAAACTACAGATTCATATATACAAGCAACTATGTTAAGCCACAAATTACAGTGTCATTATCTACTGGCCCATGATTTATGGGGCACACCCCATTTCCAGTTTGCTTAAAAATATAACTATATACTATCATTATAAGACACGTTACTATAACAAATCAGATTGTCCAACACTATTGATCAGGTTCACTGGATGGCCTGGTTTTCTTGACGAATGTAACGTAGCGGAAGCGCCAATATTCTTTTATATCAAGGACTGTTACGCTATTCTTATAGATTATCTTAAAGACGCTTATACTATTCTTCTAGATTCGTTGACGTTTTGTTTTGATATTCCTATTTTGATATTGTTTTGATTCGCTGAAGGACTGTTATGATAATCTTATAGCTCACTTAAAGACTTTTATAATATTCTTCTAGATTCGCTGAAGGACTGTTATGATAATCTTATAGCTCACTTAAAGACTTTTATAATATTCTTCTAGATTCGCTGAAGGACTGTTACGATAATCGTATAGCTCACTTAAAGACAGTTATAATATTCTTCTAGATTCGCTGAAGGACTGTTACGATAATCGTATAGCTCACTTAAAGACAGTTATAATATTCTTCTAGATTCGCTGAAGGACTGTTACGATAATCGTATAGCTCACTTAAAGACTTTTATAATATTCTTCTAGATTCGCTGAAGGACTGTTATGATAATCAGGACTGTTATGATAATCTTATAGCTCACTTAAAGACTTTTATAATATTCTTCTAGATTCGCTGAAAGACAGTTATGATAATCTTACAGCTCACTTAAAGACTTTTATAATATTCTTCTAGATTCGCTGAAGGACTGTTATGATAATCTTATAGCTCACTTAAAGACTGTTATAATATTCTTCTAGATTCGCTGAAGGACTGTTATGATAATCTTATAGCTCACTTAAAGACTGTTATAATATTCTTCTAGATTCGCTGAAGGACTGTTACGATAATCGTATAGCTCACTTAAAGACAGTTATAATATTCTTCTAGATTCGCTGAAGGACTGTTACTGTTATAATATTCTTCTAGATTCGCCGAAGGACTGTTATGATAATCTTATAGCTCACTTAAAGACTGTTATAATATTCTTCTAGATTCGCTGAAGGACTGTTATGATAATCTTATAGCTCACTTAAAGACTGTTATAATATTCTTCTAGATTCGCTGAAGGACTGTTACGATAATCGTATAGCTCACTTAAAGACAGTTATAATATTCTTCTAGATTCGCTGAAGGACTGTTACGATAATCGTATAGCTCACTTAAAGACAGTTATAATATTCTTCTAGATTCGCTGAAGGACTGTTACGATAATCGTATAGCTCACTTAAAGACAGTTATAATATTCTTCTAGATTCGCCGAAGGACTGTTAGGATAATCTTATAGCTCACTTAAAGACTTTTATAATATTTTTCTAGATTCGCTGAAGGACTGTTATGATAATCTTATAGCTCACTAAAAGACTTTTATAATATTCTTCTAGATTCGCTGAAGGACTGTTATGATAATCTTATAGCTCACTTAAAGACTGTTATGATATTCTTCTAGATTCGCTGAAGGACTGTTATGATAATCTTATAGCTCACTTAAAGACTGTTATAATATTCTTCTAGATTCGCTGAACGACTGTTACGATGATCGTATAGCTCACTTAAAGACAGTTATAATATTCTTCTAGATTCGCTGAAGGACTGTTATGATAATCTTATAGCTCACTTAAAGACTGTTATAATTTTCTTCTAGATTCGCTGAAGGACTGTTACGATAATCGTATAGCTCACTTAAAGACAGTTATAATATTCTTCTAGATTCGCCGAAGGACTGTTATGATAATCTTATAGCTAACTTAAAGACTGTTATAATATTCTTCTAGATTCGCTGAAGGACTGTTATGATCATCTTATAGCTCACTTAAAGACTGTTATAATATTCTTCTAGATTCGCTGAAGGACTGTTACGATAATCTTTAAGCTCACTTAAAGACTTTTATAATATTCTTCTAGATTCGCCGAAGGACTGTTATGATAATCTTATAGCTCACTTAAAGACTGTTATAATATTCTTCTAGATTCGCTGAAGGACTGTTATGATAATCTTATAGCTCACTTAAAGACTGTTATAATATTCTTCTAGATTCGCTGAAGGACTGTTACGATAATCGTATAGCTCACTTAAAGACAGTTATAATATTCTTCTAGATTCGCTGAAGGACTGTTATGATAATCTTATAGCTCACTTAAAGACTGTTATAATATTCAAAGACTGTTATAATATTCTTCTAGATTCGCCGAAGGACTGTTACGATAAGCTTATAGCTCACTTAAAGACTGTTATAATATTCTTCTAGATTCGCCGAAGGACTTGTTATGATAATCTTATAGCTCACTTAAAGACTGTTATAATATTCTTCTAGATTCGCTGAAGGACTGTTATGATAATCTTATAGCTCACTTAAAGACTGTTATAATATTCTTCTAGATTCGCCGAAGGACTGTTATGATAATCTTATAGCTCACTTAAAGACTGTTATAATATTCAAAGACTGTTATAATATTCTTCTAGATTCGCCGAAGGACTGTTACGATAAGCTTATAGCTCACTTAAAGACTGTTATAATATTCTTCTAGATTCGCCGAAGGACTTGTTATGATAATCTTATAGCTCACTTAAAGACTGTTATAATATTCTTCTAGATTCGCTGAAGGACTGTTATGATAATCTTAGAGCTCACTTAAAGACTGTTATAATATTCTTCTAGATTCGCCGAAGGACTGTTATGATAATCTTAGAGCTCACTTAAAGACTTTTATAATATTCTTCTAGATTCGCCGAAGGACTGTTATGATAAGCTTATAGCTCACATAAAGACTGTTATAATATTCTTCTAGATTCGCCGAAGGACTGTTATGATAATCTTAGAGCTCACTTAAAGACTGTTATAATATTCTTCTAGATTCGCTGAAGGACTGTTACGATAATAGTATAGCTCACTTAAAGACTGTTATAATATTCTTCTAGATTCGCCGAAGGACTGTTACGATAATCTTATAGCTCACTTAAAGACTTTTATAATGTTCTTCTAGATTCGCTGAAGGACTGTTACGATAATATTATAGCTCACTTAAAGACTTTTATTAATCTTAGAGCTCACTTAAAGACTTTTGTAATATTCTTCTAGATTCGCTGAAGGACTGTTACGATAATCGTATAGCTCACTTAAAGACTGTTATAATATTCTTCTAGATTCGCTGAAGGACTGTTACGATAATTTTATAGCTCACTTAAAGACTTTTATAATATTCTTCTAGATTCGCCGAAGGACTGTTACGATAATCTTATAGCTCACTTAAAGACTTTTATAATATTCTTCTAGATTTGCTGAATGACTGTTACGATAATCTTATAGCTCACTTAAAGACTTTTATAATATTCTTCTAGATTCGCCGAAGGACTGTTACGATAATCTTAGAGCTCACTTAAAGACTTTTATAATATTCTTCTAGATTCGCCGAAGGACTGTTACGATAATCTTAGAGCTCACTTAAAGACTGTTATAATATTCTTCTAGATTCGCCGAAGGACTGTTACGATAATCTTTAAGCTCACTTAAAGACTGTTATAATATTCTTCTAGATTCGCTGAAGGACTGTTATGATAATCTTATAGCTCACTTAAAGACTGTTATAATATTCTTCTAGATTCGCCGAAGGACTGTTATGATAATCTTAGAGCTCACTTAAAGACTGTTATAATATTCTTCTAGATTCGCCGAAGGACTGTTATGATAATCTTAGAGCTCACTTAAAGACTGTTATAATATTCTTCTAGATTCGCCGAAGGACTGTTATGATAATCTTAGAGCTCACTTAAAGACTTTTATAATATTCTTCTAGATTCGCCGAAGGACTGTTATGATAATCTTATGGCTCACTTAAAGACTGTTATAATATTCTTCTAGATTCGCCGAAGGACTGTTATGATAATCTTAGAGCTCACTTAAAGACTGTTATAATATTCTTCTAGATTCGCTGAAGGACTGTTACGATAATAGTATAGCTCACTTAAAGACTGTTATAATATTCTTCTAGATTCGCTGAAGGACTGTTACGATAATCTTATAGCTCACTTAAAGACTTTTATAATGTTCTTCTAGATTCGCTGAAGGACTGTTACGATAATATTATAGCTCACTTAAAGACTTTTATTAATCTTAGAGCTCACTTAAAGACTTTTGTAATATTCTTCTAGATTCGCTGAAGGACTGTTACGATAATCGTATAGCTCACTTAAAGACTGTTATAATATTCTTCTAGATTCGCTGAAGGACTGTTACGATAATTGTATAGCTCACTTAAAGACTTTTATAATATTCTTCTAGATTCGCCGAAGGACTGTTACGATAATCTTATAGCTCACTTAAAGACTTTTATAATATTCTTCTAGATTTGCTGAATGACTGTTACGATAATCTTATAGCTCACTTAAAGATTTTTATAATATTCTTCTAGATTCGCCGAAGGGCTGTTACGATAATCTTAGAGCTCACTTAAAGACTGTTATAATATTCTTCTAGATTCGCTGAAGGACTGTTACGATAATCTTTAAGCTCACTTAAAGACTTTTATAATATTCTTCTAGATTCGCCGAAGGACTGTTACGATAATCGTACAGCTCACTTAAAGACTGTTATAATATTCTTCTAGATTCGCTGAATGACTGTTACGATAATCTTATAGCTCACTCAAAGACTGTTATAATATTCTTCTAGATTCGCCGAAGGACTGTTACGATAACCTAATAGCTCACTTAAAATCTTTTATAATATTCTTCTAGATTCGCTGAAGGACTGTTATGATATTCTTCATGATGGTGTCGGAAGCGTGAGTGGTATTTACACTGTCATTTTGACCGGACAAATACCAGTGCACGTGTATTGTGATATGGTAACAGACGGTGGAGGCTGGACCGTGAGTATATTATTCAAATATATTTACTTATTTCTTTTATTCTCGACAGGGTTTTTCTAAATTTAGTAATCAATATTGATGGAATATAGCATGAACATACTCATTAGATCGCTTGTACTAGTTTCGACGAAACCTTTATTCTGCTACTTTTTTTTTTTTAAAAAGTGTTTTATTGCGTGGATTTTCAGACAACTATATGTTATTATCATTCTAAAAACAATTGGTTTGATATATACTACTCAAAATAATTTAAGGAACACAAAAAAGAACAGTAATAAGTCAACCTTTATATATTCTGGATTTCATTGCCATAGAACAGGTTACATTATTTTGTGTCATCTGACAATTGTAAAAGAATACAACTATACATAACTATTTCAAAAAAGACGGTAAATCTTTGAACAAGCATTTTAAAAAAACGACTCAAATGAAAACATGGTCCTTAAATTATTTTGAGGGGTATAAATGTAGTCAGTATTCTGATTATGTCAGTGAATTTGGAGTTTTCTTAATGGGGCGTATGCAACAGGAATCATTGTAATCGTTGTTATGGATTCTTTGTTAATCATTCATGATTGACTTTTTTGTTTGTTTTACAGGTGTTTCAATATCGGTACGACGGAAGCGTTGATTTTTACCGAACGTTTACTGAGTACGAAGACGGCTTTGGTGATCTCAACGGGGAATTTTGGCTCGGTAATCCAAATACGTTCGTACTAAAACAAAAAGTACTAAAACAAAGTAAAAGAACATATTTCTAAACACTTTCTTTTGAAAATTAGTGGCGAAAATAAATCCCTGTAGAAAATTATCATTTTTTTCTGTCACTACACATCTTCATAAATACTCGGTAGAAATGCAATTATATTAGGTATTAGTATATAACAATGGTATATAACAATGTGTGATTTATTACTATCTGACGGGATGGTGATATTGCAGGGTGATAGTAACTTGCAGGTTGATAGTCTCTTTTTAATATTCTTCTTTTGTTAAATTTCAGTCCGCTATAGTGTGTTCCAGTATATCAGCCCGGATCTATCTTTGAATGAGGATGATTACAATTTAAAGGCAAATAGTTGCAATCAGAACTGTTATTTTTCTGATCTGTGGAGATCGATGAGCCCGATATGTATATATAGATATCGGTGGTACATTCTCAAGTACATCGTTTTCTTACTTGAATGTCGAATGGATGTTTCCACTTCTCCAGCCTTTAAAGGCTCTGAGTATTGTTTACTTATCCTTAGAATGTGTGGTCTACTTTTTAATTTAGTATTTTGCTACTTGTGATACGCAGGCTTCATAACCTCTGCTTCCAACTAAATTCTCCATTTTGTTTTGAATTCTGGTTTAGGGCAAAGTATTTTGTTAGAAACTGGGCCCATACGCCGCTGGCCAAGGAATGGCATGAAAATACCACATTGAAGGTTCCATGCTAAACTTCTTATAAATACCTACATCTCTGTGGCTAAACTGTTCGTACAATTGAAACTTTAAATACTGAGTTCTGCTCAAACCAGACTAGAGAGTGTGGACGGTAGCAAACATATTTCGCTACCGTACATGAACAGTCTCGATCAAACTGAGACTGCAATATATTTTATTCATCGTATTCGGCGATTTCCAAATTTTTCCTGGGCTGTTTTGCTCATGGGCTAGCAATATATATGTTTGTAAATATCGCAAAATGCCCGATACAGAGTTAAACGTGCGACGTACCTTTTGACAGCTTCGCTGTCCGCCATCTTGAATGGATATACCGTGTTCCGGAAAGGACGTACCGCATCTCGATATGGAAAATGGAATAACATATTTTATTTGATCGACAAATAAGAAAACTTTTTCTATTTTCACGAATGCGAACGACAAAACAGTAATGTTCTTTTGATGTTATGCCTTACAATCACTGTGTGCTCAGAAAAATATAATTTTAGTGACGTCATGGATCAATATAGTGAAATTGCTATTTTAACTCATCATAACTTTAAAAGCGCTTTACCGATTTCAATAAACTACCACTCATTTTCATATTTAAGTTATTTCCAATCCAATGATATAATTTTCATAGCAACTTTATGAAAAACATTGTGTCTGATAAAAGAAATACCCGGCAAATTGAAATATACACATATAAATGAATGAGTTCCGAGAGGATTTCGATATAATAAAATAAATATCACATTTATGAACGGGTGATAGTGACATGCATTGATATTGTAATTATAACTAAAATTGAAACAATACACCGATATTATCTAGGCATGAGGCACTTTGTCATTAGATATTGGCAGGTCTCCAATCTGGTCCGATAGATTAATCAAAACACATTTATTCAAGGGGCACGCGATAATCCTGAAATATGTATTCAGCGATCAAGTAAGCACATCGGTATAGTTATGCATTATCATTTTGACTTTAAAGATGAATGGCCACCCTTTTTGTAGTATTACCAATTAACAAATTTAACTCTTAAACAACATATGAACATTTCTTGATAGTCCCGGAGAGAAACATATATTTAAATCCGCTACTAAGTTGTGTGTAAAAATAAGTATTATTTGCATGACGTAGATAAAACTTTTAACACTGCGTGACTGCACGGGGAAATGAAGTAAATTTGAATTGTATAGCTGTATAACTATTGCAAGATAATTGATAACTACTTTACCTGTGGATTAATTTACCTGTTCAAAGTTTTCTACGTCATCAATTAAAATCTTATTCTCGCATTTCACAGATATTGCAATGTGTGAATTGTAAATATCTATTGTTGTGTATTGATTTCGATTTAAATCAACATAAACATGTTTATGAAACAAAATATGGCCGGAGAACTTTAAACATGCGTGCATATAATGTTATTAAATAAAAAAGTGAATGTAACTTGGTGTTTTTAATATTTCTTCGTTATTCTACTATAACTTAAAAATAATGCAGTATATAATCAACAATTAATAATATTAAAAATGAATTTGTATTGAGCATTCAAATAATTATTAATCATAATTTGCAAAAATAAAAATCTGTATTACTCATTTGCCATTATCAAATCTCGCTCTTGTTTTTCGCGAGATTTCGAGTTCGGGGTGTCTCAACACTAACGCTGTATAGTTAGTATACAGTGTTTATTTGTTTTAGACACATTTTAGAACGTATCATGCAAAAATATCGTGCGAGTGTTGTTTCTAGTTGTGTTAGTAATATAAGCTGTCGGAATATTGACCTTTTCTGGGTAAAATGGGTTTTTTATTGCCATTATAATGATACCTTGAAACCGAAAGTAGGTAGATGTGCGTTACTCAAAGAGCATAGTCCTCGTGTTTAAAAAATTATTTAAAGTAATTAACTTTACTTATAACACTAAAATACGTCCCTACATTTTAATCATACTTACCAAGTTATATATACAGTATAACTTTCTTGTAAACAGGAACGGTTCATATTAATCTTGTCTACCAGTTATAAAATAAAAATAAAAGGATAATTAAGCATCAGTAGTTTGAGAGTCTATAAATTCTTAAATTCTCCTTTATTTAATTCTGCTCAACCCGGGGCTAGTGGGCGTGGTAGCAAGCATATGTCACTATCGTTCATGAACAGTCTCATTTCAAAAGGTCCACTTTCGTACTCTTTTTTCACAGAAAAACAAACAAATAACGGGACGCCGCGAGTTTTCAACGAATACAGCCTGCTGTGTGTTCCTTTGAAATGAAAAATGCACTGTCGTACATTTTGCTTAAATAGTTCTATTTACAATTGCTTTTGCAGGGCTGAGGTATATCCAAAAAATGACCACGGGAACGACATCAGATGTACACATAACTTTTGTTGACGCCAATGATGTCTCCGTCTTTGAAAAGTTGCATTCATTTTCTTTGGATGCAGACACATATTACACGTTACACGTCGGACAAGTTGTGGAGTCCACTGACGGTTTGTACATATTTTACGCTTTTCATGTCGGACAAGTTGTGGAGTCCACTGACGGTTTGTACATATTACACTTTACATGTCGGACAAGTTGTGGGGTCCACTGACGGTTTGTAGATATTACACTTTACATGTCGGACAAATTGAGGGGTCCACTGTGGGTTTGTACATATTACACTTTACATGTCGGACAAGTTGTGGAGTCCACTGACGGTTTGTACATATTACGCATTACATGTCGGACATGTTGTGGAGTCCACTGACGGTTTGTACATATAACGATTTATATGTCGGACAAGTTGTGGGGTCCACTGACGGTTTGTACATATTACGCTTTACATGTCGGACAAGTTGTGGAGTCCACTGACGGTTTGTACATATTACGCATTACATGTCGGACAAGTTGTGGAGTCCACTGACGGTTTGTACATATTACACTTTACATGTCGGACAAGTTGTGAGGTCCACTGACGGTTTGTACATATTACGCTTAACATGTCGGACAAGTTGTGGAGTCCACTGACGATTTGTACATATTACGCTTAACATGTCGGACAAGTTGTGGAGTCCACTGACGGTTTGTACATATTACACTTTACATGTCGGACAAGTTGTGAGGTCCACTGACGGTTTGTACATTTTACACCTTACATGTTGGATAAGTTGTGGAGTCCACTGACGGTTTGTACACTGATGGTTTGTACATATTAAGCTTTACATGTCGGACAAGTTGTGGAGTCCACTGACGGTTTGTACATATTACACTTTACATGTCGGACAAGTTGTGAGGTCCACAGACGGTTTGTACACTGATGGTTTGTACATATTACGCTTTACATGTCGGACAAGTTGTGGAGTCCACTGACGGTTTGTACATATTACGCTTTACATGTCGGACGAGTTGTGGAGTCCACTGACGGTTTGTTTATATTACGCATTACATGTCGGACAAGTTGTGGAGTCCACTGACGGTTTGTACATATTACGATTTATATGTCGGACAAGTTGTGGGGTCCACTGACGGTTTGTATATATTACGCTTTACATGTCGGACAAGTTGTGGAGTCCACTGACGGTTTGTACATATTACACTTTACATGTCGGCAAGTTGTGAGGTCCACTGAGGGTTTGTACATATTACACTTTACATGTCGGACAAGTTGTGAGGTCCACTGACGGTTTGTACACTGATGGTTTGTACATATTACGCTTTACATGTCGGACAAGTTGTGGAGTCCACTGACGGTGTGTACATATTACGCTTTACAAGTCGGACAAGTTGTGGAGTCCTCTGACGGTTTGTACATATTACGCATTATATGTCGGACAAGTTGTGGAGTCCACTGACGGTTTGTACATATTACGCTTTATATGTCAGACAAGTTGTGGGGTCCACTGACGGTTTGTACATTTTACGCTTTACATGTCGGACAAGTTGTGAGGTCCACTGACGGTTTGTACATATTACACTTTACATGTCGGACAAGTTGTGAGGTCCACTGACGGTTTGTACACTGATGGTGTGTACATATTACGCTTTACATGTCGGACAAGTTGTGGAGTCCACTGACGGTTTGTACATATTACGCTTAACATGTCGGACAAGTTGTCGAGACCACTGACGGTTTCTACATATTACACTTTACTTGTTGGACAAGTTGTGGAGACCACTGACGGATTGCACATATTACGCTTTCCATGTCGGACGAGTTGTGGAGTCCACTGACGGTTTGTTTATATTACACATTACATGTCGGACAAGTTGTGGAGTCCACTGACGGTTTGTACATATTACGATTTACATGTCGGACAAGTTGTGGGGTCCACTGACGGTTTGTACATATTACACTTTACATGTCGGACAAGTTGTGGAGACCACTGATGGTTTATACATATTATACTTTACATGTCGGACAAGTTGTGAAGTCCACTGACGGTTTGTACATATTACACTTTACATGTCGGACAAGTTGTGGGGTCCACTGACGGCTTGTACACTGATGGTTTGTACATATTACGCTTTACATGTCGGACAAGTTGTGGAGTCCACTGACGGTGTGTACATATTACGCTTTACAAGTCGGACAAGTTGTGGAGTCCTCTGACGGTTTGTACATATTACGCATTATATGTCGGACAAGTTGTGGAGTCCACTGACGGTTTGTACATATTACGCTTTATATGTCAGACAAGTTGTGGGGTCCACTGACGGTTTGTACATTTTACGCTTTACATGTCGGACAAGTTGTGAGGTCCACTGACGGTTTGTACATATTACACTTTACATGTCGGACAAGTTGTGAGGTCCACTGACGGTTTGTACACTGATGGTGTGTACATATTACGCTTTACATGTCGGACAAGTTGTGGAGTCCACTGACGGTTTGTACATATTACGCTTAACATGTCGGACAAGTTGTCGAGACCACTGACGGTTTCTACATATTACACTTTACTTGTTGGACAAGTTGTGGAGACCACTGACGGATTGCACATATTACGCTTTCCATGTCGGACGAGTTGTGGAGTCCACTGACGGTTTGTTTATATTACACATTACATGTCGGACAAGTTGTGGAGTCCACTGACGGTTTGTACATATTACGATTTACATGTCGGACAAGTTGTGGGGTCCACTGACGGTTTGTACATATTACACTTTACATGTCGGACAAGTTGTGGAGACCACTGATGGTTTATACATATTATACTTTACATGTCGGACAAGTTGTGGAGTCCACTGACGGTTTGTACATATTACACTTTACATGTCGGACAAGTTGTGGGGTCCACTGACGGTTTGTACATATTACACTTTACATGTCAGCAAGTTGTTGAGTCCACTGACGGCTTGTACATATTACGCTTTATATATCGGACAAGTTTTGAGGTCAACTGACGGTTTGTACATATTACACTTTACTTGTCGGACAAGTTGTGGAGACCACTGACGGTTTGTACATATTACACTTTACATGTCGGACAAGTTGTGGGGGTCCACTGACGGTTTGTACATATTACACTTTACATGTCGGACAAGTTGTGCGGTACACTGACGGTTTGTACATATTACACTTTACATGTCGGACACGGTTGTGGAGTCCACTGACGGTTTGTACATATTACACTTTACATGTCGGACAAGTTGTGGAGTCCACTGACACTTAACATATCGGACAAGTTGTGGAGTCCACTGACGGTTTGTAAATATTACACTTTACATGTAGGACAAGTTGTGAGGTCCACTGACGGTTTGTACATTTTACACTTTACATGTTGGTCAAGTTGTGGAGTCCACTGACGGTTTGTACATATTATACTTTGCATGCCGGACAAGTTGTGGAGACCACTGACGGTTTGTACATATTACACTTTCTTGTTGGACAAGTTGTGGAGACCACTGACGGATTGCACATATTACACTTTACATGTCGGACAAGTTGTGGGGTCCACTGACGGTTTGTACATATTACACTTTACATGTCGGACAAGTTGTGGAGACCACTGATGGTTTGTACATATTATACTTTACATGTCGGACAAGTTGTGGAGTCCACTGACGGTTTGTACATATTACACTTTACATGTTGGACAAGTTGTGGGGTCCACTGACGGCTTGTAAAATATGTTTAATAAGAGCCCATGGGTGTTTAAAATAGTTGGGGGTTCGGGGGCGTGCGTGGGGGGTAGGGGGGGGGGGGGGACTTATATGTTTGCCATAGCTGAAAGGTTCCCCAGGGTGAGTGTCCTTGCCAATGTTCCCCGAGATCCCTAGACATAATTGGCCATATTCCCCAGATCCTCAAAACCCATGGGAGGGGCTCTTAACAGGCCCACAAAAGTAAATATTTTCTACCAGCAAATTTTGTATAACACATCTTAAAGGCGATGCTGTTGTTCGAATTAATTGTTCATGCCTTTTAAAGTGGTTTACCTTGATTTCTGAAAAGCTCATAAAAGGCACAGCATTTTGTAGGAGTACACTGGTCAAAGTTGTAGTTACGTTATAAGTAAAAGCAAATGTCAATAAATGTCACACATTATCCGAGCGTAACGCTGTCATGCGCAATCCTCTTCACACTGTTACTTTCCTGAAAGATGCACGGAACTACGATGAAAACAGTAGGAGCCAATCTGACAAAGTGTCATGCCGTTGGTACAACCAAACGATCCAAGTAAAATAAAAGCACAAATGAACGAATAACGAGATTGTTTGAGTATCTTAACTTCATAGTGTTAGTTTTCGAACGTTTCGCGAATAAAAAAACCCATCAAAAACACGTGTGGTAGTTGAGCTGACGTAAGTAAATACAAGAACCATCCGACCGGAACGCCAAGTCAACTTCATATTCAATTTGTTCCTGTCCTCTAAAAGTAGATATAAAAAGCGAACAGGACTCTATTGTTGACCATGACTCTAAAGTTCACTAAACTCTTCGGAAAACTGCGGAATCCTCCAAAGAAGTAATGCATGTAACTTTTTTGAAAATATCTCTAAAATCCAATCAAAATTTGCGCGAGCATAATTGAGCGGACAAACTTTGTGGCTGTGTCTCTGCGTAAGCAAGCGCAGCGGCTCTGTGAAAATCCCCGCGACATATTGATTCTGAAAGTTTCACGAAAATATGTTGAAAACTGTAACAGAAGAAAAGAGTGCAAACTTGACAGACTGACAGACAGAAAAAACACAAACATTATTGGGGATGACATAAAAATAATAGCCCAGAAAGCAAATGTTCAACAATCACAACACAGTCGTGAATACTGAGTTCAGCAACCTGCAAGTAATTCAGTGTATAACTGCATCTTTTGATTATTATCATATGTCATTATAATTATTTATGAGGACAGTAACGGGGAATGTTAGCTTGTTTTTCTGAGGTCAAGCAGAAGTTTCCTATCTAACGATATATTTCATTCTACGATATCTTGTCAATTCGCTGAGATATCCAATTCAGTCACCTAAATGAAATTTCAAAATCTACTCGTTAATTGTCTAGATATCCGGTGTAAATTCCAAACTAATGTGTCTGTTGTTTTCTTCGGCAATCGGATATAATTGAGATACTGCGATTGAAGTTATTTTCTGCATTATGACGTTACCAAAGGATGCAATTTCATACGCTGCACAATATAATGCGAACTAATGTAATATGTTAACAACTCAACAGGCACGCCAAGCTCTTTGCAGGCCGGTGGCAGTCTGCTGTACAATGCCGGGTATGGTTTCAGTACGCACAATGCTGGTTTGAAATCAAGTTGTGCTCAACAACGCCATAGCGGATTCTGGTTTAAAGCATGCACGTGGATCAATCCTAACGGCCACTACGTCACACCCGGCACGATGTCATCATACACCGGTGGTTGGGGAGGAGTTATTCACTATTCATGGAGAACAAAAACGTCAATGAAATCGACTAAACTGATGTTTAGGAGACAATGAAATTGACTAAATTAAAGGACGATAGGCAAACAAAAGAGGGTAGTTGAGATACGCCACTTATGACGGGGGAAAACCAGAGAAAAACGATTCTGCTAACCACCCCACCTCTCTCCTCCACATCCCCAAATCCAAGAATACTTATTAAAATAATTTCACTTGACATTTATGAGATGTAAAGACAGCGCTTGGTTGCTTCATTTGAGTGACAATGATGATGCGTGATAACATCTAATAAAACAAATAAAAGAAACAAGTAAAAGAAGAAACAAGAGAGAGCAAATAGATTTCAGTCGGTTTGAAGCAAGGGGAGATAATGTCTCCGATCATGTTTGCATTGTTTATTGAAGATTTAGAGTTATATTTGCAAAATAGAATAGACAGTGGTTTATCATTAGAGGTTTTCCACCACCAATTACATGTAAACCTACGAGGTGTAAAACCTACGAGGTGTAGAAACCTACGAGGTGTAGAAACCTACGAGGTGTAGACCTACGAGGTGTAGACCTACGAGGTGTAGTCGAATGTAGTTCCTATAATAAAAAGTAATCCCTCCTTTTTCGATGGAAATGGGCATTATAAGTAGGGGAAAACTGCCCATTTCTATTCGATTTTGTGGTTATATGTATAAGAAGCGTATTAATAGGTTTTACTGGATCACTGATGAACATTTTCGAAATTTCGACTCTATACTTACACTTTGTGAGCAATGAAAACAGTCGA
Organism: Cyrtodaria siliqua; assembly: GCA_037043455.1. Taxonomy (NCBI): domain Eukaryota; kingdom Metazoa; phylum Mollusca; class Bivalvia; order Adapedonta; family Hiatellidae; genus Cyrtodaria; species Cyrtodaria siliqua. The sequence goes on from JAWPHD010000221.1 coordinate 271,138, forward strand.
TCAATAAAAACAGCTGTACCCTTGAGCTGTTTAGTAATCAAACAAGAACTTTCTTACATGTCTTGTGACCCCACGTTTTCTGGTGATTTTTCAAGTGGAAAAATAGTTTTCTATATGAACATTACACTGCTGCATTATCCATACTTGAGTTGAATTTGCAGCAAATCATTAATATGTGACACTTTAACATTGGTGTCTATGGGGAAAATAATTGGTGCTTTCATACCTATAAGAGATGCGTGCAGTAATTAGGATTCGCTCAGATTCGTACCTAGGGACACTTTTCCGATAACAATTGGTAAAATAAGCTCAGAAATAAGTTTTCCATAGTTTATTACATAGGTTTTGAGCGTTTTTAGTCCAATTTTGTCTATAAAAGCCGTAATTTTGAGTTTCATTTTATTTTCTTGTTTAAAATGACGTATTGGTGAACTGTTTGCAGTTGAACTATGTCTTTTTGGTATCAACATGTAGGGTTGCATGTTTGCAACATGTTTTCATGAATTATATTTGCATGACAACAGCTTTGGTAGGCATGAAACCACTAAATCTTTCCCCTACCCCCTAAAGTAGGATACTGTGAAAAATGAAGATTTGTGTAAAAGATAAAATATTATTCTTTATCATTCAAACTCGACTTGGTAGCGTTCAGCTAGTATCAATTCTGATTTTAGCGGTATTGTTGGCATTATTAAGCTCGTATTCGCTACTATAATCAGATATGGTACCTTCAATTTTGAAGAATTTGACTGCAAAAATCAATTTTGGCATGAAAATCGACATAAATTGGCCTTTTTATCGTCCTAATTGTACCTAAAATGCATACTTTATTTATGTCCATTGAATGTTCTAAACATTTGATCTATTTAATATGGTGTATGGGCAAGAAATGCAGTTTGGTATGACAATTCAGATAGTGTAAAATTAAAAAAAATATCTCTGACTTTTGTCGATTTCAGACTATTGTCCTTGGTATTCACAAGACCATATCTCTGCAAATAATCATTCGATTTGCATGAAGTAAGTGTTTTTAAGCTTGTTATGAAAATGACAACACAAACTCCTCATTTAAGAAACATCTGAACATGTTTTCTCCTCTTATAAGAGATGCGTGCAGTAATTAGGATTCGCTCAGATTCGTACCTAGGGACACTTTTCCGATAACAATTGGTAAAATAAGCTCAGAAATAAGTTTTCCATAGTTTATTACATAGGTTTTGAGCGTTTTTAGTCCAATTTTGTCTATAAAGCCGTAATTTTGAGTTTCATTTTTTTTCTTGTTTAAAATGACGTATTGGTGAAGTGTTTGCAGTTGAACTATGTCTTTTTGGTATCAACATGTAGGGTTGCATGTTTGCAACATGTTTTCATGAATTAAATTTGCATGACAACAGCTTTGGTAGGCATGAAACCACTAAATCTTTCCCCTACCCCCCTAAAGTAGGATACTGTGAAAAATGAAGATTTGTGTAAAAGATAAAATATTATTCCTTATCATTCAAACTCGACTTGGTAGCGTTCAGCTAGTATCAATTCTGATTTTAGCGGTATTTTTGGCATTATTAAGCTCGTATTCGCTACTATAATCAGATATGGTACCTCCAATTTTGAAGAATTTGACTGAAAAATCAATTTTGGCATGAAAATCGACATAAATTGGCCTTTTCATCGTCCTAATTGTACCTAAAATGCATACTTTATTTATGTCCATTGAATGTTCTAAACATTTGATCTATTTAATATGGTGTATGGGCAAGAAATGCCGTTTGGTATGACAATTCAGATAGTGTAAAATTAAAAAAATATCTCCGACTTTTGTCGATTTCAGACTATTGTCCTTGGTATTCACAAGACCATATCTCTGCAAATAATCATTCGATTTGCATGAAGTAAGTGTTTTTAAGCTTGTTATGAAAATGACAACACAAACTCCTCATTTAAGAAACATCTGAACATGTTTTCTCCTCTTATAAGAGATGCGTGCAGTAATTAGGATTCGCTCAGATTCGTACCTAGGGACACTTTTCCGATAACAATTGGTAAAATAAGCTCAGAAATAAGTTTTCCATAGTTTATTACATAGGTTTTGAGCGTTTTTAGTCCAATTTTGTCTATAAAAGCCGTAATTTTGAGTTTCATTTTATTTTCTTGTTTAAAATGACGTATTGGTGAAATGTTTGCAGTTGAACTATGTCTTTTTGGTATCAACATGTAGGGTTGCATGTTTGCAACATGTTTTCATGAATTATATTTGCATGACAACAGCTTTGGTAGGCATGAAACCACTAAATCTTTCCCCTACCCCCCTAAAGTAGGATACTGTGAAAAATGAAGATTTGTGTAAAAGATAAAATATTATTCCTTATCATTCAAACTCGACTTGGTAGCGTTCAGCTAGTATCAATTCTGATTTTAGCGGTATTTTTGGCATTATTAAGCTCGTATTCGCTACTATAATCAGATATGGTACCTCCAATTTTGAAGAATTTGACTGAAAAATCAATTTTGGAATGAAAATCGACATAAATTGGCCTTTTCATCGTCCTATTGTACCTAAAATGCATACTTTATTTATAGTCCATTGAATGTTCTAAACATTTGATCTATTTAATATGGTGTATGGGCAAGAAATGCCGTTTGGTATGACAATTCAGATAGTGTAAAAATTAAAAAAAATATCTCTGACTTTGTCGATTTCAGACTATTGTCCTTGGTATTCACAAGACCATATCTCTGCAAATAATCATTCGATTTGCATGAAGTAAGTGTTTTTAAGCTTGTTATGAAAATGACAACACAAACTCCTCATTTAAGAAACATTGAACATGTTTTCTCCTCTTATAAGAGATGCGTGCAGTAATTAGGATTCGCTCAGATTCGTACCTAGGGACACTTTTCCGATAACAATTGGTAAAATAAGCTCAGAAATAAGTTTTCCATAGTTTATTACATAGGTTTTGAGCGTTTTTAGTCCAATTTTGTCTATAAAAGCCGTAATTTTGAGTTTCATTTTTTTTTTCTTGTTTAAAATGACGTATTGGTGAAGTGTTTGCAGTTGAACTATGTCTTTTTGGTATCAACATGTAGGGTTGCATGTTTGCAACACGTTTTCATGAATTAAATATGCATGACAACAGCTTTGGTAGGCATGAAACCACTAAATCTTTCCCCTACTCCCTAAAGTAGGATACTGTGAAAAATGAAGATTTGTGTAAAAGATAAAATATTATTCCTTATCATTCAAACTCGACTTGGTAGCGTTCAGCTAGTATCAATTCTGATTTTAGCGGTATTTTTGGCATTATTAAGCTCGTATTCGCTACTATAATCAGATATGGTACCTCCAATTTTGAAGAATTTGACTGAAAAATCAATTTTGGCATGAAAATCGACATAAATTGGCCTTTTCATCGTCCTAATTGTACCTAAAATGCATACTTTATTTATGTCCATTGAATGTTCTAAACATTTGATCTATTTAATATGGTGTATGGGCAAGAAATGCCGTTTGGTATGACAATTCAGATAGTGTAAATTAAAAAAAATATCTCTGACTTTTGTCGATTTCAGACTATTGTCCTTGGTATTCACAAGACCATATCTCTGCAAATAATCATTCGATTTGCATGAAGTAAGTGTTTTTAAGCTTGTTATGAAAATGACAACACAAACTCCTCATTTAAGAAACATCTGAACATGTTTTCTCCTCTTATAAGAGATGCGTGCAGTAATTAGGATTCGCTCAGATTCGTACCTAGGGACACTTTTCCGATAACAATTGGTAAAATAAGCTCAGAAATAAGTTTTCCATAGTTTATTACATAGGTTTTGAGCGTTTTTAGTCCAATTTTGTCTATAAAAGCCGTAATTTTGAGTTTCATTTTTTTTTCTTGTTTAAAATGACGTATTGGTGAAGTGTTTGCAGTTGAACTATGTCTTTTTGGTATCAACATGTAGGGTTGCATGTTTGCAACATGTTTTTATGAATTAAATTTGCATGACAACAGCTTTGGTAGGCATGAAACCACTAAATCTTTCCCCTACCCCCCTAAAGTAGGATACTGTGAAAAATGAAGATTTGTGTAAAAGATAAAATATTATTCCTTATCATTCAAACTCGACTTGGTAGCGTTCAGCTAGTATCAATTCTGATTTTAGCGGTATTTTTGGCATTATTAAGCTCGTATTCGCTACTATAATCAGATATGGTACCTCCAATTTTGAAGAATTTGACTGAAAAATCAATTTTGGCATGAAAATCGACATAAATTGGCCTTTTCATCGTCCTAATTGTACCTAAAATGCATACTTTATTTATGTCCATTGAATGTTCAAACATTTGATCTATTTAATATGGTGTATGGGCAAGAAATGCCGTTTGGTATGACAATTCAGATAGTGTAAAATTAAAAAAAATATCTCTGACTTTTGTCGATTTCAGACTATTGTCCTTGGTATTCACAAGACCATATCTCTGCAAATAATCATTCGATTTGCATGAAGTAAGTGTTTTTAAGCTTGTTATGAAAATGACAACACAAACTCCTCATTTAAGAAACATCTGAACATGTTTTCTCCTCTTATAGGTTTACCACCACCAATTACATGTAAACCTCCGAGGTGAAGTCGAATGTAGTTCCTATAATAAAAAGTAATCCCTCCTTTTTCGATGGAAATGGGCATTATAAGTAGGGGAAAACTGCCCATTTCTATTCGATTTTGTGGTTATATGTATAAGAAGCGTATTAATAGGTTTTACTGGATCACTGATGAACATTTTCGAAATTTCGACTCTATGCTTACACTTTGTGAGCAATGAAAACAGTCGATCAATAAAAACAGCTGTACCCTTGAGCTGTTTAGTAATCAAACAAGAACTTTCTTACATGTCTTGTGACCCCACGTTTTCTGGTGATTTTTCAAGTGGAAAAATAGTTTTCTATATGAACATTACACTGCTGCATTATCCATACTTGAGTTGAATTTGCAGCAAATCATTAATATGTGACACTTTAACATTGGTGTCTATGGGGAAAATAATTGGTGCTTTCATACCTATAAGAGATGCGTGCAGTAATTAGGATTCGCTCAGATTCGTACCTAGGGACACTTTTCCGATAACAATTGGTAAAATAAGCTCAGAAATAAGTTTTCCATAGTTTATTACATAGGTTTTGATCGTTTTAGTCCAATTTTGTCTATAAAAGCCGTAATTTTGAGTTTCATTTTATTTTCTTGTTTAAAATGACGTATTGGTGAAGTGTTTGCAGTTGAACTATGTCTTTTTGGTATCAACATGTAGGGTTGCATGTTTGCAACACGTTTTCATGAATTAAATTTGCATGACAACAGCTTTGGTAGGCATGAAACCACTAAATATTTCCCCTACCCCCCTAAAGTAGGATACTGTGAAAAAAGAAGATTTGTGTAAAAGATAAAATATTATTCCTTATCATTCAAACTCGACTTGGTAGCGTTCAGCTAGTATCAATTCTGATTTTAGCGGTATTTTTGGCATTATTAAGCTCGTATTCGCTACTATAATCAGATATTGTACCTCCAATTTTGAAGAATTTGACTGAAAAATCAATTTTGGCATGAAAATCGACATAAATTGGCCTTTTCATCGTCCTAATTGTACCTAAAATGCATACTTTATTTATGTCCATTGAATGTTCTAAACATTTGATCTATTTAATATGGTGTATGGGCAAGAAATGCCGTTTGGTATGACAATTCAGATAGTGTAAAATTAAAAAAAATATCTCTGACTTTTGTCGATTTCAGACTATTGTCCTTGGTATTCACAAGACCATATCTCTGCAAATAATCATTCGATTTGCATGAAGTAAGTGTTTTTAAGCTTGTTATGAAAATGACAACACAAACTCCTCATTTAAGAAACATCTGAACATGTTTTCTCCTCTTATAAGAGATGCGTGCAGTAATTAGGATTCGCTCAGATTCGTACCTAGGGACACTTTTCCGATAACAATTGGTAAAATAAGCTCAGAAATAAGTTTTCCATAGTTTATTACATAGGTTTTGAGCGTTTTTAGTCCAATTTTGTCTATAAAAGCCGTAATTTTGAGTTTCATTTTTTTTTCTTGTTTAAAATGACGTATTGGTGAAGTGTTTGCAGTTGATCTATGTCTTTTTGGTATCAACATGTAGGGTTGCATGTTTGCAACATGTTTTCATGAATTAAATTTGCATGACAACAGCTTTGGTAGGCATGAAACCACTAAATCTTTCCCCTACCCCCCTAAAGTAGGATACTGTGAAAAATGAAGATTTGTGTAAAAGATAAAATATTATTCCTTATCATTCAAACTCGACTTGGTAGCGTTCAGCTAGTATCAATTCTGATTTTAGCGGTATTTTTGGCATTATTAAGCTCGTATTCGCTACTATAATCAGATATGGTACCTCCAATTTTGAAGAATTTGACTGAAAAATCAATTTTGGAATGAAAATCGACATAAATTGGCCTTTTCATCGTCCTAATTGTACCTAAAATGCATACTTTATTTATGTCCATTGAATGTTCTAAACATTTGATCTATTTAATATGGTGTATGGGCAAGAAATGCCGTTTGGTATGACAATTCAGATAGTGTAAAATTAAAAAAAATATCTCTGACTTTTGTCGATTTCAGACTATTGTCCTTGGTATTCACAAGACCATATCTCTGCAAATAATCATTCGATTTGCATGAAGTAAGTGTTTTTAAGCTTGTTATGAAAATGACAACACAAACTCCTCATTTAAGAAACATCTGAACATGTTTTCTCCTCTTATAAGAGATGCGTGCAGTAATTAGGATTCGCTCAGATTCGTACCTAGGGACACTTTTCCGATAACAATTGGTAAAATAAGCTCAGAAATAAGTTTTCCATAGTTTATTACATAGGTTTTGAGCGTTTTTAGTCCAATTTTGTCTATAAAAGCAGTAATTTTGAGTTTCATTTTTTTTTCTTGTTTAAAATGACGTATTGGTGAAGTGTTTGCAGTTGAACTATGTCTTTTTGGTATCAACATGTAGGGTTGCATGTTTGCAACACGTTTTCATGAATTAAATTTGCATGACAACAGCTTTGGTAGGCATGAAACCACTAATCTTTCCCCTACCCCCCTAAAGTAGGATACTGTGAAAAATGAAGATTTGTGTAAAAGATAAAATATTATTCCTTATCATTCAAACTCGACTTGGTAGCGTTCAGCTAGTATCAATTCTGATTTTAGCGGTATTTTTGGCATTATTAAGCTCGTATTCGCTACTATAATCAGATATGGTACCTCCAATTTTGAAGAATTTGACTGAAAAATCAATTTTGGCATGAAAATCGACATAAATTGGCCTTTTCATCGTCCTAATTGTACCTAAAATGCATTCTTTTATTTATGTCCATTGAATGTTCTAAACATTTGATCTATTTAATATGGTGTATGGGCAAGAAATGCCGTTTGGTATGACAATTCAGATAGTGTAAAATTTAAAAAAATATCTCTGACTTTTGTCGATTTCAGACTATTGTCCTTGGTATTCACAAGACCATATCTCTGCAAATAATCATTCGATTTGCATGAAGTAAGTGTTTTTAAGCTTGTTATGAAAATGACAACACAAACTCCTCATTTAAGAAACATCTGAACATGTTTTCTCCTCTTATAAGAGATGCGTGCAGTAATTAGGATTCGCTCAGATTCGTACCTAGGGACACTTTTCCGATAACAATTGGTAAAATAAGCTCAGAAATAAGTTTTCCATAGTTTATTACATAGGTTTTGAGCGTTTTTAGTCCAATTTTGTCTATAAAAGCCGTAATTTTGAGTTTCATTTTTTTTTCTTGTTTAAAATGACGTATTGGTAAAGTGTTTGCAGTTGAACTATGTCTTTTTGGTATCAACATGTAGGGTTGCATGTTTGCAACATGTTTTCATGAATTAAATTTGCATGACAACAGCTTTGGTAGGCATGAAACCACTAAATCTTTCCCCTACCCCCCTAAAGTAGGATACTGTGAAAAATGAAGATTTGTGTAAAAGATAAAATATTATTCCTTATCATTCAAACTCGACTTGGTAGCGTTCAGCTAGTATCAATTCTGATTTAGCGGTATTGTTGGCATTATTAAGCTCGTATTCGCTACTATAATCAGATATGGTACCTCCAATTTTGAAGAATTTGACTGAAAAATCAATTTTGGCATGAAAATCGACATAAATTGGCCTTTTCATCGTTCTAATTGTACCTAAAATGCATACTTTATTTATGTCCATTGAATGTTCTAAACATTTGATCTATTTAATATGGTGTATGGGCAAGAAATGCCGTTTGGTATGACAATTCAGATAGTGTAAAATTAAAAAAAATATCTCTGACTTTTGTCGATTTCAGACTATTGTCCTTGGTATTCACAAGACCATATCTCTGCAAATAATCATTCGATTTGCATGAAGTAAGTGTTTTTAAGCTTGTTATGAAAATGACAACACAAACTCCTCATTTAAGAAACATCTGAACATGTTTTCTCCTCTTATAAGAGATGCGTGCAGTAATTAGGATTCGCTCAGATTCGTACCTAGGGACACTTTTCCGATAACAATTGGTAAAATAAGCTCAGAAATAAGTTTTCCATAGTTTATTACATAGGTTTTGAGCGTTTTTAGTCCAATTTTGTCTATAAAAGCCGTAATTTTGAGTTTCATTTTTTTTTCTTGTTTAAAATGACGTATTGGTAAAGTGTTTGCAGTTGAACTATGTCTTTTTGGTATCAACATGTAGGGTTGCATGTTTGCAACATGTTTTCATGAATTAAATTTGCATGACAACAGCTTTGGTAGGCATGAAACCACTAAATCTTTCCCCTACCCCCCTAAAGTAGGATACTGTGAAAAATGAAGATTTGTGTAAAAGATAAAATATTATTCCTTATCATTCAAACTCGACTTGGTAGCGTTCAGCTAGTATCAATTCTGATTTTAGCGGTATTGTTGGCATTATTAAGCTCGTATTCGCTACTATAATCAGATATGGTACCTCCAATTTTGAAGAATTTGACTGAAAAATCAATTTTGGCATGAAAATCGACATAAATTGGCCTTTTCATCGTTCTAATTGTACCTAAAATGCATACTTTATTTATGTCCATTGAATGTTCTAAACATTTGATCTATTTAATATGGTGTATGGGCAAGAAATGCCGTTTGGTATGACAATTCAGATAGTGTAAAATTAAAAAAAATATCTCTGACTTTTGTCGATTTCAGACTATTGTCCTTGGTATTCACAAGACCATATCTCTGCAAATAATCATTCGATTTGCATGAAGTAAGTGTTTTTAAGCTTGTTATGAAAATGACAACACAAACTACTCATTTAAGAAACATCTGAACATGTTTTCTCCTCTTATAAGAGATGCGTGCAGTAATTAGGATTCGCTCAGATTCGTACCTAGGGACACTTTTCCGATAACAATTGGTAAAATAAGCTCAGAAATAAGTTTTCCATAGTTTATAACATAGGTTTTGAGCGTTTTTAGTCCAATTTTGTCTATAAAAGCCGTAATTTTGAGTTTCATTTTTTTTTCTTGTTTAAAATGACGTATTGGTAAAGTGTTTGCAGTTGAACTATGTCTTTTTGGTATCAACATGTAGGGTTGCATGTTTGCAACATGTTTTCATGAATTAAATTTGCATGACAACAGCTTTGGTAGGCATGAAACCACTAAATCTTTCCCCTACCCCCCTAAAGTAGGATACTGTGAAAAATGAAGATTTGTGTAAAGGATAAAATATTATTCCTTATCATTCAAACTCGACTTGGTAGCGTTCAGCTAGTATCAATTCTGATTTTAGCGGTATTTTTGGCATTATTAAGCTCGTATTCGCTACTATAATCAGATATGGTACCTCCAATTTTGAAGAATTTGACTGAAAAATCAATTTTGGCATGAAAATCGACATAAATTGGCCTTTTCATCGTCCTAATTGTACCTAAAGTGCATACTTTATTTATGTCCATTGAATGTTCTAGACATTTGATCTATTTAATATGGTGTATGGGCAAGAAATGCCGTTTGGTATGACAATTCAGATAGTGTAAAATTTAAAAAAATATCTCTGACTTTTGTCGATTTCAGACTATTGTCCTTGGTATTCACAAGACCATATCTCTGCAAATAATCATTCGATTTGCATGAAGTAAGTGTTTTTAAGCTTGTTATGAAAATGACAACACAAACTCCTCATTTAAGAAACATCTGAACATGTTTTCTCCTCTTATAGGTTTACCACCACCAATTACATGTAAACCTCCGAGGTGTAGTCGAATGTAGTTCCTATAATAAAAAGTAATCCCTCCTTTTTCGATGGAAATGGGCATTATAAGTAGGGGAAAACTGCCCATTTCTATTCGATTTTGTGGTTATATGTATACGAAGCGTATTAATAGGTTTTACTGGATCACTGATGAACATTTTCGAAATTTCGACTCTATGCTTACACTTTGTGAGCAATGAAAACAGTCGATCAATAAAAACAGCTGTACCCTTGACCTGTTTAGTAATCAAACAAGAACTTTCTTACATGTCTTGTGACCCCACGTTTTCTGGTGATTTTTCAAGTGGAAAAATAGTTTTCTATATGAACATTGCACTGCTGCATTATCCATACTTGAGTTGAATTTGCAGCAAATCATTAATATGTGACACTTTAACATCGGTGTCTATGGGGAAAATAATTGGTGCTTTCATACCTTAAATTAACGATTGAGAGTTATTCTACTGTGTCATGGCGGACATGTTGATATATTTTATCACAAAATACTATTTTAAAACGAATGCTACTGCTTTTTATTCGTGATACAGCATTTGATGTTGTATTTTCAACGGTATGCCTCTGTATATGTAAAGTAGCAGGTGGGTGGGGACTGTCGTCATTAAGTTCAGTGTTATTTTGAGTGACAAATTGTTTTAGCCAACTATATTTTAGATTATTCTTTGGTAGCTACTTCAGTCTAGTTACAAGTAAGCCATAACAATGAATATGACATACCTGTCAAAATAATACAATTAACTAGGTCACTAATGGAGATAATCATGTCCACGTTAATGTATAGTAGAAGGGAGTGTTTGTTAAGTCATGTACATATTAAAAATGTGACAGATCTTATTTTAGTAAAACCAAACTGAAGATTGCTAATGCTGTGTCACGTGTGTAATTTTGAAATACATTTCAGATGGATACTAACATCCACATTTATGCACGGCCATCATATTAAGCAGATACGTGTAGAATACCGTCTTGCCAGTTAATTTGCATCAATTGTACTTATTTATTAATCTCGTGGTGTATCAACTGTACTTATTTATTAATCTCGTGGTGTATCACTTGTACTTATATATTAATCTCGTGGTGTATCAATTGTACTTATTTATTAATCTCGTGGTGAATCAATTGTACTTATTTATTAATCTCGTGGTTTATCAACTGTACTTATTTATTAATCTCGTGGTGTATCAATTGTACTTATTTATTAATCTCATCAATTGTACTTTAAACCTGCTTGCGCATAATTAAATGGAATTTTGAGCATTTTTCTTCGTAATGTTAGTTTAAATATATTATTGATGGAATATTATCAACAACTGGTTAATATGCAAAAACATTTTCTTTGATTTATTCTTATAATAAATATTGATGATTGAACAAATGCAAGTAATGTGAAACAACTAACGGGACGCCACACGTTTTAGAAAAAGAAAGATTTAAGGCACGGAGATGCTTAACAGACGTTTCTAGTTTGCGTAAAATGCAATAAATTTGAATTAATAAATAATTAAATTTTTAAATTCTTTGACATGTTGCATTAGTTTAAACATATTTTATTCATTGTATTTACAAGTTAAGCATATATACAATAACAACAAATAAAGGATTGGAACGGAAGCGTAACGCTTATTAAGTTCCTTTCCTTACCATGTTTATATGTAACACTAGAATGGCAGACTTATTGTACATTACTCAAGAAGAGATAGAAACAAAATATTTCTTATACAATGGAAAATGTTATCAAGATTTAGAAGGAAAAGTACGTTTGAAAGCCAAGAAAAAACGCACACACAAAAGGTAATAACATTTACATATAGAATAATACTAATACTGCTATATATCGCTGATAAAAGAATATATATATATATATATATATATTTATATATATATATATATAAAGTGTAAGGGAAACATGGGCGGCGACATTGGGTAGGTGCGAATCATCCGTACCAGCAGCAACTATTTATTTTAATGCCTGTCGTGCCCAGATCGCCCACTCCATTGAAGATTTTGGTATAAAATGGTGTCGTAGAGAACATGAGGACACAAACTCGCTTTCTACTTGGAAAAGGTCAATTCTTAACATTATAGATACGCGTATTAACCTTTATAATGCTAACCCCTCTTTACTTCCTCCGAGACCTAGGTTTTCCTTTCGTAATTTAAAATCGGGAATTCAGAAATTTCATAATAAATTTGTTTTAGTTCCTGCAGATAAAGCAGCTAATAATGTAATTATTGTTTGACGCCTACATTACGTCAATGTTAAATCTCTGGAACTCGGCAGCACCAATTCGTATACTCCAGTTAATTCTACTGAGGATGATGTTGTTTCCGCACATATCACTCGGGGCACTACTTTCAAGGCTGGTGTAAACGATAAGAAAAATAAACTGCCTACTATGTACTGGCTTCCTAAATTACATAAAAATCCGTATAAGGCTCGCTTTATTTCGAATTCTAGTGCCTGCACCACAACAAACATCTCCAAACTGTTAACTTCTTGTCTTAAACTATATTGTGATAAAACTTATGAAAACTCTGGGATTAATTTATTTTGATCTATAAAATATTCAGTAGACGTTCTTGATAAAAAATGTAATAAAGGTCAAGTTTCATCAATAAGCACTTATGACATCTCTAAACTATATACAACCTTACCACATCACCTTATTAAAGACAAGCTAATTTCTCTTATTCCAAAAACATTCGCTAGAGAAAATACTACAATTTTGGCATGTAATAATATTAAATCGTTTTTTATTAACGGCAGTTTAGACTATTATACTATGTGGACTTGCTATGAAGTTTATGAAGCACTCATCTTCCTATTAGATAATATTTTCGTCAGGTATGGAACCACCGTTTATAGACAAATTGTTGGTATCACTTGTCGCAGATTTGTTTTTATTTTGCTATGAAAGAGATTTCATGTTGAGTCTTTCACCAGATACCCAGGCAGATGTTATTGAAGTCTTTAATGACACCTCTCGGTACCTGGATGACATATTGAACATTGACAACCCTAACTTTCCAACTATGGTTAATAATATTTATCCTAAAGAACTTCAGCTTAACAAGGCTAATATATCTGGTAATAACGCTTCTTTTCTTGATTTAGATCTCTCGATTGAAAATGGTAAAATAATTAGCAAAATCTATGACAAGAGGGATGATTTTAACTTTGACATTGTTAATTATCCCCACTTGGATGGGATGTTCCCCGAGCAACTTCTTATGGGGTGTATGTGTCTCAACTTATTTGTTTTTCAAGATATTGTACTCGAGTTGAGGACTTTAATATTCGTAATCTTTGTATAACTAAAAAACTACTCAATCAGGGTTACCGTTACCATAAACTTCGTAAAACCTTTGCAAAATTGTATTATCGTAACCCTGATCTTCTTTCCAAATATAAAAGTAATTTAAGGACTCTTCTGCGACAAGGACTATCACAACCTGACGTCTATGGTGATGTGATTTATAAACTTCGTAAGATTCTTGGTCATGTTAAAAAGTTTATCAAAAGAGATTATTACCCTATCATTTTGCAACGTACTGCATGCTTGGTGGTGGACCCTTTTACAGTTCGTCACTATGCTTTCCTCTTTAATTGTACGATGACCGGACAGGCTGTGGACTCTATGATGACGCCTACCTAAAGCCCATTGGGACGGTGGCGTTTGACGTTTGTCTATGCTCTTTCTTGTCGTGCCCTTAATGGTATATTCTCTTGTTGCTCTGGCTTCTGCCAAGTCATTGAGTACCTTCATTGTGGCTTTCTATGCTATTTTTTTTTTGTATTATATTTACACGAGCATATTTCGGTTTTACTATTGATGCTGCCTTGTTGGTTAAAGGTTAGATCATGGCGGGGATTTCTTTATTTACACTGTCCCGTTTTAATGGGATGACAGTAGGGTAAGTGTGAGGTTTGGTGAACCCTAGAACCGGTTTAAACTCCCAGTGGCCTACTTTGCCACTGAGCGTTCTAAGGCGGTAGCCCTATTGTCAACCCGTTTGTGTTTGTGATGTCGTTAGCATTTAATATTACTTTTGCCTTCTTGTTTGTCTGTTTGCATGTTTGTTTCTGTGTTTTGTGGTTGACTGTCCTCCTTGAATGCTACTTTCCCTGTCCGATCTTTTTATATTTCTTTGTTCATTTACTGATGTTGATAAGTTATGTCAGTTTAAAATCGTTTGCTTTTTAATATAAAATTTTGCACATTTTCGAAGTTCACTTCATTTGTTTCGTAACTGAGATTGGGGTCACCACATAGAAGAATATTAGTTGAGATAGTACATATATTTGAAAGAGAGTTGATAAGTTCTAAGCGAATAATGTGATAGGTTGGACACGTGAAGAAGAAATGCTCTGTGTTCTCGATACTAGCACAGTGACACAGAGGAGAATCAGTTATATTTTTGATAAACAAGTGATGGTTTAATGAACTACAGTTTGTTCTGAGACGTGTTTGTAGGATTTGTGCTTTCCTGTCACCTGTGTAGTAATACTTTGCGGGACGTGTTTCATGGGTATGATATCGTTTGAAAGAGTAGATAGATTCTAAGGATCTGGCGTCCTGTGGGAGTAAATTAAATTCACGAACTAATGTAGTAAGATACGGTGGTGCCAAGTTATGATTCATTTTATAAAATAGAACAAGCTTATGTTTACGCCTTCGAGCGTCAAGCGTTTCCCAGCCTACTTCCGTGTGCAAATTATTTAAGGATACAAGTTTGGTAGCTCCTGTTACAATTCTAGCTGCTTCATTTTGGATTTTATCTAGTTCCAGTTTTTCATAAAGTGTGCAGTTATCCCAGATAACATCCGCATATTCTAACAGGGGAATGTTGCTTTTAATATAGATCTCCCAATTCTAACTTTGATATTGAACATGACTTTATTTGTTTGGATAAGTAAGGTTTTTGGTGAAAAAAATTGACTCAAAATCAGACACGGGCCTTGAAATTTAAAGTGTATTAGCTATAGTTAAATTATGTTTCTAATCTTACAGGTATATGACCCCCTTCAGGCATTGGATGTGACAGTTTCCTATCAGTAGGAACGCCAGCCCTATGGCGTAAGAATATTTATCAAACAAGGTCACGTGATAAAATCGATAACAAAATGACATTATCGGGAAAATTGTCACTGGTCAGATTTCTTCACCTCTTATTTATAAACTGTGATTATAACAAAACACCATCACAGATCGTTGTTAAAGTAATAATATTCACAAACTACATTGGTCGAACAGAATTGGTGTACACTTCGTGTAATTCCCATTAATAGTTAAAGGTATGTTTCAAAGGGATGAATTTAGGTTGTTTTAAGGTTTAAATTGCCAAAAATGCGCTTTTAAATCAAAATCGATTTATTTTGTCATTTTGGAAGCGAGAATAAAAACAAATGCATGTACGCGTAGATAAATCTTTCCTCTGTCCATATGCAAATTTTTAATGAAATCGGAGACAAGTACTTTTTTTTCCCCAAAATTAACTAACATGACCCACGGACTCAAAGACGGCATAATGCATATACATTTACAGACGCGACCGGGTACACAATAAATGAAATAATCCATGCATTTCAGATTAAATTTCTGATCTATACATGCTTTTGGTTTATGCCGGAGTGCTCAGAATAGGTTTTAACAAACAAAATTGTAACGGTACGTCGGGAAAGGAAATGAGGATTGTGAAAATATATGTTGCAGTGCTAATTTTCTGAATCCGGAAAAAAATGCAAAAAAATTAAGTTTTAACAGCGAGAGTGAATTTTTTTTCACGAAAGTGTTCATTGACATGTCTACTATTAAAACCCAAAATTTAAAGTCAATCAGAAAAAAGTACTTTTTTTCCCCCAAAATTAACAAAGTACACCGTGTTCGCTAAAATATGAACAATCGCCTTTCGAAGTTAATGTACACGCGGGATATAAAACCATGAAATTGTGAAATCCTTTTTAAGAGATATATTGATTTCAACATTGTTCTGTATTTAATAAATTATTAGAGTAGAATGTTCACCGTTTTGCTCAAGGACAGCATTACGGTAGTATCTCTGCAGCCCCGCCCCTCATTCCACCCCCACCCCTCTCCATACCGTATTGATTAGGCTGCTAATGCGCAGTTTTAATCAAATTTGATTTATTTCATCATTTTAGAAGCGAGAGAAAAAAACAAAAGCATGTACGCGTAAATACATCTTTCCTCTGTAGATATGTAAAATATACAAAAAATCGGAGGCAAGTACTTTTTTCCCCCGAAAATTAACAAAGTACACCGTAATCGTTTCAATACGCCGAATCGACGTTCCAAATCGATCTTCGCACGGAATAAAATTGTGGAATTATGAATTCATTTATAAAGATAAATCGATTTCAGCATTTTTCAGTAGTTGTTATATTATTGATGTAGTATGTTAACAGTATTTATGAGAGCAACATTACGGTAGTATCCCTCCAACCCCGTTGGTTTCCCCCCTCCAACCCGTACACACAATACGTTGTGTATTGCTGAGAATGCGCCTTTTATTCAAATCGATTTATTTCGTCATTTTAGAAGCGAGCATAATAACAAAATCATATAGATACATCTCTCCTCTGTATATATGTAGAATTTCAATAAACGGAGACAAGTACTAATTAAGTAACAGGACCGTCCGACCCAAAGACGGCAACATTCATATTCATTAACGAAAGACGACCGGCTACAGAAACAATTAAATAATTTCGTTATGTAAACACATATATTTAAAATGTATGTGTTCATGTATTTTACACTAAATTTTTTATCTATACATGCTTTGGGTTTATGTCAGAGTGGCCAATTTATTTTAACAAACAATGTTGCAACGGTATATCGGAAAATGAAATCATGATGGCGGCAACATACGTTGCAGAGTTAATTTTCGAAATCAGAAAAAGCGATAAACTAATATAAGTTTAACAGGCAGAAAGAAGTATATTCTTTTAACTGTTCGTTTAAAACTGAGGGTGCGACTCGAGTTTTAAAAAAAGCAAGATTGGCATGTGTCCCTTTAACCAAGTAAATAAATGACTGACGAGTAACATACATGCTACTGTCGGTAACAAACATGATTATGTGTAGACTCGAAGATTTCATAACATAAACGTGGACATGACATTGTGTCAATGGAGCACTTGCCAGATGTGTGGTGTTGTGAAACACTGTACGCGTGAATCCAAAAAGTGCGGGTCGTTTATATTTATAGGGCATATATAGTTATATTTATATATATTTATATATATTATTCTTTTATATGTATATGGTCCCAGAACGCAGTCATACTCACTACTATATTGAAAGTAAATACTGAATATACATGTGCGGTGCGTTACGATTTGTAGTATTTGAAAACAGACATATTAAACATTTCCCTGAACATATATACTATATTCATAGAAGTATTATTTCCTGGAAAAAAAATACATGTTTGTTTTCAGCAGTTGAAATCTACTATATTCTGCGAATATTGCTATTTTGAAAATTTGAATACGTCTGTTTTCATCAAATAGCATGTTTTGTTTGTTTCAATATATATATTTTTTAATTTATGATTAAAAAAAAAAATGGATGATCGCAATATGTCTTACACACTGTTGAATCCTGTAATTTAACAACAAATGGTTTGGTTCACAGGCGATAGTATCGGTGAACAAAACCACTTGTTTTACTGGATTCAACATTGTGCAAGAAAATATTCATATATTATACCATTAATATTATAACATGTGTGTTGTAACATATGCTTATCCTTGGATAGTGGATGTCTGCAGGGAACTTGACCTTTTACCTAAAAATCAAACGATCATCCTCTTTCCACTGTCCAACAATGAAGTTTCATGAAATTTGCTTTAGGTAAGAGGAAAAACTGTGTGGGCAATACTTTTCATTTTCCGGTCATGGTAACGGACCTTTCAACTACTGACTTCAAAATAAACAGGGATTATCATTTCACCAAAGGCATTCAAAGTATGAAGTTTTATGAAATTAGCTTCAGAGAAAGTAATAAAGAGTTTGTACAAAGTTTCGTCAAAATCCAACAAGTAGCGCAGACAAGATTTGTGACAGACGAACGGAAAGGCCAAATCTAATCTGTCTCACCTACCACTTTGTGGTGGAAGACATAATTATAAAGACAATATTTTAGTTCATATGTATACTTTATTAAGCAAATAATTGAGCGAACATAAACTTCAGCATTGACTCTGGCCAGTGGTGTACATGGAGTCTTCTTCCACATGACGTGCAGACTGAAAGAAAAGAAAGACATAGAATAAAAATATAATATAAGTCGAGCAGAGTATTCAATTTGAATCAGGTGTTGCGAGAGGGATCTAGGGCATGTTTAGGGAAATGGGACAGTTTAAAACTTAATTATTGTTTAACGCCTCATCAACACGTTGTTTAGGTTATTTCGAGCCGCCCCAAAGAGAGGAGGAAAGATACATAGGCATCCAGGAACCCTGCCCTACGCTTACTACCGATTAGATACCTATGGTTCTTTAACGTGCTTGGAGGGAGGACAGACTCCGATACACAGGACCACCCGGTTTACGTTCCCATCAGACGAACGAGGCTAGCAGGACACATCGAAGTAACCCAGTGGCGCCAGTAAGAATTGAATCCGTGTTCACTGAATTCAAAGCCGATATGCTATAAACGTCCCTTGACCAAAACTGAGTAAATGGCACATCAAGTAAAGGGTCAATACATATTATATTGTGTATCATACGAGTATATGATTGAACTGACATGATTATAGAACCATTTTAATTTATGTTTCACCCAACAGTACAGCAAGAATCTATTATAAGGAAAGTTAAATCTGACAGAGGGTGCAATGTTCTATAAGCCATTTTTACTAGAAGGGGAATAAAATACAAGTCTGGCCAAAAATCTAAAATTGTTAAATTTTACACGTTTTGTTCATAGGATATTTTACTTTAATGACTTAGTAAGGTCATTTTACATGGGGAGAAAACATTAATATACAACTATTTATTTTCTCTCTCAAAACCTGGTGATGCCGCTAGTTTTAGAAATAAAACATGATTAAATAGGGCAGTTGAGAAGACACTTTTGTAGATGTGTGGTCTGTTCTGATGTGAAAATGTGTAAAACAGACACAAGATTGGAAATTTGCTCTGTGTCCCTTTAATAAATTGAGGACCCATCACATAGACCAATTAGATGATGTTAAAGGGACACACGGCAATCTTGAAGTATTTATCAAGCTTTAGCATTAGCATCTCCATTTGTTAACCTGGTAACATGTTAAATTTAAACCTGCTTGCATTAAAAGTTAAATAAATTATTATAGGTGCACTATTATCAACAGTAAGTAATGTGTAAAACAATTTCTTCTGAACTATTCTAATAAATAATATTAATGATGCACAAATGCAAACTATGCAGAAAAAGTAACCGAACTCCAGAAGTTTTAAACAAATAAAGACTGCCTAGTGTCCCTTTAACACAACTTGTTTTCGCATGTATCCAGTGCATGTAGTTTACACGAGCTCATATGACAATCACGCTGCACTATCACTGAATTTTATTTTTACTCTAACTTTGAACAGCACCGTGCAAGCATAACACAAGCTCCATTTAAAGAACTACACAAGTGCAAACACATTTTAAAAAGGCTCTTACCTCCATATGATCCAATGGCATTTAATACGGCTTGACATTCTGAAGTCGTCAGTATCAATTCACTTAGAGCTGCTCAAGGGCACGATTCACATTTGAGACCTCTCTGAAAACAACATCAATCCAATGTCAATGATCAAACAGACATAGTTTATCCTTTGTTATACATAATGTAACATATTTAAAAAAGAAAAGATAAAATAACTAAATTGAATAAAGCATGAATACTACTTGTGCTCAATAACACGGTTAATGTAATAAAAACATCTCTCATCATTCATTATACATGTAAAATATAATGTAGCCCAACTGGAGATCCATTAAAAACATTGTTCCACTTTCACAGCATATTTCCAGCCCATGGAATAGTCATTTCTTTTGAGACACACTGGAGGCAAGCGTAGTAGCTACACCGCCTTAAAGGCTTTTAAGTGAAATGTACTTTCTCGAAATTGCGTTGTTTTTTTCGCAACAGAATGTAAATAAATGTAAATTCAAAATCACTTCCTTGCCTCAAAACTTTACTGTACATAAATATGAATCTGACCGATTTCAGTCAAATGTCTATGGCAGATTACCTTGTTTCAATGGTAGTTGTATCGGGTTATGTATTCACGAATGTGTGAGAAAATGGGGATAACATAACGATATAGAGACAACGCTAACTATTTACATTCATGCATCTGAGGGGTGGGGGTGGAGGGGGTTTCTAGTTTTCTTACCCCCTCCTTGTTTTCGGTATGCAAGCTCCATCTACCCCCACACCCCCATCTACCGTACTTGGGTGGGGGCGGGGTGCGGGGGACATTGATAGCATTTCTACTAGCAATTGTTTTATTCCACGAAACGTTCTACAGTTTACAGTACATCCAGTTACTGGAAAGATCGGAGTACACGAAAAACACTTATAGTGATTATGAACTTTCTATTATACACTATACACTACTTTTTTAGGCACTGTATTTGGCCAATGTCTAAATATGCACGATCTAAAAGGGGTGTGTACTGTTTATTAACAAACACATTTTAATGACAAAACAAATACCTTGATCATGG
This sequence comes from Cyrtodaria siliqua, assembly GCA_037043455.1. Classification (NCBI taxonomy): domain Eukaryota; kingdom Metazoa; phylum Mollusca; class Bivalvia; order Adapedonta; family Hiatellidae; genus Cyrtodaria; species Cyrtodaria siliqua. The sequence goes on from JAWPHD010000221.1 coordinate 292,210, forward strand.
ACCTCCAGCAGCAGACAATAATCCCGAATCCAACTTGCTACAACATGTCAATTTCACGTGTCAAGTTATGTCACGGTGACCTGTCAGTCACCAACACTGCATCGTGTTGACACATAATGGGACGTTATTTCGTCCGGTAAGGTATTAGTGTTTACATAATCTACGGTATGAAACACTGTACGCGTGTTGTTAGACTCCATAGGTACCCGTAGTGCTCGCCGACGTAGCGCGCCTAATTTCGGGTGTAATAAAATGGCGTCTGTTTTAATTGAAAATTCGTAAAATAGTCCGTAAAATACAAAGAAATAGTCCATGTTCGCGGAGTTAAAATGCGAACAGAACTGATATGTTATAGGTCCGTGGCGTTCCTACTGTATAGCACGATGCTATAACTACAAAATCAAATTGGAGGTCATTTTAATGAAGAGTTCATTGATGACATTAAGGATGGTAGACGATTTCGTTTAGTAGGCGAAAAGGTCAACTTTATGGTTGGGGTCAGTCATGAGAGAAAAGGTAAAGATTCGAAGCATATGGAACATTGGTTTGCGTCGGCGGTAATAATGCAAAATGGGGAATTTTGTCATGTCTCGAAATTAAACCTCAAAGGTCAATTCTGGTTCTACCCTCAATATTCTTTCTACCAAATGACGAGGACTGGATCAAACGTCAGCATGACTACACTGTACTCGTACTAGAAGTTCTGGCAAAGTACTTGAAACTCTTTGAGAGTTTTGCATGTCTTATAAAACATATGAGGAAAGAGCTCCTGCCACAAAATTACAATACTGCTGAAACTCACAGGATTGTACCTCTGCCAATCTTGGTAAAAAATTAACAAAAGTATGCTGAAGTGGTAGACATCCTAGACACGTATGAGCAGAAAATCAATGAGGTTTGTGTTGCAAGTGGTCAGCCGCTTACTGCAGAAAGTAATATTCATATTTGAGGTGATGAATTGACCCGGGAGCGTTTCTTAGGAGCAAAACGCCTTCGATCCGGCGCTAGGTCAGATGGTGAAAAAATATTACACTTATCTCCCATAACATTTGAAATGTTTCATTTACGACAATGTTCTATAAGAGGTTATATAACAAGGAGAGTGCGAAGCTGGGACTCTTTATTGCTGAGAAAGTGAAACTTTCTCGAATAAATCGGATGGAGATGATGTAAAAAACAATTACGATGATTGCAAAGAGCTGGCAGTTTCTCTTATTGAAGCTCATATAGTGGTGGCTACCCTTCAGTACTTTGGCATGGACACATTAGAATCAGTGCCACGCGAAAATTTCACTGACGCTGATCTGAGAACTATGTCTGAAGTAGAGAAAAAGACTGTTATTGAAGATATCTTAGGAAAGCTTATTGACAGTTTCATACTGAAACGTGCAAAACAATATCTTGAGAAGGAGCCAGAGAAAAGGTTTGTGCAAATACAGTTACAACTTCCAAATGGAAATCCTGTTATAATGCTGGTTCCAATTCATTCTTCACTGACTGAAACCCATTGTTCAAAACCAACCGATGACAGTGTACAGGCATATGCTTATCATGTTCTGAAACTTGGATTAGTGTTCAGAAGTTTACTGACAAATGTTCATATCCCAATCAGAGAGCGAATGATCATTGCTGAAATATCTAATGTGTTTGTTGAAAGGCCACAGCAACAATTCTAAGATTGCCCTTGAGATACTAAGATTTCTTTGCCAACATTTAGCCATTTTGGATGAAAGAACGGGTACTGAAACTTTCTACGGACTTTTTGTCAATACAAAAGGGAAATATGACACTTCATTTGGTGCTGATCTTTAAATGGTACAACTTGTTCGTGTTGTCAAAGGGCATTTGAAGGCAGTCAGTTCCAACGAAAATGAAAATCCCATGGCAAAGCGAACTGCAGCATTTGCAGGTATGAACCGAATTGCTTCGAACTATGACAAGAAGACAGATGTAATGAATGAATGAATGAATGAATGAATGAATGAATGAATGAATGAATGAATGTATGAATGAATGAATGAATGAATGAATGAATGAATGAATGAATGAATGAATGGTGTTTTACTGCACGTCGACACAAAAATAGGTCATATTGTGCGCAAAAACTGATGAAAGATAAAGAAATGAAGTAGTAATTAAAAATTAATGTAAACATATAAAGATAAAACTATTTACAAATAAGGGATGATATGGTAGTAATATAAACTATATATGTAAATCATCAAATGCCCGTCAACGGGTATAAATATATATAAGAACATATTATAATGATTTATATTGTCTGATTTCTTTCAGGAAATCTAAAACAAGACTAAAATCTATAGTATCAAATAACTCCTTCATAGTATTCACATTTGACGCCTACACATTCCAACAAGATGTGTTTGACCGTTAACGTTGCAAAGCAGGGTATACATTCAATTAAGTTCAATTGCCTTAAGTTCAGCTGAAAAGATAGAGGCCTTGTCAGGCAGGCGGCTCTTTATGCTGTGTTTGTGAATAACAGCTGCTGCAGCTACCTTATCTCCATCTTTAGAACCATCTGTGTATATATGTTGAAAGTGAAAGTATTTCGATTTAGTTTCATTAAATTTGCATTGAAAGACAGTAGGGTCTGTACTGGATTTGTTACTATTACACAGATCAAAAATAACTGTTGGTGTTTCCAAAGTCCACGGTGGAATTTGTGGTACTTTGTACTTGGCAATTAAATTTAGGTCGATTTCAGTGTCTCTTAATTTTGGTTTAATACGAAGACCAAATGATCGAATGGCCTTCGGTTTTCGATCAAAAAGAGGTTCATAACTTGGATTAAAAACATTATCAAAAGTTGGGTTTGAAGGGTTAGACTTTAATTTAATGGCGTATTGAAGGACTAATTTGTCCCGTCTATGAGATAGTGATGGTTCATTAGCTTCAACATATAGACTTTCGGCTGGTGATGTACGAAGGGCACCTAAGGCGAGTCGTAATCCTTGATTATGTATAGGATCGAGCATCTGCATGTACGACTTGCGAGTCGATCCATATACTATCGAGCCGTATTCCAGCTTGGATCTGATAAGAGATCTGTAAAGTCGCAAGAGGACTTTACGATCCGCTCCCCAGTTAGTGTTTGCAACAACTTTAAGTAAATTGAGAGCTTTAAGGCACTTGGCCTTCAAGTATTTAAGGTGTGGTATAAACGTTAATTTACGGTCGAAAATAAGACCAAGGAATTTTGTCTCATCCACTACTGGTATTGGTGAGCAATCCAGTGTTAGATGAGGGTCTTCATGATGTTTACGTAGTTGACAAAAATGCATACAAATAGTTTGAGATTTGGAAAATTTAAAACCATTTTCATCAGACCAGGTCTGAAGTTTATTGAGACATTGTTGAAGTTGTCTCTCAGAAGTGTTCATGTTTTTTGCACGATAACATATAACAAAGTCGTCAACATATAGAGAGAAATCCACACCAGGATTGATGCATTTAACTATACTATTAATTTTTATATTAAAAAGGGTGACAGAGAGTATGCTGCTCTGTGGCACACCCATCTCCTGTTCATGAATGTCAGAGAGGGTTGAACCCATTCGGACACGAAACTGTCTATCATCTAAGAATTTCTCTATAAAAATGGGTAATCGGTCTCTAAGACCAAGGTCATGAAGATCATTCATAATACCGTACTTCCATGCAGTATCATAAGCTTTCGCCAAGTCAAAAAATACAGCGACTAGATGTTCTTTTTTTATGAAAGCTTCCCTAATAAACGATTCAAATCGTATGAGATTGTCTGTTGTGCCTCGTTGGCGCCGGAATCCACTTTGATACTTTGTTATCAGTTTGTTGGACTCCAGGTACCAAACGAGTCTCTCATTAATAATTCGTTCCATGGTTTTACATATACAACCCGTTAAAGCGATTGGGCGATAATTTATTGGGTCCGTATGATCCTTTCTAGGTTTGGGGATTGGAATAACGATTGCTTCCCGCCAAGAATCGGGGAAGTTTCCCGTCACCCAAACCTTATTAAATATATCAAGAAGGGTAGAGAGACAGGATTCAGGTAAATGTTTTAGTAATTGATAATTGATATCATCAGGACCAGCTGATGTATCATGAGCTTTTTTAAGGGACTCTCGGAGTTCTTTAAGAGTGAATAGTTTATTGTATTTCTCCAAGTTTTTCGACTTGAAGTTCAGCTTCTTCTGTTCTTTTAGTTTCTTATTTTTCAGAAAATTTGGTTCACAATTTTCAGGAGAAGATTTTTTTGAAACAGTTTCTGCCAAAGTGTTTGTAATATCTTTGACAGACGTTATATCTCCATTGTCTGTTTTAAGATGATTTACAGAACTAGAATTACATTTACCGCTTATTTTCCGGACCATGTCCCATGTCTTCTTAAGGGATGAGAGAGAATTCAGCCTAGAGACTTAAGATCTCCAGGATTTCCTCTTGCTATCCTTAATAGTACGATGGGCTTTCGCACGAAAAACTCTAAAGTTATCTAAATGTGTCTGAGTTGGCCGCAAGTTAAAATTATTTAATGCAGCTTTACGATCGTTGACTGCCTTTTTGCAGTCATCGTCGTACCATGGTTTATGTGGGCGTTTAGGATTTGCCGAGGTCTTTGGAATAGTTTGATCAGCTATATCGTGAAGAGTTTTGGTAAAAAGAGCAGTTGCGTCTTCGACATCCTCGAAAACGGAAGGCTTTAATTGTTCCTCGCAAAGAGATTGAAACGTAGTCCAATCAGCCTTGCGAAGTTTCCATCGTTGCGTTTTTTCGAGAAGTGGAGGGCCGATATTTTCAAGAAATATGGGGAAGTGGTCACTTCCACAGAGGTCGTCTCCAACACTCCACGAAAAATCCATCAAAAGCGTTGGATCGCATATTGTTAAATCAATGGAAGAATGAGAGCCTGTAGCAGGATGTAAATAAGTATTCGTGTTATTATTAAAAAGACACAAATTGTTTTGGGCTAAGAAATCCTCAATTTTCTTGCCTTTATCGTTTATATCTTTACAACCCCAGATGTAGTTGTGTGCATTAAAATCGCCCAATAGTATAAAAGGTGATGGCAATTGTGCAACAAGGTGATTTAGATCTTTAGGGTCTGGTGAAGAACTAGGTGGTAAATATAAGGAACATATTGTTATGACTCTGTGCATAGTAACACTGACCGCAATAGCTTGCAAATTTGTTTTCAACGCAACAGGTCTGTGAGGAATGTTTCGATTAACGATTATCGAAACTCCACCAGTCGCCTTGTCCCCGGTATCACAAATATGATTGTATAGTGAGTATTGTTTAAAAGATACCTTATCACTTGTCGCCAAGAATGTTTCTTGAAGACAAAAGGCAATAGGGTTGTGTTCATTTAAAATTAAGCTGATTTCATCATAATTTGGTTTCAAACCTCGACAATTCCATTGAATGATCTTATTAGTTTTACCCATTATTTAGCGCTAAGGCGATTTTGAATTTTATTTTTATTTTTGGCCTTAGACTTAGGAGAGGTCTTAGGAGACTCAAGCAGCGACATCTCCACTGATGAATCCTCCTCCCTGCAAGAAGTCAGCTGAAGTGGTACCTCAACTAACTTTTCATGAGAGGATGGAAGTGGCAGTGCAGCTGCTGGCTCTGAAATGTCCATGAGCTGTTCGAATTTGTTATGCAGCTCAATAGGGCCGTTAGACACCTTTGGCTGCTCCTTGTGCTCCCTAGTTGGAGAAGCACTAGGCTTTCCAACTTCCTTAGTTGGAGCAGCACTAGTCCTTCCAACCGAGGAAGTATTAGGCTTCACGACTGGGGAACTACTAGACTTCACAGTCTTAGAAGAACCCGCTTTCCAATTCTGAGAAATTGACATGCTCTTGACATTGCCAGAGCTTGCCGATTTTGTGTTTGATTTAAATGAAAACGTTTTATTAGGTGAAAAGTTTAATTTTGGTTTGTTAAGTTGTATTTTTTGAATTTTGTTTGGATTTGATACTGAGGAAGTATTCTTTGTATTTTGAATTTCTGACTGTGGTTCGTATTGCGTACTTGCATCCCTGCATTATGTGTGTGTTGCTGTTGTTTTGAGAATAGATGCGTAAGAGGTCGGACTTGAAATTCTATATTTTTCTTCAATCAATTTTCTTGCTTCTGGAAAGGGAATGTTTTGTGTATATTTAACTGTTATGATTTCTTTTTCTTTTTTAAATTTTTCACATAATTTTGAATTTGCGTGATGTCCTAGACCGCAGTTGGTACATTTGAGGTCGTTAGGACAATCTGATTCGTTATGTTTGAATGCAGACTCTCCACATTTACCACAACGTTCTTCTTTAGTACACCTGGAGTTTTGGTGCCCAAAGGCTTGGCAGTTGTAGCAACGTAACTGGTTTGGGATGTAGGCGTCAACATGCAGTTGCAGATATGCCACCTTTATTGTTTTTGGTAAGACGGGTGTTGCAAATTTGAGGATGATAGTATTTATACTGATAATTTTATCATTCCTCTTTATGGTTATTCGGCGAGCCGCAGTTACCAACTGTGGCGCAAGCTCGTGAATAATTTCTTCTTCAGGTACTCCGGAGAGATCCGGGCACCTAATGACGCCTTTGGAGATGTTCATAGAGGTGTGCGCGTAACATTTGACTTTGGTGTTTAAAATTTCGTTTAATTGCTAATAAATTGTCAGAGTGAGATTTTTTTTTCAGTTTCAATAAGTAGAGTTTTATTTTTTAATTTTTTGATTTGTTTGACATGTCCAGCGATGGATTGAATAGTTTTCTGGATGACAAAAGGTGACATATCTGTAACAGGCCTTTCCCCGTCTTCCGATTCGATGATGAGAAAACGAGGAAAGGACTGGTTGATCACTGGTTCCTCAGTATCAGATTCATGTTCTGTTTTTTTGCGTTTGTTTGTAGTTTGTGCCTTTTATGATGCCATGATGGGCGTTAAGAATTCATCTTCCTCGCTTCTCACCCACCTCGGAGTCCAACAAGGGGACATTTGCTGTGGATATCCAACAGTCAAAATGCCAAGAATACGTAGAAGGTATACATATATAAAGCTAACGCATCAGACCCACCCCCCCCCCACCCCCACCCCACCCACCCCCCACCCACACATACCACCCAGCGGACATAACCCCTTAACTAAAAAGTCAAAGAGCCGCACTTATGTTCCGCTTAAAAAGTGGCACTAGTATAGCCATATAGCGTTTTGAAATACATGATTAGCCCGTGCGCCACCGACATAAAAGACCCTATCTATATAATGTTTAAAGTAGAACAATATAAAAAGTAAGTAAGATACAGTGTACTGGTACTGTCTGAATAATAAGGTCGGATCTCTTATAGCTGGCGTGACAAACCGATTGATCAGATCGGGCCAAATATTGGTGTGTTGCAACGTGGAGATAACTACCAGATCTCCACGCCACTCAACCACCAGGACTCCCTTCTCCAACGACACGGGTCGCCACCCACGGTCAACAGGTGGGTTACATTTCGTCCTCAACAATGAACCAACTGTAGTCCCAACAGGGCCAGTAGAAAGACATATAGATTGCTTTTGCTACGGCTGTAAACGACAGCAGATACCCTTGAGACTGTACCTTGTCCACATGGCTTCGCTTTCGCTTGGACAGGTTACCAGACAAAATCTGTTAATGTGAAGTCACACAATTCTTTTGCTATGACGTCAATAGGTAAACGCGTCATTAGGTAAACAAAAGCCAGAGTGCTGAAAAAACAACACCAAACCAACGTAGACTTACGTAAGAGATTTCTCTCGATACTCTTAGATAGCTGATTAATAGTACTTTACCAAATTGTGTATTTAACAATTCATCTCTTTTATATTCTGACACTTGTTAACGCATTGGGGTCACGTTCCGTGTTTTTCAAACACACTCCCTCCGTACATTGAATGCTTCTTCGGGCAAGGCAGAAAGTATTCGATCCTTCGGAGGGGTTATAAAGCCGTCGGTCCCGGGTACAGGGCGTTCCAAGGCATGTACGTTAAAGATCTCGCTGAGCTTCTGTGTTCTGCCATGATAATCATAACTGAATGTGTGCCGTAGCTTAAGAGAAAGGAACCTGGGTTTCAGCACCACCAACCCTCCCAATATTTTAAGAGAGGGTGGGACAGAGTATGCTCACTAGACCCAATATTTTGCCATTATGTTGATCCCCCAAAACATGTTTGTGTCCTGAAGGTTACAGTCACAGGTCAACAAATAACCTAAGTAGCTAAATTGTTCTGGGCGCTTGTTTCAGCCAAAGGTTTTACAGCAATAAAATATGCACCTAATTTATATATTATTGGAATTGGCATTTTAGTGGTAAATAAAAATATATTAATTTTGAAAATCGGTTGAGAAATAAATATTTCACATCCAAAAAGCTTTTTTGATTGGCTTTCCCATGTAAACATCTTGTTGCAGGGACTTCAGAAATTTCCAGAAATCTCAAATAACGTCAGTTAGCCTCAATAGTTTGCTTTAAAACTCTCAATAGTTTTCTTTAAAACTTTCAGGATGTCTTAATCTACGTTTGTCTAACACATTAAAACCTTTTTTGGATACAAATTATAAAGAAAAATCTCATTTTTGATGCAGCAGAATTTTGCATTGAAAAAAGCTCTATCAAAAACAATTTTCGAACGTGAAGTTTTTATTTCTCAACCGATTTTAAAAAGTAAGGTATTTGTATTTACTAAAAAAAAATGTATGTTTCACTGATAAACAACTTATTGAGTTTAAAGTTGAATTTTGTCTGAAAAGTTCTAAAAACCTTTGGCTAAAACAAGTGCCCCAAACAATATTTCATTTATTAAAATTTCGTGACACGCAAAACACGCACGCACGCATGACGCGCACACACAAAACGCTCTCAAATATATACTTAAAATGTTAAGTTGACACCCCCACCCCTCTCTTCCAATATCCGGAACGCACCTACACAACTGAGTTCTAAATGATAATGGTCCGTGCTAGACATTCTCCGTGCCTTAAATAACATTCGATAACGCTCGACTGTTTAATGTTATAAGAAACACTTGGTCATGAAACCAAACATAAAATAAGAGAAAGCCAGTTGTTGCCAATGTTCAAGATGCATGGTTGTAAACCGACCTCAAATCGCCAATAAATGATAGGGAGCAATGAACGATGAAAAAATTCTAGAAAATAACACGATGGCGTTATTAATTATTAAAGTATTCAAATTAATTAAAGGAATAAATATAATTCCACTGACAAACGTCAAACATCTGATAAAAATGATTTAATCTTCCAGTCACTCTAAAAACGGCTTTGTAAATGTAGATAATCTAGTACAGCCTTCCACCTCAATGCTCTATAAGAGACTCCAACTCGTCAAATAAATAGCCCCCCACCCCCCACACACACACCCCACGCATCCATCCTACACACACACCGGAGACGTAATAAACCACAGATTTGCAATGCATGCTTTCAGATAGAAAATACTCAGATATCACGTATGCACTTTCATTCGTAATTCTATAGAAATTGTCGTTTCTTAAAGCATTAAAGTAACCGTCAAATAAAAGACAATTATGTTTAGAATGTACTGGTATTTTCAGAATGTTCCTATGTTTGCTAAAAAATGTAAACAAATGTCATTTAAAAAGTCCGACTATGGCATATTTTATGCTACTTCCTGTTGTTGTTGTAGTAGTTTTGCTGAAATCTGAACATGTAATAGTGATATCAATATATCCTTTCTGCCTTAAATATAAGAATATAAACTGAAGAACGAGATTTGGCAGTTTTGCCGCGTGTCATACGAGATGACATACGAGATGATGGCAGACAGTAGTGTATCTACCTTTTATCCCAAAGTCTCAGGCTTGCACATAATTTCACATGCATTTTTGAAAAATATAACAATGAAATAATAGTGTATCAATATGTTGAATTTTGAAGTGTGATTTTGCTTAAATTTTTATCTAAATATACGCCAAAACGCACAAAGACGTCCTACGTTTTCAAGATTTTCCGGGGAAGCCTATGCCCGGACCCCACTAGAAATAGTCGGGCCTGCAAATCAAAAAAGGTCTAGCTACGCCCCTGGCAGATTTCAGTAAGTGCCAAATCACTACTTCTTAAATCACTGCCCCACTCAACACCTCCCCTCACCACCACTCCCCCCCCCCCCCACCCCCACCCCTCACACACAGGGTCAAAGTCGGTGACGGCATTGTGGGCGATATCGTGAATTTAGAGCCATTTCTCACAGATACCAAAGTAGTGTCATTAAATTGCTCCAGGCACCATGATGTACAGTGTATTAACCAATGTGGTAAGTAACAGTCGACCTCCTTTTCAGACATTAAAACAAAATCCTCACTTTTCCAGATTGTTTGCATTACTTATTGCATTTATTGCATTCGCATTTTCAAGCACCGTTTGCTTTCAATATAACAGGAAACGTCAATATTGATATATTATTGGAATTGGCATTTTAGTGGTAAATAAAAATACATTAATTTGACGTGTCATACTGACATGTTGTAAAATTATTGTACTGGAACTACTTTTGTGCATACTCCTTAGGGATTGGTGGAATTCGCAGTTCTTGTCACGGGAAGTTTGTCATGTGGTGTAAACATTATAGTAATTTCCACGATGTTACGTTTCAAGTAAATGTTTTTGATGAACATTTACAGTTAAAACCTATTGTTTTGTTCTAATTATGCTTTTTTATATTAAAAATGCGAAGGTTATTAGAGTTGTATTGTGATATGTGCACTCGTTCTTCCGCTCCAAGGTCGCGCAATATTGTTACGCGGAAGAACACGTGCATATATCCCAATAAAGAAATCTAATAACAACCTAAACATATTCACATCGAAATAGTTCCTGAATGCAAGTAGGTGACAAAAACAAGCTGAAAGTGTGGTCCATAGAGAAAACCGCACCAATTATTGACAGGAGAAAGGTTCCTGCAGCTACAATGTACACTTTTAAAATATTAATTTGTAATCTACATGAAGTATAAACACGCCGACACGGAACTATATTCCTCGATTTGAAAATAATAATCTGTTGTTCTTGTTAAATAAAGACAGATCAAACTTCTGGAGCACTTTCGGATCGCTTGAATCGCTTTTCCCGGAAGTGACTTTCACTCATTTTCCACTGTTCTCTTTTTGGCTGTGGAGCGAATGTTCTCCTCGATATTTCAAGCGAGCGGTCCCGTGTATCGGAGATTACTCTCGAACCATAGGAATATATTCAAAGATAACAGCTTACTTCGGTACTGGTCCTGGATCTTGAGTTTCCTTGCCCTCTCTGGGGCGGTTCGGAATAACCTTTAATGTGTTCAGAGGAGCCGTTTAACAACAATTCAATTCTATGCAAATATAATGACCCTAGGTTACCTCTAAAACTGTCCATGATAATAAATTGAGTGTGTAAACTGTTGTTCCTCATATGTTTAGGCGTATGCATTTCTATGTCTATGTCGCAGAATCTTCTTTTTTTTCCAGAATGTCCGTGCCCTATTATTTACTCAAATAATTTGCTTACATGCTCGTTTTTGGTAAATATAGATATAAAAATCGAACAGAAAACGTAGCATTCAAGGACGACAGTCAACCACAAACACACACAGAAACAAAGAACAATAAAAGGCCAAATAAGACATCACAAACACAAAAGGGTTGGCAATAGGGCTACCGCCTTGGAACGGTCAGTGGCAAAAAAGGTCGCTGGGGTTCAAACCAGGTTCTAGGGTGCACCAAACCCCACACTTACCCTACTGTCATCCCAATAAAACGGGACAGTGTAAATAAAGAAATCCCCGCCATGAACTATTCTCTAACCAACAAGGCAGCATTAATAGGCAATATAGGTAAAACACAAAGATGCTCGTGTATAAAAAAATCAATAGCCTAGAATGCCACAAAGAAGGTACTCAATGACTTGGCAGAAGCCAGAGCAACAAGATAATAAACCATTGAGGGCACGACAAGACAACAGCAGACAAATATCAAACATCACCGTCCTTTTGGGCTTTAGATAACTGCACTATCTTGTATTTATGTTAGTCGGATATGATTGGACTCATTGACCCGACAGCTTCATTTATGAATGATAAAGGGGCACATCAAATGAACTTCCTTGTAAACAAGGGGTCAGTTTTAGGCTCATCAATGTCCTTTAAAATAGAACATATCATTTTAGTCAATGTTAAAGGGAATGTAGCGACACACCCAAACCATCTTTATTATTGAGAGTTGTGAAAATCTTGAATAAGGGTGAAAAAATTATCAAAATCTAATGATAAACAAAAAAAGATATGACCATTTGAAGGTTGTTCTAAAACGGATATGGGAGCCGCCATTTTAAGAACTATGACATCATAGTTCCAAATTACCATATGGAATATAGATAAATATCATTTTAAAGCAAAGAAAATCACTGCAAATGAATGCAAAATTCATTACTGGTTATATAGAGTATTATTGCCATTAAGTATACATATTTTCATACAGTTGCTGTCATTTTCCCCTATAAATCAGTAAATGTTCATATTAATAAATATTCTATATATGGTCATTTAGAGCTGAGATGTCATAGCTCTCAAAATGACAGATTCCATTTCCGTTTCAACAGAACCTTCAAATGACCGTATCTTCTTTGTTTATCATCAGATTTTGATAATTATTTCACCTCAAACTTTTTCAGAAGTCTCAATAATAAAGATGGTTCAGCTGTGTCGCTACATTCCCTCTAAGTCGAATCCCTAGACCCCACGAAATGAGTAACATATTATATACAATCTGTATTAGTATGATGAGAATTAAATAAATGCATCAACATCATACATTTTAGTAAACATGTTGCTACCTTAGCTCAGCCTAGATTCCTATTGGTCAGATAACAGCCAATCAAAATTAACCAAATTATAATCTCATTCAGTTAAAGTGACCTTAAAGAAGAACCCTTGAAACAATAGGATAATCGCTTATCAGGTAGCCTGTTCTTGAACGTTTTGATTGTTTCAAATGTCGGATGAAGTGATATTTTCCGTTATATGTATTTATCGCCATTGGGATGAGGTTCATAAGAGGCATGGACAAGATGTTATAGTAAACAACACTTGATGTGATAAGATGAAAGAGGGTTCTCTTGACAATTATGCTGATTGCGATAACAAAAAAAAATGAGAAAAAGAATAAAAATGCAGATTACAATCATGAGTATAATGTTATCGGGTCACATCTGTTAAATAGATATAAAGTTAAGTGAAAACAGGGGGAAATGGTTAAATTGGGCACCTATGGTTGTATCATAGACATTGTATAAAAACAAATGCATGTACAGGGGGTTAGGGGTAAGGAATCACTTGGATAAAACGTTAATTTAAAATAAAAGGAAAATGCCTTGTTAGTTTCTGATTTAGATCTACCCTTTTAGTTGTATGATAACTCAATTTCTGAAATTATTGTCCTATAATTGAGAATTTTGAATAGGTAATTTTTCACTGCTGCATAAATGTATGCTTATATGATATAAAATCAAGCCTCGGACATTTTAAAATAGTCTAAAATACATGAGCTGAGAAAATTGAATTTCAACAAAAAATGATTCTTTACTATTACTGATGATTTTATACAACCTAATGCACCGTATTTGTATTGTTTAAGCTTGATTGTCCTTCAGCTGTAGCTGGTTATTTAATATGCTGTATGATACTCTATTGTGTGTCAAAATAATAGAACTATGTGCTACTGTGTGTGCGTCACCATTCCTGTTTTACGTTTAGGGCGCTTTTATTCGGGATCTGTATGCACTAGAGATTTCAAACTATGGTTATTGTTGTCTTTTGGGTAATAAACTCTATGTAAGATATCAAATGCGAGTGTGATCTTGACCACTGGAAAAAGGGAAATACCACACCCGATTACCGGCAGCCGTAGGCACAGTTCGGCAGCCGTAGGCACAGTTCCCGGTAAAAGAAAAACAAGTTTCAAAAGGGTAAATAAATCTAGTTTTATCACTTGTTAGCCTTAAACTATTAGAAAAGTGAATCGGCCTTTTTAAATTGGAAGGAATGTTGTGTATGTCACCTGATTCCCGTGAAATTTGAACCTATATTATGCGAGTTACGGTAGGTTAAATGTTGAAATTAAGCTAAAAAATGTGATTGTAGAAAGTTAGAGACCTGGTACTCGGTAAATAGTCAAGTTTAAGAGATTTCAGACATACTGCCATAAAATATAATCTTTTCTTAATAAACAGTCCAAATTTTAGCCCACAGAACATTTTATTAAAATAATTGTGGGTTTTTAAACACGACCGGGTATTGAAAAATATTATTTATTGGCAGGTAGCTCGTACAGTTCCGAAAAATGGCAGGCGTATGGTACAGTTCCAAAAACATCGGACGCTAAAGTCTTTTCTCCTTTGGTACTGTGGTGTAATTTCGAAAACACTAATGAAGAAGTACTGTATATAGAATTATATACATCTTCGGTCCTTCCATAAACGTTTAAGAAAACCCACCAACCGTAGGGAAACGTGAATATAGGCTCGTTTAAACCTTCATTCCGACGAAGACACGTTTTAATAACAATCGTATGTTGTGCTGAGTTACGTCCCCTTTTTATAATTCACCATTTATGATAACAGGCGTTTGGTATTTACATGTTTTGGAATAGATTGCTTAATTTTAATTATTGCATAGTTGAACACATCACATTAATAACGTTTTTCTAATACTATTAAATTTCCTCGAATTGAATTAAATTGAATTGGGGTTTTAAGGCGCACCAACACATTACAGGTTATATGGCGCCTAACAGGCATGAACATGCCAGGCTCATCTTCCATGTACATCGAGATAAAATATGGAAAATGGGCCTAGAACCTTCTCACCCTTAACTGCAGAGTTGCTGCAAATTCTATCGGAAAACTCCATTTACGCTGGAGCCACGTTTATTGTTTTTCTGCCACTGCTCTTTTGATGTGAACCAGATGAGATGGCACCTGAAACAATGCAGGGATCATGATGAAGACCTTTAATGAACATGAACAAAAAATGATAAAATGAACATGAATTTGGTGGGATTCTACCCCTCTGCCTACCCCTCCAAAGGGATCTGCAGTGGCACTATTCTTTGCCCCGTTACCAAACGGGGCACCCGGGAACCACACGGGACAAATTTCCTCGAAGTTTTAGAATTTCCTCGAAGTTTTAAACTTGTTAATACTTGATTTGTTAGAAATATATTGTTTTTCACAGATAACTACTTCTTAGATCTCTGTTTCCCACAATCGGATAATGATATTAGTTATAATAAATGTTTATAATATATATTTGCAATTGTTGCGTTCTGAAAGCACGAGCACCATGGCCAGGAAGGATGGGGTTGGGTCCTGCCTTCAAAAAGCAATTGCCAACCAAATAAAAACAACAACAATAAACAAGAGCTGTCGGAGAACAGCGCAGCTCGACTATTCGATTTTTCGGAGAATAATAAATTTATAGCTAGTATATACCATCAGAAAACAAAGCTACAACAATGTGGGGTGGGGTTGGGAGCACAACATAATTATGAGTAAGAATTGACCAGAACTACACAGAAATATGTAAAAAAAAAAATCGAGTTTTGAGTGGGGTGCGGGGTGAGGGTGGGAGAGAGGCGGGGTGGATGTTAGGGGGAGTGGGGTCGGTGAGGGCAACATATATGTGTAAGAAGCTATGTAATAATTCACCAAAACAACACAAAAATATGAAGATTTTTTTTAAAAAAAAACGAGTTTGAGTGGGGATAGGGTAGAGGCGTGGGGTGGGGAGGGCAACATGTGTAAGAATTGACTAAAACAACAAAGAAATATGTAAAAAAAAAAATGTTTCAAGTGGGGGTTGGGTGGTGGGAGCGGGTGGGGGGGGGGGTGGGGGAGAGGCGGGTGTTGGTGGGGTGGAGGGGCGATGAGGGGGCAACATATATGTGTAAGAATTGACAAAAGCAACACAGAAATATGTAAAAAAAAAAATCAAGTGTGGGTGGGGTTTGGGGGAGAGCGGGGGAGAGGCGGGAGGGGTTTGGGGCGGGGGGAGGGGGCAAAATATATGTGTAAGAATTGACTAAAACAACAACAAAAATATGTAAAAAAAAAGTTTCAAGTGGGGGAGGGAGAGGGGGAGGGGCGGGGGTTGGGGGATGGGAAATTTGCAACATATATGTGTAAGAAATGACTAAAATAACAACAAAATTAGATTTTCAAGTGGGGATTGGGTGGGGGGAGCGGGGGTGGGGAGTGGGGTGTGTGTGGATGGGGCAACATATATGTGTAAAAATTGACTAAAACAACAAAGAAATATGTAAAAAAAAAAAAAAAATCAAGTCTGGGGCGGGTTGGGTGGGGTAGGGGGTTGGGGTGATGGGGTGAGAGGCGGGAGTGCATTGGGGGTTTGTGGGGGGGGGGGGGGGAACATATGTGTGTAAGAATTGACTAAAACAACAAAGAAATATGTAAAAAAAAAAATGGGGTGAGAGGCGGGGGGTGGGGGGGGTGGGGGTGGGGAAGGGCAACATATATTTGTAAGAACTGACAAAAGCAACACAGAAATATGTAAAAAAAAAGAAAAAAGTTTCAAGTCTGGGGTGGGGGGGGGGGGCGGGTGCAGGTGGCGGGGGGGGGGGGTGATGGAGTGAGGGGCAGGGGGTGGTTTGGTGGGGCAGGGAGGGTTGCAACATATATGTGTAAGAATTGACTAAAACAACACAGAAATATTTAAAAAAAAAAGAAAAAAGTTTCAAGTCTGGGGAGGGGTGCGGGTGGGGGGGTGATGGGGTGAGGGGCAGGGGGGTGGGGTGGGGGGGGGGCAGGGAGGGTTGCAAAATATATGTGTAAGAATTGACTAAAACAACACAGAAATATTTAAAAAAAAAAAATCAAGTGTGGGGCTTGGTGGGTGGGGTGGTGGGGTGAGAGGCGGGGGTGGGGGGTGGGGGTTGACGGGGAGGGTTGCAACATATTTGTGTAAGAATTGACAAAAGTTCACAGAAATATGTAAAAAAAAGAAAAAAGTTTCAAGTCTGGCTCGGTGGGGTGGGGTGGGGTGGGGGGGGAGGTGATGGGGTGAGAGGCGTAGGGGTGGGGTGGTGGGGGCGTGGAGGGTTGCAACATATATGTGTAAGAACTGACAAAAGCAACACAGAAATATGTAAAAAAAAAAGAAAAGTTTCAAGTCTGGGGGGGGGGGGGGCGGGTGCAGGTGGGGTGGGATGGAGTGAGAGGCAGGGGGTGGGGTGGTGGGGCAGGGAGGGTTGCAACATATATGTGTAAGAATTGACTAAAACAACACAGAAATATTTAAAAAAAAAAATAAAAAAAATCAAGTGTGGGGCGTGGTGGGTGGGGTGATGGGGTGAGAGGCGGGGGTGGGGGTCGGGGGGTGGGGGCGGGGGTTGACGGGGAGAGTTGCAACATATTTGTGTAAGAATTGACAAAAGCTCACAGAAATATGTAAAAAAAAAAAAAAAAATCAAGTCTGGGGGGGGCGGGTGCAGGTGGGGGGGGGGGGGGGGGTGATGGAGTGAGAGGCAGGGGGTGGGGTGGTGGGGCAGGGAGGGTTGCAACATATATGTGTAAGAATTGACTAAAACAACACAGACATATTTAAAAAAAAAATCAAGTGTGGGGCGTGGTGGGTGGGGTGATGGGGTGAGAGGCGGGGGGTGGGGGGCGGGGGTTGACGGGGAGAGTTGCAACATATTTGTGTAAGAATTGACAAAAGCTCACAGAAATATGTAAAAAAAAAAGTAAAAAAGTTTCAAGTCTGGGGCGGGGTGGGTTGGGGGGGGGGGGAGGTGATGGGGTGAGAGGCGTGGGGGGGGGGGCGGGGGGCGGGCGGTGAGGATTGCAACATATATTTGTAAGATTTGTAAGAATTGACTTAAACAACACAGAAATATGTAAAAAAAAAAATCCAAAAAAAAATCCGACTATTATAAGTATTCGTACTTCCCCAGAACAATAGTTCACTGGAATGTCCTTCCCTCATATATCCCCCATCCTACCCAATATAGAGCTGTTCAACTCTGCAGTTAGCATAGTGGAACATGACTCGCCATAAGTAGCCCCAGAGATGTTTTTATTTTTAATCTCACTTACTTACTTTTATTCTATTAACACGTCTATGTCAGATAAACGCGCGCCATTCTTGGGTTTGGAATTAAATGAAGATAGATAGATACAGCGTATTAAAATATAAAATAAAACCTACGTTTAAAATATGCTAGGTTTACAAGAAGTAGCATTCAACAATTAATAGTATGTATATGCAGGTATTTAACAGTTTTCAGATTTTACATGTTGACCATTTAGTGTGTTTTTTTAACAAACTTTTATCCAGGACATGAACGTTAAGGAAAAACACGAAAATCTGCGCCATTTTGTGAAAACTGCACACATAGGGTGCAACTATAATTAAAATATGTTATAAAAACGATTGTCTTGATGCAAACAGGCAAAGTAGATAGTTATATACTTGCAAACTTAACCTATGCAGGGCCTCACCAGCATCTGTCAGATTCCGGCATTTACGGTTATTTACGAATGTCTACGGAAACTACCATATTTGGAACTCAGACGGCGATCCAGTTAAATGGGCGTGAAACTTGTGAATGACCTAGTCCCAACCCAATTAGTATTTAATTAGCTCGTATGCATCGTCAGTTCCAACATTAAAGTCCCTAAAAACAAGTTTCATATACTAATTTGTTCCAATAATTAACTGTTTAAAATCAGGTATGCGATTGTTACAGTGAAACGGAGCAATTACACACTTTTGTTTGTGTTTACGCATCGATTCGTACAGCTCGATTCGGGACGTACCGAAGAAAAAGGTCAAACGTGACGTCACATTATGCGGAGCGATATTCTACAAATTAATTTCGCTTAATTTATTTGCAACTATGGCTTTGAATGTCAATTTTGTAATAAAACCAAAAATAAATTGAAAACTATATGATATATTTAATACTAACAATAGTAATATTGTTAAGGAAAGTCCTTTATTTGGATCTAGTTTATATGCGGATTGATCAAGCACATTGCAAGTAGTGATCAGGTTAAGAAACCCAATTTTCGTAAAAAGTTTCAATGGTGTCCTATCAAATGAATCAGTTACTCAGGATTTTTTCGGGATTTATGTATAATTTGTGATCCTAGGTGGGGGTAAAGTATACAAGAAGGTGTTATTCGTTTCGAGGAAATATCAACAGTGTGAATAAGCAGCCAAAATGGCTGACAGAAACGAGCGAAAGGGCACACAAGTTGTGCACGTTCGTGAAAACAGTGATCACGAACTTGAAGCAATGTTCAAGGCAGCTCTCAATCCAAACGACAATTCAGCCATTCCATTACGGTTGAGAAATTTACCAGCATCGTTTTTCACCCCTCCCGAACCACAAAAACAGATAGTTCACAGTCGGGAGGGGAGCACGGACTCCACAGGATACTCAAACCCCCCACTCAGTTTACACTCGGGTGTGGGCCCCACAGTCATTCATGGCAGAACTCAGTCGTCCCCGGCTATGTTGCAACAAACTCAATTAAGTACATTACCCCCACCTCAACATACTCGGCAACATTCGTGTGATCTTCTTCTAGAAGAACAACCGTTACCACCTGGATGGGAAATGGCCAAAACACCACAAGGACAGATATACTTTTTGAAGTATGTTATTGTTAATTACAGTGGTTTGTATTCTAATTAATAAATGTGACCCACAAAGTGCTGTGGATATCTTTTTATAGGTGGAATATATGTTGTTTTTTTTCAGAGTTTATTGTAGGACCATTAGAAGTTGTTTGTAGTGATATGTGTTTAATTATCTCTTTTTCTCTTATACAGTACGGCTCACGCGAAACCCACACTTTACTCTTTCACGCTGAGTGAGGAATTTACAAAGCGCGTAATTCCGTGGAGTTTTGATGATAAAACTGCTCGGCGTGGGAATCGGCTACGCAAAAAGCTGTGGGCGAACTTAACGTCACGATATATCGCGTAGACAAACTCGGAGTTCGTCGTGTTGAAACTGCACAGGTAAAGGGTGCAACTTTTTCTAATTGCAGTCATTTTAATGCATTCTTTTCAATAACTTCAATAAAAATCGAAGCATAAGACAATTTTACTTTTTTGTTGGAAAAGCGGAAGTGGAAAAATTTGAATGCCCGGATTATGTATACTGGGTCACTATAGCTATATGGCAGTTGCTATTAACGGCTTCGCGGCTACTGAACATTAAATTCAATTAGTAATTAATTAATTACTTATAAGTGATAGATATTTTAAAGATTTTTTTATCTAATGGTCCGATCGGACTATGTATTTTTAGCAATATGATAGTCCATACGAAAAAGTAAAGCCTTGGGCTCGGACTACGCGTTTATTTCGCAGACTGTAACTCACAGGCTGCTCAGGGCCTCCTCTGGCCATTTTTTCCTTCGCAACCAATTTCGCCAAATGAAAAAAAGTTGGAGCCAAATTGGCTCAAAGATAGCATATAATATTTTCGAAATAATTTTTATGTATTTTTATATGAAATATTGCCCATGAATAAAGCAGTTTGTAATAATTATAATCATAAAATTATATTTTAAAAAATATTTTACTCAATTTTTAACATAAAAATAAAATTTATTAATCTGGAAATGTTTCGGTTTCGAAATAAATACTGTAATGGATACAAGTATAACATCTTATCTAAAGTTATACTGATCACTGGTTTATTTTCTACTGTCAGTTATAATTAAAGCCTAATGTATACTTAGACACCAAATGTGTGTATTTCACACCTCATCATGGACAAGTGTTGACTTCTGGACTTGGAAATAAGAGGTGCTAATTTTGGCAGAGTTATTAGGCGATTATACAGGGGGAAATTAAGGGGAATGACGAGATTGAAAAGTAATACACAACATTCATGACTGACATCAATTGGATATTTCTTTCGCCCAATCACATTCGCCAAAGATATTTTTTTAACACCACTTTTATTTTTTTGTCTCCATTTGCAAATCCCAGAGGAGGCCCTTCTGCTCATCAGTCATTTCTCCAAAACACCCCTATTGGGATCACTCTTCATCCGTCGTTAACTTTTCTTCAAACAACTTCTCCTCAGAAACTGCTTGGCTAATTTTGACCAAACTTCACCTGGATGATCCTTAGCTGAATGTTTTTCAGATTTGTTAAAATAAGGTCAGCGCGACATCCAAGATGGCCGCCATTACTATATATGGTCGAAACCTTAAAAAATCTCCAGAACCGCCGGACAGATTTCAACAGTTTTTTTAAATGATCGCCAACGCCTAGACTATCAAGTTTGTTCAAATGAAGTCCCCGGGGTCAAAAATGACTGTGCCCCGGGGGTCCAAAGTTTGTATATTGAGATTTTGCATATTTTTCATATAGACATACAGGAAAAAAAATTAAAAAATCTTCTTCTCTGAAACCACAAGGCACAGAGCTCTCATGTATTACATGTAGCATCTGCTTATGGTCCTCTACTAAGTTTGTTCAAAATGTGACCCTGGGGTCAAATTTGTCCCCACCCCGGGGGTCACAGTTTTACATAGACTTATATAGGGAATAAAATAAAAATTCTTCTTCTCTGAAACTACAAGAGCCAGAGGTTTGATATTTTGCATTTACTATAAGCTTATGGTCCTTTACCAAGTTTGTTCAAATGGTGACCCTGGGGTCATATTTGGCCCTGCCCCGGCTGTCACAGTTTTACATAGACTTGTATAGGGATATTTTTTAAAAATCTTTTTCTCTGAAACTGCAAGAGCCAGAGGTTTAATATTTTGCATTTACTATGCGCTTATGGTCCTTTACCAAGTTTATTAAAATGGTGACTCTGGGGTCACATTTGGCTCTGCCCCAGGGGTCACATGTTTTACATAGACTTGTATAGGGAAAAACTTAAAAAATCTTCTTCTCAGAAACCACAAGGCACACAGCTCTCATATATTACATGTAGCCCTGGGGTCACATTTGGCCATGCCCCAGAGGTTACACTCTCGCACCTTCATTTTGTCATTGATCTTGACCAAAATTTGTCAGTGTCTTTATATCAATGTTGGTAAACAGCAGAGGCCACATTTCTTGGACAATCTTAACCAAACTTGCACAGATTGTATATAATCATAAGATTTCGAAGCAGTTGGATAATGGACAATTACTCAGGTGATCAATATAGGGCCATCTTGGCCCTCTTGTTTTGTAACATAAATGGAATGGTCTAAATTTAAAGAGAGGACCAGGCCTTTTTCTGCCCATTTTGGGAAAAAGACCCTGGACAAAATGGGAAAATTTACGCCGTAAATTATGCCCAATTGGGGAAAAATTTAATCGCTTTACGCCTCAAATTGGGAATTTTCATAAGTTAGTTGTACATAAATATCAGGTTGTTTTAATTGCCTGGTTTCAATACATGATACATGATTTAAATATTGTTATTTTTATAGTATTTCCTTGTAAACATTTGTATATTTGACCTGACTTTGTAAAAAAAAAAATAATAAAAAAATAAAGAAAAGAAAATGGGGAATTTTATTTCAGAATTGGGAAAAAACAACTATATTTGGCATTGGGAACGGGTCCGATAGTAGGACACGTGAGAATAGTAGAAAAAGGCCTGAGGACAGTCCATTATACATTCATAGTGGGCTAAGGGTTAAAGTGGGTTCCTTATTAAATGAGAAGGTATAGGTAGGTCATAGTCAATCACATGTTTTTTCGCAATCATGGCCAAAATAATTAGGTTTGGGTCAGTACTTGGCTTAAAGATCATTTTTTGTACAATTTTATTTTTTTTATATATAGGCTGTAAAGAGAGAAGAGTCTGCCTTACGATGCTTGCTACCTTTTGCCTTAGGTAACCATGACAGACCTTTTTGGATTAAAAAAATAATATTTAATCCATATTAACTACTCAAACGAGAAAAGAAAAACAAAAATAATGCCGTTTAAATTATCAAAATCCATTTAGTAATAAAAAAGTTATTGCAGTTTAAACTCTTAACATCTTTTATTTTTATCTGCCAGATTTTGTGTATAAACAACCCGCGTCATCAGCTGAAGTGTGTATTGCGCTCTACTACTTTCATACAGTTACGTGTAACACCTGCTTTATTTGTAGGCATTGCGGTAAAATGCGCTAATAGATAAAAACAAAAGACAACATGCTTTTTAAAGAGTAAAAAAAATGCTTTCCAATGGTATATGACCGCCCCTTCACATCGGATTATTTCTATGTGAAACTAGGCCTCAAAGTTGATCAACTTTGACCTCGATTTAAAAATAGAATGAATCAAAATTTTCCACTGCATTTTAGTGTCATATATTACCCATAGTTCCATGTAACATTATCATCTAATTTGAATAATGAATTTCATTGGTTATCCAAAGAAAACACCATTACATCACAAGCACCCTTCTGCCAGGAGCTAAAAATAGCGACCATTTTTACCGAAATCCGTCGCGCATGCAATTTTCAGAAAACGTTTCTTCTATGATACTGGCTAGAAATTTACAGGTTAAGACATCAAAGTTTTAAATCTAACTTTAATTGACAATATGACTTTATTCTGATAATTTTTAAGCCATTATTAACAGAGATATTGGTTATTAAACTTGACCTATTTTGCATTGAGGCAGATAGGAAACTCAAATATGGCGGATCTTCTGTCATGGTTACCTTAGGGTAGCCTACTGTGCCAGTATGAGCCAGGGGTCTCGCGACTAGGCGAAGTTGCTTTAAACTTCGCTCTGATTTGCCTGACTTTTTATCCATGTGGGACAAAATTTGCGTCGCCGTCATTTTCGGGTCAATTTCGGCAATTTTAAATGTGATTAACTTCATAATTAACAAAACCCTCTAAAATACACAATCAGCGCGTGTGTCACACGTACATTATTTAATCCCATTACCATTAAATAACAACCCAACTCTTATCTAATCGGGGCAATAGCCTGATTATCGATCATTATCGGCTTGCCTGAGGCGAGATATGAATATAACCGCCATGTTTGCTTGTTAGGCGATCATGTGGGGATCATGTGCACATTCTATTTAAGTAAACCAATCAAAGCCGTCGTATTTTTCCATTTGGTGAATAATTAAAAATTATACTACAAACTACTGCGCAATGATTTCTCCTGCGATAAATGAATTATATGATTGACAACGGCACAGTTGTAAAGAATCTTTGCAGTGGTCGACAATAAGCAAAACTGCGAACTTCTATTGTGTCTTTTATTGACAGCTAATTATGAAATAAAGAAATGTGTTTGGTATAAAGCAAGTTTGTTTGTAATCAGGGTTCCGGAAATACAGTTGCCCGACGCCCCGGGCAAGTTGATTTGGGTGCGGACAAGTGACCTTCGCAAGTCCGGTTGCTCGCCACTTGCCCGACTGGACGTTTCCATTCCAGACCAAATTAAGTGGCCAACTAGCCATATCAGAATTAGATAACTGAATATAACTGGCTGCTGTTTTTCGTCGCTATCGATTGTTAATAAGATCAAACAACTTTCGGTACAATCAACATTCTTGCCCCAGGCAGCTTAATTTGTGTCATTATTTCAGTAAACAACTAAGTAACCCACACGCGCATTTCACACCATTTGAAAACAACACGTCTCACCATTTATCCTGACTCGACCGTCAGACGTGTGTCCATCATCCAATGAAATCGCGGCAATCATGACCTTCCAACGATAAACGTAGACTTACTGGCAGAAATCATTTCCAGATAATATCTGAACGTCATTTGGACCTTCCATCAATCAAATACAGAAAAATTAAATGTCAAAATAATGATTGACAGAATAAGTTGCAAGACTTAGCAATATGCGCATGTCGTGGGTTTTCGCGATTTTAGAACAATCACGGAACCTTTTTCTCAAGTTCTGAACTTTCACTTTTGATAAATAAGCTTTAAGTGCTACTACTTCTTAAACATTTCATAGGGAAAACGCTATTCATGCCTCTTGCTTTCATCTAATTCCCTTTAGTTCAAATACAAAGGCATAAACAGTACAGATATTGGGGGCCAAGTGGATATTTTTAATAACGTTTTTGTCTTGTTTCTTTGCTTGTCACACATTTAAATGAGCACAATAGCTTATTTTTTTCTGTCAACTGGTTAATTGTAAACACTGCGACATTAAAAGTTCCATGTACAGTGCGAAACCCACACTTTACTCGCTTCGCCGATTTTGGTCATATCGAGTGCCGCGCGGATCAATGCAGAGTGAGTGTGCGGACTCGGCGAATCCTTGCGGCGAAAGTAGGCCATTGTCGAGTCACTCAGAAATTTTTTCTGAATATTTCTAACTAACGAACCCATCGGTGTATTAATGATAACAAGCAGAATAGTAAAATTTGTTACGAATAACGATTAAAAATATAATTATAATTTCCTGTATAATAATTACTAATTGAATTTTATGTTCAGAAGCCGCGAAGCCTGTAATAGGAACCGCCATATAACTATCGTGACCCAGTGTACATAATCCGGGCATTCACATTTTTCAACATCCGCTTTTCCAAAGCAAAAGTAAAATTGTATTCTGCTTCGATTCTTTTTGAAGTTAATGATATCAATGCATTAAAATGAATGCAATTAGAAAAAGTTGCACCCTTTACCTGTGCAGTTTCGACTTGGCGAACTCCGAGTTTGTCTACGCAAAGTATTGTAGCGTTAGTACGCCGAGAGCTTTTCGCGTAGCTGATTCCCACTTTCAGTAATAGTTTTATAATCAAAACTCCGTGTAATTACGCGATTTGTAAATTCCTCACTCGGCATGAAAGAGTAAAGTGTGGGTTACAGCGTGAGCTGTACTGTATACACTAGCTGCCAAGCAATTATTTTGGATGGTCATCAAAAATAATGGTGTGTGGCTAGGCTCGCGTTTACCATTCGCCAAATCGCCATAGGCGAAAAGAAACCCGAACTGGCGGATGAAAATCGTAAGAAATACATGGCAAATTCACCAGACATCGGCGGTCTGGCGAATCAAAATTTCCGACCGGACTAGAATTCTAATATACAAAGTCTTTGACTGTTTAAAAGCCAATATCCTGCTGGGTGTTGTTAGCTAATTAGCGACAATCAATTTGGACCGATAACTAATTATCGCAGTGTTTATTGAATACGCTGTTACATCGTTGTGTGTGCGATAGATGCCACCCACTGTTCCGCGTCTCGCTGTCAATCAACTAGTTGTGGCCCCGCGCTCAATATTATCTATATATTTAATTGCGTTATCGAGCCAGGTAAAACATCAAATAATGTGGCGCCCTCTTACTGCCAAAATGACTGATCAAAACAAAGTGCATGAAGTGTGACACTGTTTGTTTAAGAATTAATCAGCCAGAGATGCTCTGTTTAAAGGCCGACAATCTTTTTGAACTTTACGATCTCTCGTAATTGTGGAGTGCCCACTAATTAGTTGTACACACACTAACGTAAACTGGAACAATGGAAAGTGTGAACGTGTTTGGCTGTCTGTAAATTGTGACAATTTTATATTTGTTTGTTCAATTAACATGAAACAATAGTCGGTACAAACGGTTCCGATTACTCAAAATATTGGTACAATTTTAGAACGAAGTGGCTTTTATTAGGTATTCTTATTCTATGTATGATAGTCGTGGTGTATGTAGCATTTCCGAATTTGGTCTCGCAATGCAATGCAATCTTTCTAGCTTCTTAGGAACCCCTGTTAACAGGAAACAGTCAGAGACTGAGTCACAGTCTCCAATATGCATTCATTCTGTCCTTTTTAAATTTCAGCCTTGACAATTTTTAAAAATTAAATTGCATTAAATTAAATAGAATTTTTAAAAAGTTTTGAATATTGTGCAACTCAACTTTTAATTATAAGCACTAATTAAGCAGAATGCAGCATGCATATGATATGGAAATATTGATACCCTACAGGCATGACAGGGTTAGGCATGCACTAAGTTTGGTGTAATTATCGAATAATTAGTATATGTCGAGTTTGTAAGGATTCAGTTGAAAATGCATCTAAATCTCACTCGGGTCAAAGACGTAAAGCTGATGAAAGTCTGCCTTGGGAAAAAAAAAGAAAAAAAAGAAAAGTTTTAATAATAATAATAGACTTTATTTATTGAGGGTAACACATTTAGTTTGTGAACTAATCTTCCATGTGGCCCTCAAATTTACACAGGTTTACAATATAAACAAAGGAAGAAAAATAATGTAAAGGTGACAATTAAATTTTAAAGAGACATGCAATAAATTAAGATTTCAGTTGGGCCATCCTTAAAAATATATTTGTTTGCTGTTTCCCGACCCAGGATTTTATAAGTGGGTAGGTAGGTAGGTGAATTTTTAGCTCTTCTGATCTACTGATCAGAGATCAGAAGAGCTTATGCCGTGGTGCGGCGTCCGTCTGTCCGTAAACTTTTTTTTGTAGCGACTACTCCTCTGAAACTACTGAATGGATTACCATGAAACTTTACAGAAATGTTGCCCATAAAGTTTAGTTGATCCTAGCAAAAATTCATGTTGATGTGAAATCCAAGATGGCCATCAAATCTAAAAATAGATTTTTAAAAAAGTTTGTAGCGACTACTTCTTGAAAACTCTAGGTGATATTGATATGGGACTTTTTCTAAAATGATCTGCATGACATGATGTTGGTCCTTGTCGAAAATCGTTTTGATTCGACGTTAAACATGGCTGCCAGCGGCCATCTTTGTTTACATAGAGTTATTTAGTAAAAACTTGTAGCGACTACTCCTCTGAAACTACACGATGGATTTCCATGAAACTTCACAGGAATGTTGCTCTTGATGTCTAAATGATACTAGCAACATTTCAGGTTTGTCGGATATTGAAGATGGCCGCCACAGCTAAAAATAGATTTTCAAAAAACAAGTTTGTAGCGAGTACTTCTTGAAAACTATAAGTGATATTGATATGGGACTTTTTCTAAAATGATCAGTATGGAATGTTGTTGATCCTTGTCGATAAATATTTTGATGCGACATTAAACATGCCTGCCAGCGGCCATCTGTGTTTACATAGAGTTATATAATGAAAACTTGTAGCGACTACTCCTATGAAACTACTTGACGGATTTTCATGAAACTTCACAGGAATGCTGATCTAGCTATCAAAATCCTATCAGTAGAGCTTCAAGGTCATTGACCTCTTGTGTTTTTTTTGCCAAAGACAGTAAAAAAACGTAAGAAATTAAAGAAAAATATACTAAAAACAGTAAAAAAAAAGAAATTTTGTTAAAGAATTGCTATAAAAAG
Organism: Cyrtodaria siliqua; assembly: GCA_037043455.1. NCBI lineage: Eukaryota > Metazoa > Mollusca > Bivalvia > Adapedonta > Hiatellidae > Cyrtodaria > Cyrtodaria siliqua. The sequence continues at coordinate 320,545 of JAWPHD010000221.1, forward strand.
TTTTGGGTAGGGCCCTTTATGGTGGGTAGGTAGGGAAACAGCAAATCAAAAAAAAAAATTGGTCGGCCTTGGTATGTTCAAAACGAAAAGGGTTTTTGGCACTGTTCACTTTGAAGTTTGTAAGGCCGTGGGAAAATAGTAACAAAATAATGATAATAATAATACATCCTTTATTAGTATTATGCATTATTTTAGTTATTATAACAGTAATAATCCCAATACAAATAATTAATAGAATAACATGCAATTGATTAACTGGATATTTAATCATCCATCTCATGTCGACTGACCTCAAGTCTCTCTGTTTTATAAAAAACTTTTCCCTGTTTTGACTGGAGGAGAAGATGACCCCTGGGAGCTACTAGCAGCCCAGGCGAAATATGAGTGGATTTGCAGTGGCATTTAGAGTGGAAATAGAGTGGGTCAATGCAGTTGAATGAGAGTTAATCCTGGTCCACTCCATTGTAGTGGAACCTTCTTTGCCCAAGCACCTAATTTAAATATTTGAAACATCACTTTCCTCTCCATATGACTGTAACTCCACTGCACCTAATCAATATTCATAGACACAGTTATTTGGAGTTGAAAAGGAGTGGAATTACAGTGGAGCCTAGAGTTACTTGGAGTGCACTTCATTTGCATGCAGTGGAATGGAGTGGAAAAAGTGGTGGGTTTGTGGTGGAGCTAATTTGCATAGCAGTTAAATGCAGTGGACAATCTAGTGGGTTTATGGTGGATATAATTTGCATAGCAGTTAAATGGAGTGGCTTTAGAGTCTTTTGGAGGGTATCATTAGCATATATGGCTGGTTATTCTTGTGCCTCCTTGGCCTAGATAGTAATTAGAAAATGTGTCCACGGGACACGAATGCCCCGCTAAAGTGTTATCGGTTGCTTACCAAATGGAGCAACAAAATGTTAAGTGTAATGTTAAAAGGCAAGTTATATGGACCTGATTTGGGTAGGAACAATGGTGCCATATTGGTGTAAGTGTGGAAAACATGGAAGTGTTCACTAGGAAAACCTGTAAACCCTGGAATAGATCAAAAGCGAAGAAAAAAAGGAAAATTATAGGAGACTCCCATACCAAAACTTGCTAACATGTTGCACATGAGCTACTCAGTCCTACTCTCTGAAAAGCATGCAAAATGGCTGGCGAGTTTTACATAAAGACACAAACGCCCCTTTTATACACATACATAGCCTGCAGATACAGTAATAACAAGAGGACCGCAAATAGACGACAGACAACGCCCTATCGCATAGGCGCAATATAATTATATAACTGAATTATTCTTTATAAATGAGGTAAAAAATATTTAATTCAAGATCACCAACATCTTGGGTTCAAATCCCAGCTGGGGCACATGCATGGTTCCTAGCAAATGGATTATTGTCTTGACTGTACATTAAAGATTTATACACATACATGGCCTGCAGATACAGTAATAACAAGAGGACCGCAAATAGACGACAGACAACGCCCTATTGCATAGGCGCAATATAATTATATAACTGAATTATTCTTTATAAATGAGGTAAAAAATATTTAATTCAAGATCACCAACATCTTGGGTTCAAATCCCAGCTGGGGCACATGCATGGTTCCTAGCAAATGGATTATCGTCTAGACTGTACATTAAAGATTTCTGAGGTCTTTGGCACCACCATTAAAACTGACAGTTTCAAACCAACAAATCTACATTGAACAAGGTCACTTACTAGTTTCCTATATGTTGGGCCATATAAAATTATGTGTGGTTCCATTTACCCAACTGACCCTAGATTTTTGGGCAATTTTCACTAACGCTAAATATGTTTCCTTATTTTTCCGAGAAAAAGTACGAAAGTCAGGGTTTGACATTAACAGTTGTCCCCTTGTCCTGTGCCATGTAGATTCTACTGGGAAGAAGTTACGGACAACTAAATTTTATAACAAGAAATGAATTTTACATCTTTAGAACTTGTGGTGAGCACATTGTAAATGACAAATAAAATACATCTTGTTTTCATTGGTGGAATGCAACTGAGGGAATGTAATGTCACTTTCATGATTGATCTTGTTTTTTGTATCACTTTTACATGAAGTGGGGGGACAAGTAAATTTGACTGGGGACAAGTAAATTGTGTAAGTTACTATGGACAAGTTTCTGAAAAAAGTTAATTTCAAACCCTGAAAGTACATGCGGCGAATCTTTGTTACTCAGAAAGTTGTGCTTCCGGTAAGCAAGATAGCGGCCTCCTCGATTTTAATCTTAGAAAGGAATCTGTATCGAAAAATGTTACATTAGGAAATTAGGTTTATTTATGAACACTAGCTAACATGATGGAGGAAGTTACAAGATAACATGAAGAAGCAAGACCAACTTCCAGTCTAGGTTTTTTTAACTGGTTCAAAAATCTGTCACCAAAATAAAAAGGTTTTCTTTCCCCTATGTAACCGGAACCACACATATTGTTTATATGGCCTTATGTACGCAATGAATTACTGGACTTTTACACTGTGACTATAAAAAACTAATTCTTATATGGGTACATGTACTTGGAACTACTGAAAAGACAAGATAGTAACTGTAGTTTAAACTTAAAACAAAAAAAATATATTTCATAATGTATGTACATATATCTTATAAATTTTAAGAAAAATAATTTGAATTCTTAAGCATCCGAAGAAGGCATATATAAATATAGTAGTAAATTTCAGGCATTAGCTGCTTCCACGATCCATTTACCAGTCCAGACTGCTTTTTTGATTATCATTTCACCCAAGATCATTCATTGTGATTCTTGAGGCATTGTTCATGTAGTCTGTCAATTGTCTTTTCTTTTTTATAAAGGTGCTTCTACAACCATAATAAATTCTGATACAATTTAAAAACAGCAGTCCCATGGACGTACAGCGGCGTCTCCAAACAATCTTCCTTGGTGACCAGTATGGTAGGGATGGTTTTTTCTCTCCATCCGAGGTACTTTGATCTATGCACCGCAAAAGCTCATCCCTCCTCATCTGAACTTACATCAATTCTGGCCTCTCCAAGAAACCGAAATCTGAAAATAGTTTTTCCTAAAACATTAAAACACATGTGTTTTTTTTTAAGTACGATCTGCTGCCTTTAAATAGTTAGTTGTTTTTAATTAAATCTTTAATAAAAAATAATTCCGAGATCACCAGCTAGAGAAAGCGCTTTTATCACACCCTATTATGTTTGACTGCTGCAAGTGTCTACAATGAAATGATACCATAAGGTGAGTGTTCAGGGCCATTTAGCAATCATGTTTTATGTGCTTTCAACAGTTAACAACAACTAATACAGTTTTTGAAGCTGCAGTGTTTTTGTTTGAACTATATATAAATAATCTTGGGTTAATTAGTACAAGCTTCAACACATTTTTTTTGTTAACCAATACCAATTTTTTACAAAACAGTTATTATACATGTACCTTCATACTTTGATCAGGTAGAACGTACAAAGACCCGTGGATTATTCTCGTCCATGGCTTTATCTTTCTGCCTCTTCATTCTTGTTCAGCTTTTCCAGCCTATAGAAATATAAGTGCAACCAAAATAAGAAATGTAGTCATGAACTTTTAGAACTGAATGTTGTTCAACGCAGTATAGGTTATTTAGAGCCGCCCCAGAGAGAGGGGAAGGATACACAGGAATCCGGGAACCTGCCCTCCTTTTATTATCGAATAGATTCCTATGGTTCTTTAACATGCTCGGAGGATAGACCGATACATGGGACCGCCTGGTTTACGTCCCCATCCGATGGCCGAGGCTAAGGGAAAGTATCTTGCCCATGAACACTCTGATGAAACTCAGTGGCACCATGGAGGATTGAACCCGGGGCCTCCGGTTACAAATCCGCCGCGCTACCGACTGCGCCACGCCAGCCCTCTTAACTTTTAGAAAGACCAGGTTGATTGTCAGCAGCAAAATGGCATATATACATACTTTACTGTGGGGCGGGTGTGGGATGGGGCAGTGGAGACCGGGTTGAACGTCGTCAGCAAAATGGCATATATACATACTTTACTGTGTAGGGGTAGGTGGATGGGGCGTGTGTTGTGGGGTTGGGGGAGGGGAGAATTGATAAATCAAAAGTGTACAAATCATTTTCTTGAAAATCCTGATTAAAACATGAATATATGGATACATTTCCTATGTGGGGGAGAATTAAAAAGAGTACAAATCATTTTCTTCAAAATCCTGATTAAAACAAGACTATATGGATATATTTCTTTGTTTCAGAAACTAATATCTCATTCAGAATACTTGTTAGTTTTACAAAATATGTCGTTCAGAATCTTTTGTTTTGTCACTTTTGACCGGAAACGCCGTCTGCTTTCCAAAGCAACTCCGTTCTAAAACCTCTAGATGTTATGTTTATAAACGAAACAGTTAAATCAAATTGTTTAAATGATAACAGTAATGAGTATGCATGTAATTAATTGTAATGAGCTTTTTCTAACGCTTAAATGTCTGCATATATGATCGCCGTAAAATCGCGAAAACTGATGACATAGTTTGCAGCACTCGAATTCTTCCATCTAAAAAGGAACTAATGAGTTCCTGTTTCGTGAAAGAATATGTATATACTTATTACATTGTTTATACGCATGACATATGTTACGTGTACATTCGAAAATACTTACGATGTTGTTAATAGAAGTTCTGCTGTTGACAGGCGCGCTCTATGTAGCCGCGTTTTCTAAACTGTGACGTCACGTAATTTGGGTGATAAGTATTTCGCGGTCGACTTCCCGGTTACTTCCCGGTTAAAACCCGGTTGAAAAGAGATATGTGTGTTGATGCTTCTGATGTTTTAATGATCTATATGCCTTATTATGTCTTCCCCACATATTGTTTTTAGTTTGGATGTATGTCTGTCTGTCTGTCTGTCTGTCTGTTCGTCAAAAGTTGTGTCCTCTCCATACCTCTTGAAGCGCTTGAGGGATTTTGAAATAACTTGGCACACATGTTCACCATATCAAGACGACTTGCAGAGAGCAACTTCCAGCCACGTCCGTTCAAGGTCAAAGTCACACTTAGAGGTCGAAGGTCAAATGCACTATATTTCGTGTCCTCTCCATGTCTCTTGAACCACTTGAGCGATTTTGAAATAACTTGGCACACATGTTCACCATAGTGAGACGACGTGCAGAGCGCCACGTTCGTTCAAGGTCAAGGTCACATTTAGAGGTCGAAGGTCATATGCATTATATTTCGTGTCCTCTCCATATCTCTTGAACCAATTGAGGGATTTTGAAATAACTTGGCACACATATTCACCTTAATGAGACTTCAACTTCCAGCCACGTCCGTTCAAGGTCAAGGTCACACTTAGAGGTCGAAGGTCATATGCACTATATTTCGTGTCCGCTCCTTACCTCTTGAAGCGCTTGAGCGATTTTGAAATAACTTAACACAAATGTTCACCATATCGAGACGATTTGCAGAATGCAACTACAAGCCACTTCCATTTAAGGTCAAGGTCACACTCAGAGGTCGAAGGTCATATGCACTATATTTGATGTCCTCTCTATATCTCTTGAACCACTTGAGGGATTTTGAAATAACTGGCACAAATGTTCACCATATTGAGACGACCTGCAGAGCGCAACTTCCAGCCACTTCCGTTCAAGGTTTAGGTCACACTTAGAGGTCGAAGGTCATATGCACTATATTTCGTGTTTGCTCCATACCTCTTGAAGCGCTTGAGGGATTTTGAAATTACTTGGCACAAATGTTCACCCTAGTGAGAAGACTTGCAGTGCGCAACTCCAGAGTTTCTGCCCATTTCCCCTGTTTTTCCGGCCTAGAGCAGGGAAAATGTACACCCGGGTTAAGAGTGTAACCCCTGGGAAGGGTCAGATGTGACTCCAGGGCTACATTAATATATGAGAGCTGTGTGCCTTTTGGTTTCAGAGAAGAAGATTTTTAAGTTTTTCCATATACAAGTCTATGTAAAACATGTGACCCCTGGGGCAGGGACAAATGTAACCCCAGGGTCACCATTTGAATAAACTTGGTAAAGGACCATAAGCTCATAGTAAATGCAAAATATTAAACTTCTAGCTCTTATAGTTTCAGAGAAGAAGATTCTTAAAGATTTTTTAAAAGTGTTTCCATATACAAGTCTATGTAAAACATGTGACCCCTGGGGCAGGGTTACATGTGACCCAGGGTCACCATTTAAACAAATTTGGTAAAGGACCATAAGCTTATAGTAAATGCAAAATATTAAACCTCTGGCACTTGTAGTTTCACGGGGCCAAATTTTAATTTGCAAGATGTATAAGTCCTCAGATATTTTGTGTTTATTTATCATCAAAATGAATAACTGCTGAAACATTTTGTTTTGTTCAGTGAATAAGCATTATAAACACAATATGTTTTGCGTTTTATATTATATCTTTTTATATCAGTATTTTGAAAACTTTAAGATAGAAACAAAATCCTAATTGAAGCAAACAGTAAACAAATATGCTAGAGACAATTACTTAAAAAAAACACACCATGACAAATTACATGCTGTAATGAACAAGCAGAAATACTTTGAAAAAGAAACATCAGTGTGCAGTCACCTGGAGTGGACAAAAATCAGATCATCTCTTTGCAGTTATTTGGAGTGGATAGCTAAATTAATACATCTCTTGGTAGTGGTTTGGAGTGGGTAGATACAATAATATATCTCTGTGGAGTCATTTGTGGTGGACAGTTAAAATTTACAAATCTCATTGGAGTCATTTGGAGTGGACTCGAATGGAGTGGACTCCAACTGTGGTCCACTGCATATCAACTTCTTCATCCACTGCAAATCAACTTTGACCACTCCAAGTTGGTCTGGGAGTGCTCTCCAGAAAATATGTAGTAGTTGAAAAAATAATTGTAGTAGCCGCAGTTACGCGAGATGCGAAGCAGCGGGGTGTCCCCTCGCACTTGGTGGGTCTCCCCTGGATTTTTTTTTTTTTTTTTTTTTTTTGTAAGGACACTTTTATATGTAGAGAGATAAATAATTTTAAATATATTTTTTTTTTTTTGTAAATTAGAGAAAAGTAGACGGCAGGGTTCTCCACAGGATTATTTTCAAGCATAGTGGCATTTAGCGCGTGCTGGGGGAGGGTACGGGAGGGGGACCCCCCCTCCTTTGTTCGATTTTTTTGGCTTTTAGTAACTGCCTGTATTGACGGTGAGGCACTCTTTTGTGTGATATAAGTGATGGTAGGAAGCCATATATAATTATATATTTATGATAATAAACAATATAATAAATAATCCATGTTTTAAGACTTTTATTTAAAAAAAAAAACTCATAAAAATATTAACTAAAATAAGTTCATACACAATAATACATACACAATAATACAACACACATCAACACAACATGCAGCATCTGAAATACATACAATAAACAATAATAAATAATCCATGTTTTAATACACGATGAAGAAGAAAACATACAAAGATTTATTATAAGTTTATACACAATAATACAACATATACATCAACACATCATGCACACATATAATACCATCAACTACACAATATTCATCCTTGGAAATATTAACAGCACATTTGATAATACTTAAAAAATATAACCTTAGCACTCAAATAAATCCAACACAAGTTAGCCCATTCAATGTCTTGACTCGTACATATTAGCTAGCAGTTCCTTTTCAGATGCTTGACCTTCTTGGTCTGGCCATGTGCCATTCTTCCACTGCCCTGTCATATTCAAACTGATGGAGGTGGGCCCTGCATTGTTACTGCCAGCAGTGCATTGAGAACTCTGTTACACAGAGTTGACCTGTGCTGTCTTAATTCAATCTGCTGTTGATGTTGGAAGAAGCAGACCAACAGCTGCAATATTGTACAAGTTGGGGTGAGACTCCTGTAGCTCTCTGTCATTCTTTGTAACCTCCCTCACTTGTCTCCACTCGATCATCATTTAATCTTCATCCTGGTTAAAGTGGCGGGCCAAGGTCTGAAGAAATATATATAAATAATTTAATATATTATAAATATATAATAGACCAACACGCTTAATAATAGTAATAACTGAATTATTTTTGTTTTATTTTGTAAGTAATTTCTAGTATTTTTGTTTTCAAAATATTGACAAGCTTTGAAGTAAACAGATAAATAAACTACCTTCATTTCTTCTTTTCTTTTTTCAAATGACCAGATATTATCCCAAAATTGCTATTTATTTTATTTATTAACGCACAAACTTAAATCAAATGACAATCAAAACAATTATACTTACTTGCGCAAAACAAACAAACTCTTGCACATCACATCTTTCATTTCCGTCTTGAACAATACACGTGAGCCGATACACAAACTGCCAATATTAACAAACTTTCCAGTTCAACTGCTTTAAGTTACATTCTCCCATCCCAATTATCTCCCAATTACTGATTAATCCACAACAACCCGACATAATCCAATCAACTCGTGATAATTGCAATTTGTTGTCAACAATCCACTAATCACACAGCGTGTTATCGCACGTTCTGCATACTGCATAGATCAGTCACGTGTTACTTGTGTGTATTGTTTGACGCGAGTTTATGAATTTGTGTACGGTGCGCATAAGGATTTTTAAAGGCGGTGTTTGCCTTCAGATCAAAGCACCGCGCTCTGGTTTTTAAGCATAGCGGCGCAGTTTAGGCACCGCGGGATGTAATATTTTGGAAGTCAAGCGCAGCGGCTCCGCTATGCTTAAATGGCCTGTGGAGAACCCTGGACGGCGATAGGTTCTAGAGTAATAGGCGATATCGCCGGCCGCCGGGGCTTCTGGAGAACACTGCACTAGGCCATGAGTAGGAGCTAAACTTTTAAAAGGGTCAATTGTGTAAATGCACTGTCATGTCATCCCATAATTAGTGTAACGTCATCCCATAATTAGTGTAACATCATTCCATTAGTGTAACATCATTCCATAATTAGTGTAACATTGTCCCTTAATTACTGTAAATTCATCCCATAATTACTGTAATGTCATTCCATAATTACTGTAACGTCATCCCGTAATTACTGTAACGTCATCCCGTGCTTACTGTAACGTCATCCCATAATTACCGTAATGTCATCCCAACCAAATTTCTTTTAAAATCATGCAGTTTTCCCCATTGTATAGACTTACCTCTAAAAAATTCCTTCCCCATTCCCGGATTTTTTTCCCAATTTAGGTCAAAAGGCCCTTCCCCAAAACTGGTAAAAAGACCCTGCTTTAAAACTGCTAAATCACCTTTGAAAAAGTTGATTTAAATTTTGCACAATCTTCTTAATCCAAGAAAGACCCTCTGTAGCGTTCGTTATATGCAGTATACATTGACTGAATGAAGGGTTCTTTTATTACATGTCTGACAGGTATGTTTACACATTGTGAAGTCGTGTTTTGATATTTGCCCAACCCACTCCCACACAATTTAATAATCCTTTCAGGATTTCACTGTAAATTTTGTTGTTGTAAATGCTTTCTGATAATCTGGAAATGAATTATAACTAAGGTCTGGCATCAACACATTTTTAGCAGGATTAACCCCAGGCCATATTTGGCCCTTCCCAATGGATAAAACAAGACTATAATTCTACAGAAAAGAATTGACAAAAAGCAAATGTATCCCATGCCATAATGAAAAATCATACATTTTACTATAATATTTTATGTATTTCAGGGCTTTTTTCGAGAAAATAGGACTGCTGATTTTGGGTAAAATTAGAAGGGCGATATTGTCAAATGGGGAAAAAAAGAGCCTGATTTTCGCTATTTGGGGGAATGTTTTTAAAGGGTGAACTTTCATTAAAATTAATGTAATATCAATCAAATATTGAATTTAGGCCTTAAAAAAAGGTTTGTTTCCTGTTACATGGCCAAAAAAACGGGGGTCGTAGGTCGGATGATTTTTATATATTTTTTCTCACGCGAAACCCACACTTTACTCGTTTCGCCGAGTTTGGTCGTATCGAGTGCCGCGCGAAACTTGGACTCGGCGAATCCACGCGGCGAAACTACGCCATTGTCGAATCACTCGTTGTGATCATGCTCCGAGTTACTCCTCGTAGAATCCAATTAACCATGAGTGCACACCTGTGGTCATTTATTATTGGGAACAAAATCTGATTTTTCCGACAACTTTTCGGGGGAAGTTTAACGACAGAGCGCTTGAAAAAGCCAATCGTCAGAAAAAGTACAAAAAAATGAGATGTTGAGTGCATCTTTTCTTTGCAAAGTTGACACGACTGATGAATACAATGAATAAATTTCGAAAGAAATTTGTATTTCAAGCTTTTAATGCATTTAATCACAAGTTGTGTTCGTTTCTGTTGTCCAAAAGTAATTTCTTCTTCAACCGACATAAATACCCATAATTCTTGGCCATGTACGTACCTTTTAACAAGGCCGCGCTCACGATGCCATACGACATGGGCGCCATTTTCGATTATTTTATTCAAATTGCGATTATTTCTGGCGACCGCAAATGGCGATTATTTTATTTAAAAATACAAAAATTATACTGCCTATGTTACCCATTGTAAAACTGATTACCAGTAGATCAGGTCCATCCGTCTGTACACAATGTGTTGTGAGTCCATCCATCCGTCTGTCTGTCTGTATTTAAATAATATAATGTATGTACGTCTGTCTGTCTGTATTTACATTATATAATGTCTGTCCGTCTGTCTGTCTTAACACGATATGATGTTTGTCCGTCTGTCAATATGATGTTTGTCCGTCTGTCAGTACGTCCGTCTGTCTGTCTATACACAATATGATATGTGTCCTTCCTCTGTCTGTATACAATTTTTTCCCTTCAGATGAAATCACGTAAACCTGATCGTATTTATTGGTCATGTTGTCAAGAAGATTTTTATAAGTTAACATTATAATATTAAATAAAATCCATTAAATTATCCAAAAAAAGATGATATAAATGTATAAAAAAACTTGTGTTGTTTTATTAAATCATCCTAAGAAACAGACTATAGCTATAATTTGACCTAAGGCCGTAGGAAGGTGTTAATTGGAAAAAGCAAAATTCTAGAACACCCACTTTTTTTTTGTGGGTGTTTCAAGTGAAAAGTGGGGGTTTCAGGAAGACACCATAATTAACCAGGTGACAGTAATAAACACCCTCTAATCCCTCTCATGCCCAAGGCCACCTGTGAAGTCGTTAGCCAATTAGTGATGTTAGTTTGCTAATTGCATATCGCACCTATTTGCACACAGCTGGTGTTGAGACAGCCATTGAAGATCTAATTATAAATGCAGCCAATCGGAAATGTTCTTATTTATTGTTCAGTACTATTAACCAATCAATGAATCCTTTGCATGTTCTACTTTCAGTTTGAGAAGATCATGTCGTGTGACTGATCATGTGACAATTGTATCTTCGTTTTTCTTTAGTTATCTTTCAGTTAAAATTAAAAGTCAAACTTAAATGATTGAATTCTTGTTGAAACATTTTTATTTACAAAGAATCTCAATTTTGTAAGTCAAAATACTTTTTTAATTACATAAAAGAAGGTCACGTGACCAAAACAGACTTTCAAAATGGCGCCGACAGATTTTAAAATATATGTAAACAAACACGTTTTTTGTTGCTGGTAAGTGTATTATATGTAGTAAAACATTGTGCCTGAATTGATTTATGTGTTGAAAGGAATTATCTCAAACTACACACAATTTGTAGCAGGAGTTTCTCCCTAAATATGAGGTTTTACACTTTAAGTGTAAGAAACATGTGTCCAATTCACAGTCTTTTAAGTCATTGTTTTAGCCTATTACCTTTTCAACTAAGTCACTGTAACATATATATTCCCTACTTTTTAATAAAATATAAAATAATTATTTAAATGAAAGAAGTAAATCATTTTGTGGTCTATTTGTTATATTATGTAGCAAATAGGCTGCCTAGAGTAGAGATGGGGTGGGGACATGAGCGTGAGGAGGTCCCTCTTACGACTGACCAAATTTTCTTACGTATTAAAGTTGGCTATTATTTTCTTGACTAAAACGTGTGGCTATTAAGTTACACTGGCCAGTGTGAGCACTGAAGGCGGCACTAACAACGGAATTCTTTTCAATTTTTTCTGACTAAAGAACCCATCGATGTATTAATAATAAACAGGAGAATAGTAAAAATTTGTTATAACGAGTACTTAAAAATATAATTATAATTTGCAGTATAATACATGTAATTACTGATTGAAGTTTATGTTCATTCGCCGCGAAGGCGGTAATTGGAACCGCCATATAACTGTCGTGACCCAGTATACATAATCCGAGCATTCGAATTTTACCACATCCGCTTTTCCAAAACAAATGTCTTCTGCTTCGATTTTTCGTAAAGTTATTTAATAATTATGCATTAAAATGACTGCAATTAGAAAAAGTTGCACCTTTTACCTGTGCAGTTTCGACTCGGCAAACTCATAGTTTGTCTGCGCAAAGTATCGTGGCATAATTATGCCGAGAGCTTTTCGCATAGCTTATTCCCACGCCGAGTAGTTTTTATCGTCCAAACTTCGCGTAACTACGCGATTTGTACATTCCTCACTCGGCGTGAAAGAGTAAAGTGTGGATTTTACGTGAGCTGTACTGTACAAATGCTGCACGCGGATTACGACTAATCACACTCAACGCGGGGATTTTATCTCACCGAGGACACACTGATTTTGTCCCTGCGAGCGGCGGAGAGTCCACTCAACGGGGGGACAATAACATTTGACCACCGCGACACAATCGCCGCGAGTCGCCCTGATCCAATTTGATTCGCACACCGCTTTACCTGGTGTGAAATCACAGGCCATCGCTGCGATTTACCTTCAGTATCAATGTACAATTTTGCAGTCAATTTAATTGACCTCTCGTCCTCTTCATCCGACGAAATGGGGTCATAAACACTTTCTTTTTCTTCCTCCACGGCCCCAATTTTGGGTCGATCGAGCGATCTTATAATGTCATTCACGGTGGCCGTTAAAGTAGCCATAGCGGTTTGTTGTTGGAGGCACATTTGCTGCGTTTGAAGCAGTTGCTGCTGGTAAAACCCAGCGAAATTTGCTGATAGAAATTGCCCCATGGGCGCAGCCATGTTTAATCCCACTGACGAGAGTTCAGGCGAGATATAAGTGTGCGCATGTGTCGGATAATCTGTGACGCGAGGAGGCTCTGCCCCCGATTCCACTACAGGAGTGGAAATTCCTTTGTTCGAAGACAAAGAAAACGCATGTTTTCCCAATAGTTTTTGTAAATTTCGCTGCTCGACTGGAACTCCAGGCGTCGTTTCCGACTGCACAACCTGAAAAGATCCATCGTTTATAACAATGTACTGCGTTTGATCGGCAGATACAGCAGCATTGTCTGAAACAGAATCACTATTCCCTGGAACCGTGTCCGCCATTACGGCCTCTCCGGTTCCAAACTGAACAAAAATCCTTTATAAATTAAATTAATCCTTGTTCATCTATTTTTCACTTTAGTCCATTTTTATAACACCAGTGTTAAGACGTCTTACAAACGGATTAGAATCATTAAATTCCTCCTATAACCGTTTTAATTTTAATTTTTTTTAACACCGATAAAAGAAGTCTGAAAGTACTCTATACACGTAGAAACCTCGTTCTGAAGTATTTTGTCACGTGACCGCCCTCGCTCTCTCATGGGATTCTTAGTGGTAGATAAGGATAACAAAATGCATTATTATTCAATAACTATTAAAAAATCGAAGCAGAAGACGTTTTTATTATTGTTTTCAGAAAATACAAATGCCCGGATAATGTATCCACGATAGTTATATGGCGGTTCCTATTACCGACTTTGCGGTGACTGAACATAAAATTCAATTAGTAATTCTTATACTGGAAATTAGAATTATATTTTTAATTAATCGTTTTTTGTAACACATTTTACTATTCTGCTGTTGATTATTATTACATCGATGGGTTCTTTAGTCGGAAATAATCCGAAAAAATTATTAAGAATTCCGGATCATAAACCCGTTATTAGTGCCGCCTTGTTAATAGGTACACACATCGCGAAGGATTGTGGGTAGCCAATTTATGTCCGTTGAAGAGAAATGCGACTTTTGGACAACAAAAACGAAAAACAGGTGTTATTAAATGCATTACAAGTTTGAAATTTTTATTGCCTTCTAAATTTATTCATTGTATTTATCAATTTTATTACATTTTTTATTCATCCCTGCTCTAATTTCCCCTCGCGTTTCCCCGCAAACCTATCGCAGAGAATGGCAGTGATTGCTTTCTTTCGAGGCTGGATTTCCCCGTGTATCGGTCTATCCTCCGAGCACGTAAAAGAACCATAGGAATCTATTCGATAATAAGAGTAGAACGAATAAAAGCGAACTTCAAATCGACAACTTTCAATGCCAAAGAGACGTATGCGTTGAAAATCGAAAACGGAAACGGTCATTGCTAAGCGACGGGACTGATATATATGATTCATTTGCGTTGTCATCGTCACAATTTTTTTACCGCTATAAAAAAAGAAATTACCATTATAAAAAAATACGGTCAGAGGGTAAAACTCGCGGTCGGTCGGGTAACAGGAAACAAACTTTTTTTTAGCCCTTAGCATTTATGTTAACATAAGGCCAGTTTTTTTTTATTATTAGGTTTACCGATATTTTCTGGAAAAATGAAGGGTATGAGGAGGGAATAAAAAAAATAAAAAATCATGAAAACATACCCACAAAGGCGTCTAAAAGAAAAAAAGATTGTATAATAGTATTAAATTACTTTAATCTTAGTTTCAAGGTAACAAGTCAATTAAAAGGCAATCTATTATGGTTTATTTTGATTATTTGTTTCAAGCTTCATGAAATTTCACCTTGTGGTCTTTAATTATAAACTGTTGTATGCAGACAGATAGAAAACCCCAAACCATGTATTTAAATTCTAAAATTAACTGCGCATTCTGGCTAATCAAAATATCTGTCCCAGTCAAGCCAGTTAAGCTGTTTTTTTGTTTAAAAAAAATAAAATAAATTCTTTCTGATTTCGGCAATAATTTCGGTCGGCGGGTCGGTAAATCTAAAAATTAAAAAAGTCTGGCCTAACTAGGAAAAGTCTGTCCTTTAATTTTTATTTATTATGCTCCCCGAAGTATCCAAATAGTTGCCGCTGTGTGCGTCCGTCACACATTCTTGTCCAGAGCATATCTTCTACTGATGGTACTACAATGAAACTTCACACAATGATAGAGGGCAATGAGAGGAAGTGCAGAGTGCAAGAACCGTAACTCTGTCATCATTCAAATTAGAGTTATTGCTCTTTGTAATTTTATACTTATAATTTTTGTCTGGAGCATATCTTTAAAACTACTAATGGGACTGCAATGAAACTTCACACAATGATAGAGGGCAATAAGTGGAAGTGCAGAGTGCAGGAACTGTAACTCTGTAGTCATTCAAATTAGAGTTATTACCCTTTGTAATTTTATACTTAGATTTTTTATCAGGAGCATAAACTACTAATGGACAGGGTCTTCCACAGAAATTATTTAAGGGATAAGGGAAATTAAATTTGAATGCCATGTGGTGGGTGTGCGTGGGAGGGGTGACCAATATTTTTACGGATAATGATTTATTTAGATGCAATTTGAAGTATATTTCAACTGTAAATGAAAGGATTTTTAAGAAGTGTAGCCTACAATGAGCTATTTATTGACAGGTACATGTATAATGCATTTTGGAGATTTATTGGTGTTTTTAAGGGATAGGGCAGAGAGATCAAAGGATAGGGGGTTAATTAAGGAGTTGGAGGAAATTAGATTTTAGAATTAAAGGATAGGTGGAATATCTTAAATGGCCTGTGGAAGACCCTGATGGAACTGCAAATTGAAAACTGCTGGGTAATACAAGGCCATACGATAAGTTGAGTTTTTTCTGTTTTGTTTTTTTTCAGATTTGGTTCCCCCACCGCCCACCTCCCCCCACTCAGAATTGGGAAAATATAGTGTTTTTTGCAATTGGAAATTCAGCCCCACTTAAACAAACAAAAAATCTAAATGTTTGTACTGTAACAGTGCTAATATTTACAAACAAATGCTGTCTCGATCTTGCTTAGTTTTATGCTCTTTTTAAAAATGGAACCTGCATGTACGATTTAGCTTGATCATGTTTGCAGAGCAGACAGCCGATTTGTATGCATGTAGCCTGTTTGTCTAGGTATACTATAGGTATACATGTTTTATACTTCCCAGGTGAGCAGATGTATATATAACACATCATGTATAGAACTTCACTCACTGAAAGCTGCCTGCCACATGTGTGTTTCTTTAAATAATCGGCTGAGACAGTGTTACAGATAGATATAACCTTGTATTTTAAATTACAATGATCCATTAGCCATTAAGCTAACATCTGGCGAAGTAATTAAGTTGGTTGTCGAGGGGGAGTTGAGATCTGCTAAGAATATGATTATTATAACATCACTAGGGATACATTTTCGGTTAAATACTGATGAATCTTTATATTTATAGGATATCGACCCCGGACCTAGAATTTCTGGCTGGTGTAAGGGACATTTACGTCATTTTCAACACATTTAAGGTTATATATGACGGTTGATTTTTTATGGTGGAGGCAGACCGTCCAATTTCCCTATGTAGAACCAGTACTGTACACCTCCCATCATCCGTAAGAATCGACACTTCCTGGCACGTCTGTATGGACAGATCAAGGCCTAAATTAAAATATTGTTTGTTTGCAGTTTGCGACCGACCGACGGCATATCCTCCGACCCAAACAATTTTTTTTTTTTTTTTTTTTTATATTTTTTTTTTTTTACATTTTTTTTTTTTCAAGTTTTTTGTTTCTTTTTTCTTGCGTGTTCTGTTAATATTTAACTAAACCCTTTTTAAAAAAACAAACTATGGATAATACTAGTGAAGCACACGATATTTGCATGCCGTCGATGGGCATGCGTTAATAATAAAAATGTTGTAAAATATATATATATATCCCTACCTACCGACCCACCCCTAAAAGCCATGGGTCGGAAACTGCAAACAAACAATTTTTTAATGGTGGCCCAGTCTATTGGAGCAGAAACTAGTTGTCAGAATCCACCACCACTTCAATACCCCTTAAAGTTATGATGTGTTAACCGGAGGACATACAAACGCTGTTTATTTACTGTTCACCATCAATCAGCTGGCACCAATGTAGTTAGTCTGGTGTCTATATCGCTTATGTAACAGCCAGGCTTAGATTATATATTATATGTAACAGCCGTGGTCTGGATCCTTCATAGTTGTTGTCGTTGACCTAGCATTGTGCTGCATAAACTGCAGAAGTTGTCACTACAATATGCAGGTGCATTGATATATATGGAATGTCAATGGCCTGTAAGTTCACTTACCAGCATGTGTGTCTAAAGATGCAGCAGCAGACCCAAACAGATCTATACAACAGACCCAAACAGATCTTATACAACAGACCCAAACAGATCTATACAGCAGACCCAAACAGATCTATACAACAGACCCAAACAGATCTATACATCAGACCGAAACAGATCTATACAACAGACCCAAACAGATCTATACAACAGACCCAAACAGATCTTATACAGCAGACCCAAACAGATCTATAAAGCAGACCCAAACAGATCTATACAACAGACCCAAACAGATCTATACAGCAGACCCAAACAGATCTATACAACACTGACCCAAACAGATCTTATACAACAGACCCAAACAGATCTATACAGCAGACCCAAACAGATCTATACAACATACCCAAACAGATCTATACAACAAACCCAAACAGATCTATACAACAGACCCAAACAGATCTATACAACAGACCCAAACAGATCTATACAACAGACCGACCCAAACAGATCTATACAACAGACCCAAACAGATCTATACAACAGACCCAAACAGATCTATACAACAGACCCAAACAGATCTATACAAGCCTAGCTGTGTTAGCTTATGTCCGCTTGTCCTTCACTTTTTTTAAAGGGACTCATGCATCTTTTTTTCTCCCATGTACCAAAAAACAGTACCATTTCCAATGGCAAAATGTATAGTTTTTACCAAAGGCCTAAAAAAAAGTGATGTTTCCTGTTACATGCCCAAAAAAACAGGGGTCGGTATGTCGGATTTTTTTTTTGATTTTTTTTTTTTGTTACACTTCAATACCAGTGCGTTTCATATTATATAGATAACAGCACTGTCAGAATTAAAGTAGCATAAAACAAGTCTATTGTTTGTCGTGTTTCTGTGGTACACCTATACAGGTACTCTGTCGTCATAAAATGTTAAGGATTCCGGGAAAACTCCCAAATTTCTACCCCAAATCGTCTTACGTGTAGCTGTCGAGTTTATTGCAGTGTACAGTTGCTTATGTAAACAACACGCGATATTCGCAATAGGTCGATCTGCTTCTCGCTAGTGCATGTAGTGCGCTCAATTTTGAATTGGAAATTTAAAAAATAGAGGTATCACGTGATATGTAGTCCGGTGGGAAACCCTTTCCAAAATTAATATTTTTCATCCATTCATGTCGTAGAACGTCCATCATCTATCTTAGTTTAAAAATAATATTTAGACTTAAAAATTTCAAACAAACATATTAATTTTGTAAGAATGAAGCTTATGGCTAGGGGAAATATGCTGTGGAAAAAAAAAACATGATGATAATATTGAATGCAAATGGCGGACATTTGTGTAATCCGCGAATGTGGGTCGTAGGTAAAACGCATGTGTAACACAATATTCAATCAAATTTGAATTTATTTCTTCGCAACAAGTAAATTAAAATATTTATCTTGAGATTTTTATGTATGCTTTTGACTTTGTATGCTTGTGTATGCTTGATTCTGATGAGAAGAGCGAACTTCAAATCGACAACTTTCAATGCCAAAAATAAGTATGCGTTGAGAATCGAAAGCGGAAACGAACGTTGCTAAGCGACTGGACTGGTATAATAATTCATTTACGCCGTCATCGGCGCGATTTTTTTTATAGCGGTTACCGTTGAACAAAAATACGGTCAGGCAGTAAAAATCACGGTCAGTCGGGTAACAGGAAAGAAACCCTTTTTTTTTAGGCCCAATTGGAGTGAACAGATTCCTAGTCCAATATTTTTTTTCTTTTAAAAATATTTTTTTGAATATTTGAAGGGACGCTGTCCTTAAGTAATCAGATATTAAGCATAGCCTGATTTTTATTCAGTGAAATGTATGCATAAAAACGTGAGCATCATGAGCATAGACCCAGATAAGTTTGTAGTAATACATTTGTGAAGTTGAATTATTTTTTTTTATTTATTATTTGTAAACAATGTGGCACTAGCGGATACAGAGGGGGGCGCACCCCCACTAAAAATTCCGGATCATACATTTATGTCCTTGTTACTGTAGATAAAATATCAAACAATTTCGATGCACGCCCAGTATAAAAAAAAATCTCGCTCGCTAGACGCATAATGGCTAATGAGTGGTTAAATCCTTTTATTTGAAAACGGAATTTTTTACCCTATCAGTGCACTACTGCAACCGTTTTATGAGGCTAGAAACAGACCCGAATGTTGACCAAAATCTTACGCATCCCCTAAGCTGAAATCCTGGATCCGCCCCTGTGTGGAATTTGTTTTGTTTTATGACGTCAGGCAACGTTAAGTGCATGACGTCAGATAACGTTAGGCCTAAAAAAAAAAATGATGTGGTTCGGGTCACCCGACCCTACCTACTAATACCCGCCGACCCTGACGTTTTTTTGGTCCATTTCGAAAAGAAAAAAAAAAAACAATATAAAGTATGTAAGTGAAGAGCAAATAGAAAACAATTATAATTACAGTAATTATAGTACATAATTCAGTGCATCTTCTTTGCGTTCATAAAAAACAATCCTTAAAAAAAAAAAAAAAAAAAAATCCGACCTACCCTACCTACCAATTGTGAACATGTTACCAGAACCACACAGTTTTTAGCTCTTCTGATCAGAGTTCAGCAGAGCTTATGCCGTGGTGCGGCGTCCGTCGTCCGTCTGTCCGTAAACTTTTTTTGTGTAGCGACTACTCCTCTGAAACTACTGAATGGATTTTCATGAAACTTTACAGAAATGTTGCCCATGAAGTCTAGTTGATCCTAGCAAAAATTCATGTTGATGTGAAATCCAAGATGGCCACCAAATCTAAAAATAGATTTTTAAAAAACAAGTTTGTAGCGACTTCTTCATGAAAACTATAAGTGATATTGATATGGGACTTTTTCTAAAATGATCAGCATGACATGATGTTGGTCCTTGTCGAAAATCGTTTTGATTCGACGTTAAACATGGCTGCCAGTGGCCATCTTTGTTTACATAGAGTTATATAATGAAAACTTGTAGCGACTACTCCTATGAAACTACTTGATGGATTTTCATGAAACTTCACAGGAATGTTGACCTAGCTATCAAATATCTATCAGTAGAGCTTCAAGGTCATTGACCTCTTGTTTTTTTAAGGCATTACGTACAATAAACGCCGAGGGATTCCGTATTGATTTGCTCTATTGGTCGGTGGCTATTAAAGCAAAATTTATTAGGTCACCCCTTTATTAGGCAGAAAAGTGCATATCTGCATGATAAATTGTTTTAGGTGAGGACAAATGGCAATCCTGAGTTTCATTTCATGTTAATCCTTCATCATTTTGACTTTAAAATGCTTGCTTATAATTTCACCAACAACAGTCAAATTTTATAACAAATGTAAACCGTTTTTAAGCCTGCGAATTATAAGGTATATATTATGTACATGTAACTTACAAGTTGCAAATCTGAACTCGACAACTGTAATTATAACCGCCTTAATAAACTGGCCAGGCAAAACATCTCCCTATCGTGTTTCAAATTATGAGTTACCAACTCATTTTACGCATACTCAGTTACATGTATTTTAAGTATGTGTTACTAAATATCGACTCTTAAACTGCACACTTCTATAATTTTATGACCTCCACACATGGAAGTAGTTTGGAAGAATGGTTTTGTGTTGTAAAATTTACCTGTTGTTGGCGGGAGAGTGACTTTAAATAAAAAAAGTTGAGATTTCAGATTGCTTCGTTATTCTTAATATATTATTGGTGCAATATTAACATTTTTAATAATATGTGAAACAATTTGCTTTCGACTGACTCTAATAATTTATACTAATGTTTGCAAATTGGCAAGTTATGTAGAAAAAATAATGGGACACTGCCAGTTTTTAACAAATCAAGAATGCCAAATGTCCCTTTTGCAAGTTGTACAGAAAGCTGTTTCTTATCCTAAATTGTCAGTCTGTCAGGCCATCCATAAAAAAAAATGTTGGTTTGCTGTGCTCGACCTACTCGCTAAAAGGAGCCCTACCCAAAACTTTTTATTGCAATTCTTTTAACTTTTCTTTTTTTTGTGCTATTTTAAGAATGTTTTTCCTGTAACTTCTTATGGTTTTTACTGTCTTTTGGGGGAAACAAATAATTCACCTACCTACCTACCTACCCACCTAAAACATTTTGGGTTGGAGCACAGCAAACCAACAATTTTTTAAGGATGGCCTCAGTTGAATATTAAATAGGTTAAAAGAAGTGAAGGTGACTTACATTTATATATAAATGCAGACATGTTGGATTGTGCAGAAACTATGTTTTCCCTCTTGTTTGTCAGACCATACGTCTTGTAGTTCTATAATGTGGTGGAGAAGGATTTGTTTGTTTGTTTGTATGGTGTTTTACGTCATTTTCAATACATGTAAGGTTATATATGACGGTCGATTTTTTGTGGTGGAGGCAGACCACCCACTTTTCCTGGGTACTGGGGCAGAATCAGTACTGTACACCTCCCGCCATCCGTAAGAATCGTAGAGATTCAGGAAGCTGGGATATATTTATTTATTAGCATTTATTTTACGTCTTCATAAGTACCGTCTTCAAAAGTACCACAATAAATTTATATTTGCATACACTCGACCTTAATGTTTTTTTTGGTTTTCAGTTTCCCTACCCTCCCACTAAAATGGGCCAAACCAAAACTTTTTATAGCAATTCTAGGTCAAAATTGTTGTGTTAACAGGTTAATATATATTTTTCTTTAATTCAATGTGAAAATCTTTGGAGAGCATAATATTTTGCTTGTCCGTCCAAAGTCTGTCTCTTGATCCCACTGTTCTAGTTAGGAGCATACATGTAACTTGAAACTGGAATGCAACTTTGAACACTAATAGGGGACACAATTTTTAAAAAAAAAAGTATTTTATAAGAGAGCCATTTTCCATGGCATTTTGCGTAGTGCCCGGGTGCTACTGTTAGATGAAAAAGTAAGGCAGTCACTACCTTTTAATATCATTTCTTATCAGATCACTGCATGTACTGTGTACGTATGTGGCAGGTTTACAATTTTTATGAATTCATAAGGGTTAATGGCCAGGAACCATTATAAATATTTGCATAATCATTTTATATCTCAATCTAGACATTAATGATTTATCACTGCTCTACCTTGCTGGAAATTAACTGATACCTGAGCTTGCATACAGAATAGTACAATATTAAAGGGACTCACTACAGTTTATTTATCCAGTATCTGTTCAACTTAAATCTATTCAAATAATTACTATATAATATTTTCAGAAGAACACAGTTATCCGAGTAACGGCTTAATTGAATGGAGTTTATTGTTAACAGACAAATCCCAAACGGCTTGCCAAGAGTATAATTATTTCTTAATACAACTTTTAAAATCAGTATAAGGTACTTTGGCATAAGATATATGTAAACTTAATGCTGCTTTAGCAGCACTCTCAGCTCTATCATTACCATGTATTCCTACATGGCTTGGAAGCCAGCAGAAAATAATAACATTATCAACTATAAGATAATTGTACTTTTGTAAAAATTTAAGCACAACTGGGTTTGAACCAGGGCTTGAAGAGATGAAAGGGAATCAGAAAAGATTACAAAATGGTCATCATCAGATTCCTGAATATAACCTTAAGTTAAGCTGAAAAGATAAGAGGCCTTGTCGGGCAGGCGGCTCTTTATGCTGTGTTTGTGAACCAACTGCTGCAGCTACCTTATCTCCATCTTTAGAACCATCTGTGTATATATAATGAAAGTTACTGTATTTCGATTTAATTTCATTAAATTTGCTTTGAAAGACAGTAGGGTCCGTACTGGATTTGTTGCTATTACAATAATTGTTGGTGTTTCCAAAGTCCATGGTTTAATACGAAGACCAAATGGTCAAATGGCCTTCGGTTTTCGATAAAAAAGAGGTTCATATATAGGATTAAAAACAGTATCGAAAGTTGGGTTTGAAGTGTTAGATTGTAATTTAATGGAATACTGAAGGGTTAATTTGTCCCGTCTATGAGATAGTGATGGTTCATTAGCTACAACATATAGACTTTCGGCTGGTGATGTACAAAAGGCACCTAAGGCGAGCCGTAATCCTTGATTATGTATAGGATCGAGCATCTGCAAGTATGACTTGCGAGTCGATCCATATACTATTGAGCTGTAGTCCAGCTTGGATCTGATAAGAGATCTATAAAGTTGTAAAAGTACTTTACGGATCCGCTATTCTCTGTGGACACCGACACGTGCACGTCGTGGAGAAGGCACCTCAACACTGGCTGGTTGTATCCACGTTTTTGGTTAGGCGTCGGATCTCAGTCAGTGTTGACGACTAAGATTGGTGTCGTATCCTCTGTCCTGCCCGCCATGGAAGATCGCCAGGGACAACTACTGAAGAGAAGCAGTTAGCTGAGCGTCGGCAGCCTGTATCAGTGTATGTTTGGTGTGGCACATATCGGCTTTGTACATATGGAATGAATGGTCGGCGACTTAGCAACTGAATGGACCTGACGTGGGGAAACTCGGCGATGTTCCATGGAGCAGGGGATCCAGCAACCTGCGTGCCTACCGATCTTACTTATCACGGGGACGCATGTTGCAGCGGCGGAGATGGCCCCCAAAGACACAGCACCCAGACGGCCCAGTAGCGGATGTAGGACACACCAGTAGAGGATGTAGGAGCAACACCGTAGCAGCCAACACTCACCGCCACAGCGAAAGAACACAGAGCGTAGCGACATAACACAACTCGCCACAACTGAATCGACGCAGACACATCACGAAGACACAACTCATCATTCATCTAGAAATAGTGCACACCTAATGCCCGTGGCGTACCAGGATTCTTTGGTGTCACATGATGGGCGGAGGCACTATAATCCTCAGAATTAACTAACAACGGATCCGCTCCCCAATTAGTGTTTGCAACAACTTTTAAGGCACTGTTTAAGGTGTGATGTAAACGTTAATTTACTTGTAGCTTGATCGGGAACACAATCTCTTACCTTCAAGTGTAATTTTAGTGTGGCCTTGAAGTCCACAAGCGGTACGTTTCTTTTGTACTGTTATTGAATTCTATCATAACATCATGTTTCTATTTAGTAAATATTCAATAATGGCAGATGCAGCTTTAATATTTTAATATAAGTTTAAAGGATTTTATCAGTAGAAATTTATTCCCACATTCGAGTACATGTCATTGACATTCACATTGTACACATAAAGTTACAGTGGTTAATAGACCTTGCAGCAGTTTAGTACTCAAAATAGATACTGGTTCATTCAAAATGTGTGAACTATTATGGCCCATTCAACTTTTTGTAGGATTATGTATAAGCTGTACAATATTGTAGCCTACATAGTAAACATAAATATGGTTGATAGGGCAGAGAAATATGCAGGCGTTCTATAAATAGAAGATGGTAATGATTGGTATGTCTAAATTTGAAGGATTTTATCTTTTTCTATTGAAATGCAGGACAGAAATAGCTTCACACACTTCACTCTGTACTCTCCAGGGGAGTTGCTATGTGGATATTTTTGCCAATTTGGCACCTGACATAAAATTGGCTAATAAACACTGCAGGTGCAAGACCTGGCAACTCTGTATGTCATCTCAAAAATGGAAACCAGGTAGTGGGAAGTTGAACATGCTGTGAAATTGTGAATGACAGTGTCCCATAACTGGAACATTTAATATTAAAGTCGCTGTTCAAGGACATAAGCAACAGGGAGTTCAAGTTTTAATCCTGAGAAGTTCTCCCTCAAACTATAAGGAATGGAAAGAGATACAAAGAAGGACAACATGAAAATGATTGAGAACTTCTTCATTTGGGCAAAACTTCTGTTGGTGTTCTATTAAAGGGACACTGTTATCTTGACGAATTTATTGAGAACTGAAATACCAGTAAGAACCATTGTTCACACTTGATTGTCCACCCCTACAAAACAAAGTTTATCTTTAAAAGGGTGAGTGATTTGGAGTAGGAATGAATTGAATGTTGTTTAACGGCTCATCAACACAGTATAGGTTATTTAGAGCCGCCCCAGAGAGAGGGAAGGGTTTCATAGGAATCCGGGAACCTGCCCTACTCTTATTATCGAATAGATTCCTATGGTTCTTTTACGAATCCGTTAATTCCTTCTGTTGGTCACACTTTTTGTTTCTGGAGCAATCCTCCAAAACTGGTCACGGTATCTTCATAAAACTTGCTGTACATACACAAATCAAGCTTGTTGTCTTTTGACAATGTTGATAATATTGAACGGTCTTATATCAAGCTTTCTCAGGGCCTCCTCTGGGATTCGCAAATGGAGCCAAATGAGACAAAATAATAAAAGTGGCGATAAAAAAATAACTTTGGCGAAAGAAATATCCAATGTCAGTCATGAATGTTGTGTATTACTTTCCAATCTCGTCATACCCCTTAATTTTCCACTTAATAATCGCCTAATAACTCAAAATTAGCACCTGTTATTTCCAAGTCCAGAAGGCAACACTAAGTCTTGTCCATGTACACACATTTGGTGTCAATTATACATTAGGCTTTAATTATAACTGACAGGATAAAATAAACCAGTGATCAGTATAATTCTAGATAAGATTTTGTACTTGTATACATGTGCAGCATTTATTTCGAAACTGAAACATTTCAGATTAATAAGTTTTATTTTTATGTAAAAAATTGAGTAAAAAATTTTTTTTTAAATATAATTTTATGATTATAATTATTACTAACTGCTTTATTCATGGGCCATACTTCATTTAAAAATACATAAAAATAATTTGGAAAATATTATATGCTATCTTTGAGAGCCAAGTTTGGCTCCAATGTGTCTAATTTGGCTCAAACTTTTTTTATTTGGCGAAATTGGTTGCGAAAGTAAAAAAATGGCCAGAGGAGCCCCTGCTTTCTGGCATTTCCATGAAAACAAAACGGTAAATTTGTGAAAATATTTGTTTCTGAAAAATAACTGTAAAACTGCTCAAGGTATCTTCTTGTTCTAGTCTTCTGATACTGCTCTTTCTAATAGGTATCAATAAATTTCGCAATTCCCTGAAAACAATATTTATGGTGCGTTACCGGTACTCCAAAACAGTTTGATGAACCATGCATGTATCTTTACGAAACTTTCTACACATATCAATCTATATATTTACATGTAGATATCTTGTATAGCCTTTTGACATATTGAGCAACTTCCTGATATCAGTATTTTGAGTTTATCCATGGAAATAAGTATTTTGTAAAAATATTTTGCATAAAGTTCAAGAAATGTTCAAGTAGTCTGAATCTTGATACATATGCATTTACATTATTTACAGCGATTTTGTTTACCATTTTGGGAATTGGGAAAATGCACGTTATTTTGTCTTAAATTGGGAATTTTTCACTATCAAGCAAAAGCTATATTGTATGCTTATATACTTTGCAAACACATTGACATGTACACATTCAATTTCTCTTGTAGTATTTCATTAATCTCACCATAAAGAATATATTTTCCTCCATTTTCTGTTTAATTTTAGCTTCACTCTAAATATTAAAAAAAAAATCTTGTTATCACCGTTGCGGCACACATTAACTTATTGTAGATTTTTGTGGACTTGCGAGACAAGCATGTTATTTCTGATTTACAACTCAATAATGCTATAGGGAGGTTATACTGTATATGCTTTCTTCTTTTTCGCTTTCTTTGTTTGCGGGGTAGCGTGTTTATCCTTCACGGTTTCACATGCAATGGTTTCAGTCAGTAATTCAGTCTGCAGTTATATACACAGAACGAGCCAGACATTGTGACATAAAGATCAGTAAACCGCACACACTAATGGTAATAATAGTCCTTTATAAGTAATGATAGCCATGTACTGGAGTTACGGGGGTCAACAAGATGTATATGGGGTTACGGGTTCACCGATGTAAAGGAAAAATAAATCGAGGAGAATTATTCATTGAAAGATTATAATACATGTGTCGCCCTATTGGGGTGGCCGAGTGAATGAAGGAGAACCAGCAGAGTGAATGAAGGAGAACCAGCAGAGTGAATTAAGGAGAACCAGCGGACATGTGTAATGGTACGGTGTGACATGGTAAAGCGTTATTTACCTCAGCTCATACATGTAATTAATGGTTTTAAAAAAAAGAAGAACTAGAGGCTTCATGTACATTTAGGACTTGACCCGCTACATGTATATAATGTACTGTTCTTTCTTTGAATTAAGACCATTCCATTTATGTGACAAAGGGGTGTTTTGGTGAAAATGACTGATCAGCAGTCAAGACATTGTAAAACCTGATCAGCCTGCGAGTTACCCGCTACATGTATATAATTTACTGTTCTTTCTTTGAATTAAGACAATTCCATTTATGTGACAAAGGGGTGTTTTGTGGAAAATGACTGATCAGCAGTCGGGTGTTGTAAACCCTGATCAGCCTTACAATGGACACAAAGGCTATTATAGCCGTGCTTAGCGGGCTAAGGGTTAAACTTAAACAAATCATTTGATTTGATGTGTTTGCTATTTACTTTTGGACTTGAAATTGGAATATGATTTAAGGGACATAAACATTATTTTATATTAAAATGTAGTTTTACGGTCCTGAAATTATTTGGCATGCAATCTTAAGGGGCTGACATTGGCATATATTTTAAAAATGTATGTTTAAAAACAGTGGCCTTAAAACTTAAGTAGGATTTGAATACTGTCAGTATACGGATTACCTCTTCAATGAATTATTCTTATAAATAGATTTTCCCCTTTTGTTTTACAAATTCAATGCTATCTTGAGTTAAGTGTTCACATTAACTTGTCAAAACACTATTGTTAATCAGACAAATATCATTTTTGTGGAACTTTACATGCATAATTTGATTTTATTTTAATATGTAAATTACAAGTACCACTTTGCAAAAATCAAAAGTTGATAAAAAAAAAAAAATATGAAAAAGAAGAAGATAATTGGCAACTTCAAAGCGGTGCACATGTCCTCCTATGAACCTGTATGATAAGGAGATTACTGATACCTGGATGGACAAGGCTATACGTTGATAACACAGCTGGAGGTTGATAACTGTGATATAAATCATATCACCTTAATGTGTTTGCACTGAAGTTGATTAAGGAAGGTGATTATCAAGTATAGTACATTATTATAATGTACATGCACACATGCTGTATTTACAGGGACAATATAGTGCCTCCATGGCCGAGGGGTTAACAAAGTTGCGTTATATAACGGGGGCTATATAGGAATCACTTTAAGTTATGAAAGTTTTTTTACACTATGAATATTGGTAAATCTAAAAACATACAAAAAAAATGTTGGTATGTACTAATAGCTGAAAACAATTATATGATGCATCAGTAATGTACATGTAGAACATTGTCATGTTAAACGACAGCATGTCAGTTGGTACTAGTTAGGCGACAAAGAAAAAGAAATATTGAATTCCCATTTCCCATTTCCAGCAATAATCTTCATCTATATTATACTCATTTTTTGCTCATCAACTTTCCCCATTCCAACATGATAAAATTATGACCTAAGTTGTTAAAGATGTAAAACACCATTCATTCAAATTACCTTTTTGATTTTAGAGTTGGGAGTTAAATACTCGCTAGTCAGGGCTTCCCGAAATGGTTGGCAATGATTTGCCCTCCTACTTTGGTTAGCTCACCAACTACTTTCAGCATTCCCCAATAGAAAACAAAAGGCAGAACTATTAATCATCCCAAAACACTTTCCTGTAACTCAATAAGGCCATCCTTAAAAATATATTTGTTTGCTGTTTTCTGACTCAGGATTTTATAAGTGGGTAGGTAGGTAGGTGATTTTTTATTTTTTTTTTGCCAAAGACAGTAAAAAAACGTAAGAAATTATAGAAAAATATACTAAAAACAGTAAAAAAAAAAAAAAATGTTAAAGAATTGCTATAAAAAGTTTTGGGTAGGGCCCTTTTTGGTGGGTAGGTAGAGAAACAGCAAACCAACAATTTTTTATGGTCTGCCTAACAAAGGGAATCAGAATGCCCTGAAAATAGTTGTTCACTTTCAACTCTTAAAGGGACACATGGCAATCTTGAGTTTTATTCCAACATTAAAATTTGCTCCTCAATTTACTTATCCTGCGTCATTTTGACTTTAAAACTGCTTGCATATGATTAAATAAAAACTTCATTATTTCACCAATTTTTAGCTCTACTGATCAGAGATATCAGCAGAGCTTATGCCGTGGTGCGTCGTCCGTCTGTCCGTAAACTTTTATTTGTAGCGACAACTCCTCTGAAACTACTGGATGGATATTCATGAAACTTTACAGAAATGTTGCCCATAAAGTCTAGTTGATCCTAGCAAAAATTCATGTTGATGTGAAATCCAAGATGGCCGCCAAAGCTAAAAATAGAGTTTTAAAATACAAGTTTGTAGCGACTACTTCTTGAAAACTATAAGTGATATTGATATGGGACTTTTTCTAAAATGATCAGCATGACATGATGTTGATCCTTGTCAAAAATCTTTTGATTCAACGTTAATCATGGCTGCCAGCGGCCATCTTTGTTTACATAGAGTTATATAGTAAAAACTTGTAGCGACTACTCCTCTGAAACTACTCGACGGATTGTCATGAAACTTTACAGGAATGTTGCTCTTGATGTCGTATTGATCCTTGCAAAATTTCAGGTCGGCCGGAAATTCAAGATGGCCGCCACAGCTAAAAATAGATTTAAAATAAATAAGTTTGTAGCGACTACTTCTTCCAAACTATAAGAGATATTGATATGGGACTTTTTTTAAAATGATCAGTATGACATGATGTTGGTCCTTGTCGAAAATCGTTTTGATTTGACGTTAAACATGGCTACCAGCGGCCGTCTTTGTTTACATAGAGTCACGGTAAAAAATAGATTTTCAAAAAACAAGTCTGTAGCGACTACTTCCTGAAATCAAAATCAATCAGTAGAGCTTCAAGGTCATTGACCTCTTGTTTAAATATATTATTGATGCACTATTATAAAAAGTTAGTAATATGTAAAAATAATTTGCTTTGAACTATTCTAACAATTACTATTAATGATTGAACAAATGCAAGTGAAGAGAAAAACTAACGAGACGCCGTGAGTTTTAAAAAATCAAGATTGCCGTGTGTCCCTTTAAATTAGAAATTACATGTATAGTTTGCTTCTGGCCAGTGCTATTGGCCACACTTACTGATGATATTGCAGTTTATAGTAATCGGGACTTTAACATCAGACAGATAAGTCCCACTCTATATCAGCCAATCATTAATACTATTATATGGGTACTTGAAGATTGATTAAAGATAAAAAAAATATGATCCCATTGATCAAGTGTTATAGTGTGCCAATAAATCACAGGGATTGAAATATAACTGCCGGTCAGAGATCGGGAATGTTAGTGCAGGGGCCTGGATTGCGAACTTTTGTGCAGGGCTGCATGTGCTGCTATGTTCTGGGCTGGATACCTTTTGCGCAGTGGTCCGAGCTGGCTACATTTTGTTCAATGGTTATAGGGCTGCATAACTTTTGCCCAGTGGGCTGGTAGCATTTACCAGGTGGCCTGGTCTGGTAACATTTACCAGGTGGCCTGGTCCGGTAACTTGCCCTGTGACCTGGTCTGCAAGTAACTTTTGCCCAGTGGGCCTGGTCTGCAGGTAACTTTGCCCGGTGGCCTTAGTCTGGTAATTAATTTCATTAATTGTTTATGCCATTTCAAAATTTGATTTAAATTCTTACCATCTTTCAATATAATATAATTTCATTTATTTTAAAACAAAAATTGTCATGCTGAAAGACAATTCACCTTCATGTATAGATATATTCTGAAGATTTTCACAAGTGCATTTGTATACATGTACTAAGTAACTTGAGATGTTAAACAGCCATTCTTAAATATAATTAAGTTTGTTGTGCAGATTGTACTAAGTAAGGAGAATATTGCTTTAAAAAGGCATTGACAGTATATCATTTAAAAAAAATGTTTGGACTGGTTGTAAAATTTATTATGAGCCCCGTGTGGTTTCCGGGGGCCCCCGTTTGGTCACGGGGCAAAGGAGGGATAGGCAGAGGGGTAGAATCCCCCCAAATTCATGTTCATTTTATCATTTTTTGTTCATGTTCATTAAAGGTCTTCATCATGATCCCTGCATTGTTTCAGGTGCTATCTCGCTCGCATCAAAAGAGCAGTGGCAGAAAAACAATAACGTGGCTCTGAGAAGGTTCTAGGCCCATTTTCCATATTTTATCTCGATGTACATGGAAGATGAGCCTGGCATGTTCATGCCTTTAGGCGCCATATAACCTTTTCATGTGTTGGTGCGCCTTAAAACCCCAATTCAATTTAATTCTTAAATAAGGTTTTGAAAAGAAAAGAAAAAAGTTTTCAAAGGAAAAATAACACACTAAATTAAATGTCAGTTTGTTTCCTATTCATACTGTGGAATGTGCACTGTAATGTGACACTGCACCTACGCCACCTAGTGCAATATTCAGGAGCGGCTACCTATAATAGGTGTGTGAGATTGTATCACATGCACTATCTGCTTACCGGAAAAGTTAATTATCCGTGTATAATATAATATATCACCTGGCATTCCCTTTTATAGCTTGTTTTCATAAAAAATGTAGTTTGATACGTTAACTTGAGTTAACTTGAGAGCTGAGGGCGTAAGAATTTTGTTGAAAGAATTTGAAATTCATCAATCTGTAACAAGATAACAAAGGAATGCCAGTGTCAGTGATAAGGTCATCCTCAACAAAGTGATTGGTTTATTGTACGTTACTGACCCACTAAAAATGGCACTACTCAATTGACAAAAAATAAATAATGTTGCCTTGCAGTTACTGTTTCCTTATTCACCAAAAAGAGTCCAGTCTTCAAATTAACTCACTAGCCCGAAACCTGGGGCTAGTAAACTGTCATTCGGGCTAGTGATTTTTTTTTAATATATGTAGTCTGCTAAAGGAAAATTTACGGGTTTTCATTGAGTATATAAGAATTCGGGCTAGTGACACAAAAATGTTAATCCAAAGACTGAGGGCCTGATTCCAAAATTTTATATTTGTGATTTTAGAATATTTTTATCATATTCCTTAAGCATTTCACCTAAAGTCTTCAGAAGAAGAAAAAATTGAATACAAATCAACACACTTTTGAATTCTAAGCCAGGTGGGTTGGGATAAATAGCAGTCATTCTTTTGTGAAAATGCCACTGTGGCCGGGACAGTAAAGACACTGCATCTAAAACGTTCTCGCCTCTCATGCTGTGAGTTTAAATCCTACTGGGAGCTCATCTTGTCAAGTGAGAAATTGTTGATTCTTACGGATGGAGGGATGAACACAATAATGGTTTTCGCGATATCTACCCAGGAAAAATGGCGTGGTCTGTACCGCAAAACAATCGACCGTCATTATGTTTGTCGAACATGTACTAAAAATGACGTAAAACAAAATTTAAACAAACAAACATTGTTAAAGCATGTCCATAGTGTACCTACATTAAACTAAAATAAAATAAAAACAAACAAAACATTATGTACAAATTCATGATACATGTATGTATATTGACATGTAAATTAATCCTGTGCATATCAGCCTCTGAAGCTCGAGCAGATAAGGCCTATTATTTCAGAACTGCAGACGTCTGTCGCACATTGGGCTGAGCTCTTGCTGCGATGTGTCTGATGGTAATCTTTATCCCTTCCTTCATCTCATTTCCGTCAAAGGTCACTGTCTCAATATTTGAACTGATAATGACCTAACAGGGATATTGTTAGCAGGACGTTAACTCCCCATTTTACCATGTCGCCTGCGTAGTATGGCAGACACTTAGGGATCACTTTGTCATCGTTGGCGTGATACTTTTGTTTCTGCTTAATAACTCGTGAACGATTGCACCTACAGTCTTCAAGCTTTATGTCATTGGTGAGAGGATGACTGCAACTTGTTTTCGGGTCAAAGGTCAAGGTCATTGATAAGCATAAGGCAATACAAGTGTTCCCAGGAACACCTCTAATTTAACAAATCATAGAAGTTAAATTCAGAGATGTTTGAGGCAGGTGTTAAAGCATGGTACATGCATGTAGCAAGAAGGAGAGCAGCTGTATGGTTGCAGCAAATTGTCATGTGACTATGTTTACAGTTCAGTATTTTAATTTATTTTTTTACAGTAGAATAATGGGCAGTCAGTTGCTACATGTATTTCTTATAAACTAAGC
Organism: Cyrtodaria siliqua; assembly: GCA_037043455.1. Lineage (NCBI taxonomy): Eukaryota > Metazoa > Mollusca > Bivalvia > Adapedonta > Hiatellidae > Cyrtodaria > Cyrtodaria siliqua. The sequence goes on from JAWPHD010000221.1 coordinate 354,145, forward strand.
GAAAGCTGGTTTAAATCTGTGTATTAACTCATAAAATACTGTCACCAACATATTGTTTTATTTATATAGATATATATATATATTCATATTGAAATGATAAATCTTGTATTTAAAGCTTGGAAGTTGTTTATATTATTTTTTTTCTATTTTCAGTCATGTGACACAGAAGACGACGTGGCATGACCCACGTAAAGCCAATTTCAATATCAACAATGTGTCGTCCCTCGGCCAGACGACGCCCCCACAGTCGCAGCAGTCCCCAAATGTGTCGTTACAGAATCTACATGCCCTACAGAACATGAGCATGCCCTCAGGCTGGGAGCAGGCTGCCACGCCGGAAGGTGAAACATATTATATTAACCATCTAGAACGGGCGACCAGTTGGTTCGACCCAAGATTACGTAAGTATATTTAAACTGTATATTTGAACTGGATTTAATAAATAAACCGATAGCTGTGGGATTTTGAATAAAACACCCAATCCGAGTCACGCTCAAAAGTTGGCACCTTCATATCATTTTAATCTGATTTGCATACAGTCAAATTTGTATTAACCCTTAACCCGCAAAGTAAGACTATAATAGCCTTTGCATCCATTGTAAACCCAAAAAGTAGCACTTTCCTGATGGGAGGCTACTCGAGTATCAGGGTCGTGATGAAGTCGAAATAAAACTGGAAATAGTGAAAGCATGTGTATTGGCATGTCGGTGTATGAAGCTGGGGTTTCTTTGTGTTTTATTCAATGTTTTGAAAAATAATAGGGAAAAGCATGAAGTTCTTACGATGCATGTGCGCGAACTTGGAACAATATGGCAGTCGTTTGTTGACATTTTCAGTCGCACTTTCAGAACGCTACAAAAATACATAATTAAATATATATTTACTTCGGGATGGCGGGGTAAAAAGTTGTTGGGTCTGGGGTGAAAAGATCCACATGTCGTGTTTGCGTTCTGGCCATCACTAAGCGCATTATATAAAAGTTAATATTATCGATTTGCAAAATTCATTAACTTTCAGTTTAATATCGAAGCTTATTCCAATTATAGCTGATTCCTATTGACCCCCCTCGTAAATTCAGAAATTGATTTATTAGCGGCTGCATTTTGTACAGATTGATTTAAAGATCAATGGAAGGGTACATTGTATATTTGATTGGTTAAAATATGTATACAATCGATGATAGGGTATATTTGATTGGTTGAAAGATGTATACGCTGTATATTGAAATCCATACACAGTTAGGGCTTATAGCATGAAATTTAAAATCATGTTTTCCAATTTAAGGTTATTGTGCGAATTTCTCAGTCCCAAGGGCACTAATCCCAAACTCCAAAAGACCACTAGTACCTGTGTGATGTATAATCAATAAAGGCAAAGTTCTTTAGGAAGAGTGAGCTGGTGAAGTTTATCAAACTAAGTCAACATTTCTGTGGTGGGGAAACTTCATCGTTCATCTCATCACCCTCTAGGTTGCTGTCCCAATATAACCTAATATCAGGGTTTGATATTAACAGTTGTCCCCTTGTTCTCTGCCATGTAGATTCTACTGGGGACAAGTTAATTGTCCCAGTTGACCTGTCCTACGGACAACTAAATTTTATAACAAGAACTTAAATTTTACATCTTTAAAACTTGTGACTGAAAAAATGTCAAAACATGGGGTGAGCACATTGTAAATGACAAATAAAAACCGTCTTGTTTTCATCGGTGGAATACAACTGAGGGAAGGTAATGTCACTTTCATGATTGATCTTGTTTTTTGTATCACTTTTACATGAAGTGTGGGGACAAGTAAATTTGACTGGGGACAAATAAATTGTGTAAGTTACTTGTCCTATGGACCATTGCTGAAAAAATTAATATCAAACCCTGAATATGATGTGTTAATGGGATGTAAGACACATTGTTCTCCTTAACCAGTATATATATAGGTCCAGTCAATGGAAATATGCTACTCAAAATTTGCTAAGGATCACTTTTATTCTTCCATATAATTTTATTAGAAATTAATTCACAATAACGATATTAATTTCATTGATACTTCAACAATTCCACAATTTGAATCAAGTCATGAGATCACATGACCATACACTGCCCTAAATAGTTTCATGTAAAATAGAAATAATGCTATTTATTTCAGCAAAAAATTTAGACAGCAAAAAAGTGATCCTTAGCAAATTTTGAGTAGTATCCCTACATGTAGATTCTTTTCTTACTTCATTGATGGAAAAGAGTTTTTGGAAAATAAACTTAAAACCAATATTTAAAACAATTGGCCATTGTTGTTACTGACTGTGAAATAAACATCCATCTCAAAATACCCAGTAGGTGCTTCTATGACAACCAGATTAGTGATTGAATAAAAGTAGATTTTTCTATAAAGGCTATATTGTCAAGGTGTATTATAATTGAAAACTTTAAAACATGTACTTCAGCAATGCACATGCAGAGGCTGCAGGTGAGATCACCGCCGCTGCAAATGGGACAACAGCAAGGTCAGTTGCCCCAACACTCTCAGGTGATGCAACAGCGCGCGATGGTGGGCGGCGGCATACAGCAGACGGCTTTACAGAAGCTGCAAGAGGAGAAGGAATTGTTACGCAAGAGGCAGGAAGAACTGAATCGTCAGGTAGGCAGAAAATACCAAAGAGTATTAAAATTGGTTAGCCCGACGCTGTTCGATTGTCAGATTTTAAGTTGACCCTCACCCATGCCCGCACACACACACGCAACACAGTAACTTTTCAAGATGCAATCTGTATGAGAAAAACATGTTAACAAATAGTAAACCAATTTACCAGGCTTAGCAACTTTGTGTATTTGTATTAGATATGTTTTCTCATGGGTTGACACCTGGTGATTTAGTTCAATTCAAATTGTTGTTTTGGCATATAATCATTATGACATGAGTGTTATCAAAACAAATTACCATATAATCCATATGACCATGACCCAAATGATTAGGCATGATGATTATTTCTGTTAAAATTAAATATATACCAGACACTATATGTCCAGGGCTGAATGCGAAACTATGCTAAATGCATTTTAAGTATTACAGATTAAGTATAGTTTCTACATGTAATTTAGCCCCCGATATATGCCACACCCGCCCAAACAACAAAAACCGTCCCTGATTTTGCTCGGAGAGGCAATATCCTGAGTCTCCAGCAAATCACTAGTGAGGTATGACATACTTTGGTGTTTTCCTGAAATTTGATAACAAATGGAAGAGACTCGATAACATACAAGTACTGTATTGTATTGATTAATGAATCGGGTAAATATACAAAATTTATCTATATGTACATATCTTGTTTTCTGTACAATGTATTCTTGCATATCGGCAATGTATTTTTACATGGCAGATGGAAAGCCTGATCTTACACATGGGGGAAGATAAAAGTCATGCACTGAAATCAACAATGAGAGTCGCATGTTGCATGACGTCGTTGTGTAAATAAACATGCAAAACGTTAGTTGTTGGCGCCGCAATACGCAGAATAGAAATGATATGCATGAAAAAGGATCAATCATGGGTATCCGATTCAGATAATGAAATTCCAACCCGCGGTATAATTGTTTTAATCGGAACCTCGGCAGACCCTCGGTTCCGATAAAAACACTTAAACCTCGGGTTGGAATTCCCTATCTTCACCGGATACCCATGAAAGATTCTTATAAAAATTATAGGAATGTTAAACAAAAAGAAATATTTAAACTGAAATGTTAAATATCACATCAGCAAACATAAACTTAGGTTATTTGGAACCGTCCCAGAACAAGGAGTATGGTAGTTAGGATATATACAAAAAGGAAAAAGAATCGCGACACGTGAATTTTCGCTATATATTGTATATACTGCACACTTAATTCCATATATATTCCAAGGAAATCCCATGATGTTTTGTAAAAAGAAAAATAACAGTTAGAGAAAAGACACAACTGTGATGTTGTAGACGTTTTAATCCCACTACACGTAACCAAAAAAATCATAAATGTTGAAGTTCCTCTTTGAAAAAGCCAGTTCAGTACTGTAACGCAAAGAGTTTGCAAAATTTTGCATCCTAAGAGCATGAGCCAAAGGCTTACTCTGTCAGTTTTTTAGCTCTACTGGCCGAAGTTATCAGAGCTTATGGGATGCCGAGTTGTCCGTCGTCCGTCCGTCGACCGTTGTTAACTTTTGTCTTAAGACGTTAAGGCCTTCATTGTTCATCCAATCTTTACCAAACGTTAACAGGTTGTTAGTATCAATGAAAGCTCAGATGAGTTCGAAAACCAGTCGATCTGCCAAGTAACAGCGGAGTTATGGCCCTTGATTTAGTTAAAAATGCTATATTGTTATATTTTGCCTCGTTAAGACGATAGGGCCTTCATTTTTCATCCTATCTTTACCAAACTTTACCACATTGTTAATATCAATGAAAGCTCGGACAAGTTCGAAAACCAGCCAGATCTGACCAGTAACACCAGAGTTATGGTCCTTGATTTAGTTAAAAATGCTATATAGCTATATTTTGCCTCGTTAAGATGATAGGGCCTTCGTTTTTTAACCTATCTTTAACAAACTTTACCACATTGTTAATATCAATGAAAGCTCGGACAAGTTCGAAAGCCAGCCATATCGGACTAGTAACAGCGGAGTTATGGCCCTTGATTTAGTTAAAAATACTATATTTTGCCTCGTTAAGACGATAGGAGTTTCATTGTTCATCCTATCTTTACCAAACTTTATCAGATTGTTAATATCAATAAAAGCTCGGACAAGATCGAAAACCAGCTATATTGGAATAGTAACAGCGGAGTTATGGCCCTTGATTAGTTAAAAATGCTATATTTTGCCTCGTTAAGACGATAGGGGCTTCATTGTTCATTCGATCTTGACCAAACTTTATCAGCTTGTTAATATCATTGAAAGCTCGAACAAGTTTGAATACCCGCCATATCGAGCTTGTAACAGCTGAGTTATGGCCCTTGATTTAGTTAAAAATGCTATATTTTGCCTCGTTAAGACGATAGGGGCTTCATTGTTCATCCAATCTTTACCAAACTTTATCAGATTGTTAATATCATAGAAAGCTCGAACAAGTTCGAAAACCAGCCATATCGGACCAGAAACAGCGGAGTTATTGCCCTTGATTTAGTTAAAAATGCTATATTTTGCCTCGTAAAGACGATAGGGGCTTCATTGTTCATCCGATCTTTACCAAACTTTATCAGATTGTTAATATCAATGAAAGCTCAAACAAGTTCGAAAACCAAACATATCTGACCAGTAACAGCGGAGTTATAGCCCTTGATTTAGTTCAAAATGCTATATTTTGCCTCGTGAAGACGAGAGGGCCTTTTTTTTTCATCCGATCGTTACCAAACTTTTTTTTTAATTTTTTTTTTTTAAATTTTATTATTATTATTTTTTTTTTTATTCTTTTCATTTAATTTTTTTTTTAATTTCTTTTTTTTTTAATTTCTTTTTTTTTTAATTTCTTTTTTTCAATTTTTTTTCTTTTCTTTTAATTATTTGATTTTTTTTTAAAAAAAATTGAATTATTTTTTAGCTCTATGTTGGACCAGTCGGACCAGTAACAGAGGAGTTATGGCTCTGGATTTAGTTAAATATGCTATATTTTCTGCCTCGCCTTCATTTTTCATCTGATCTTTACCGAACTTTAACAGATTCTTTAGTTATGGCCCTTGATTTAGTTCAAAAGCTGTTTTTTGCCCGAAACTTCCAAAAAAACGTTAATGGCAGTCACTCGCTTCATTGATGTTATAAGAGCCATGTTAGCCAGTAGAGCGTCCACAGGCCCTCTTGGGCCTCTTGTTGTAGTGGTGTACTTAGTGACCCTGTCCATACTCGGAGGTTAGAGTATGGTTGGAGGTTAGAGTATGGTTAAGGCACCTCACTTCAGCTTATCCTGATTTAAACAACTTGATGCTATGCATTCATCAAAGACAATTTCACCAACCATACTACAATACATGACCTATTCCTAAAAGTTTCCGCTCAAGCATTTCTAGTTCACTTAGTTTTAAAAAACCTTACCTTGTTTTCAGGAAATGGCGCTGCGTAACTCAAACCATGCGAATCAAACAATAGACCCGAGTAACGAGTTAACAACGATCACGGACCCCTTTTTGGGGCAGTCAGACCTGCACGTACGACAGGGAAGCACAGATTCTGGATTGGGTAAGGATTTGAAATAAATTATTTCCGAAACAATTTTAGACTCTTTGAAAAATCTAGATTGGATTGGTGCACATGTTACTGGTTTTCTTTGCTCGTTTTGCAGGTTCCCTGCCAGTGTTACTGGTTCTCTGCAAGTGTTTCTGGTTCTTCTTGTTATTTTGGCAGCTTGTTGTGTGCACTTATTATTTTGTCTAAAGGAGTAGCTGCAGACACACTCTGGCGTTAATGAAGCAAACAACACGCTAGATCTAGATGCACAACAATAACAACAGGGTGTGAAATAGAGTGACAAGTATGTGTTTGACATTAACCATGGTAAATTAACCCTAACCAGTTACCTTCGCATATTTGATGAAAACAATCTTTGGGACGATAATTAGAGGTTTTGAAATCTGTAAAAATTCCCCTATGAGGTTGCACCCATTTACTATTGCAGTGTATTGACATCAATCTGACATGACTGTTTATCAAAATGTTTATCAAACATTCTAAGTTTACTTTATCTATGTTAATCGAGTCATAATGCATTCGCACTGTGGAGTCACTGATTTGGGATATTTACCATTGTAAAAAAAAGTAGTTCTAGAGTTTAGAAGGATATTCACACATTGAAGTGAATATAAGGAAACCTTATTTTTCCTATTAATCTAAAATGCCATGGGGACGCTCTTATAACATTTTAAAAAAAATTAGGGTTTCACAAAAGAAAAACGAAATATATATATATTTTTGGATAAGATCAAAAATGTAAATATTTTGAAGAATTTGTTGTTTTTAAAGGTATGTGGGGAGGTTTGGAGGGGGCGGTGCTCTTATAAGGGAAAATACAGTGTTTCCTGTTTCCTGACCGTCCCTACTCATTCTTTGCAACAATGAATATAAAAGAAACAAATGAATTAACATTTCTTTAATATTTTTAAATAAAAGATATTAAAGGGACACTGTCCTTAAGTAAGCAGATTTTGAACATAACCAAATAACTGTTCGACTTTTATTCAGTGAAATGTATACATGAAAACTTGAGCATAGACCCAAAGAAGTCTGTAGCAATACATTTGTGAATTTGAAAAAAAAAGTTTTAATTATTATTTGTAAATAATGTGGGTCCCATTACGTGACTTCCATTAGCGCATTAGGTTTTCTACATAGTATGTAATGCATAATATGTGTAGCCCGCTTAGCTCAGTCAGGAGTGACATCGACTATCTCGCACTCACTATTATTACCCGAGAGTGTAATTTTAGTTTGGGCTGCAAGTTCAAACGCACAAAGCGGCACTTCTTTTTTTGTACCGCGATTGAATTCCATTAAACAATCTTGCGTTTAATTAGTAGATATTCAATAACGTAATTAGTGTGTGTTTTATAAGCTAAAAGTTACGGACATTGTCCCTTTAAAACTTTGAGTTTAAATTTTTCTTCCAGTATTCTACCATAAGTTTAATGCAAAGACTTGCCGACGCTTCCATGTTATTCCACTTCATGTCGCACATTGTTGCGCTCCGACATTTATGGTGAAGATGTCTGCTTAAGTGCACTTACGTTAACTCTTAGCTTGCTAAGGGCGACTACAACAGCCATCGCAGTTACTCGCAGGCTGATCAGGGTTTACACTGTCTGGCTGCTCATCAATATTTAACAAAACACACCTTTGTGACATAAATGGAATGGTCTAAATTTAAAGAAAGGACAGTCCATTATACATTCATAGCGGGCTAAGGGTTAAATAAAGCTTCATTATTTGCTTTTAAATAAGAAACGGTTATAATCATTATATTATGCTCAGTACATTTAAAAACGCAACATTTTTGATTTTCGATTATTTTTAGTCTGCTGGTTTTTGTTCAAATAAAGATCGTATTTATGTTAGTACACTAGTCTCTCTGTCCCAAATGGTAACATGTGGCGATAAACAGTTGTATAAGATTTGGTCTACTTCTTTCAGTTAAAACACATTTTGCACGAGGACTCTTAGCATCTCTAGAAATTTAAAAAAAAGTGTTGCGATTTCAAATGTTCTGAGCGTGTCAGCAATGCATATTATACATGTCTTTATAAGAAAGATGCATTACAGTCATGTATACGAATGATCATTTAAGTGATGTCAGTGCTCATGGAAACATTTGACAGTCAAACCCTGAATTAATATTGGGGTATAAAATCCTAGCGCTAGCCTAGAATTATAATCTTTCACAAGCCTGAAAACTGGGCTGAATTATTTGATTTTTTCTTTTTCAAACTGTATGACAGACTGTGATCTCAAACAAGGCAAATCACTGTAAATGATCTTTCTTCTACAATATACATTCAGTGCTCATGAAATAGGATAGCCCCAAGCCTGGGGCCCGTCAAAATCTGGTTGGGGCTTGTCCCTTTTTGCTGGCTACAGCCCTAAAAAATTATTTAGCCAGATTAGAATGTCTTTAGCCAGACTTTTACGGAGATATTTTGGAACTTTAATTGAAGGCGCTGAAACCTCGCGTTTGCGTACACATCAAAAGTACGTTAAAAGAGTATGCTTTAATAAAAACCTGAAGGTATCAATATTTCCATATCATATGCATGCTGCATTATTTAGTGCTTATAATTAAAAGTTGAGTTGCACAGTATTCAAAAAAAATTAAAATTGTATTTAATTTAATGTAAGTTAATACATATTGGAGTCTGTGACTCAGTCTCTGGCTGTTTCCTGTTAACAGGGGTTCCAAAGAAGCTAGAAAGATCGCATTGCATTGTGAGACAAAATTCGGAAATGCTGCATAGAATAAGTAATAAAAGCCACATCATTCTAAAATTGTACCAATATTTTGGGGTAATCGCACCTTTTGTATTGACTACTGTATTGTTTCATGTTGATTGAACAATCAAACATAAAATTGTCACAATTTACCAGGGAGTAAGTATACGTATACTTACTCCCTGAATTTACTGACAGTCGATAAAACACGTACACACTTTCCATTGTTTCAGTTTACGCAACTGTGTGTACAACTTATTAGTGGGCACTCCACATTTACCAGTGATCGTGAAGTTTAAAAAGATCGTCGGCATTTAAACAGAGCATCTCCGGCTGATCAATTCTTAAACAAACAGTGTCACACTTTATGCACTTTCTGTTTTGATCAGCCATTTTGGCCGTAAGAGGGCACCACATTATATGATGCACGGGGACACAGACTAGTTGATTGACAGCGACGAGAGGCGGACAGTGGGCGGCGTCTATCACACACACACAACAATTTGACAGCGGTTTTCAGTAAACACTGTGATAATTAGTTATCGGTCCAAATTGATTGTCGCTATTTAGCTAACAACACCCTGCGGGACATTGGCTTATAAACAGTCAAAGACGTATATTAGAATTCTGGATTTTCCGAGATTTTTTAGACAAAATCGGTCGGAAATTTGGATTCACCAGATCGCCAATGTCTGGCAAAATTTGCTATGTATTTCTTACGATTTTCATTCGCCAGTTCGGGTTTCTTTTCGCCTATGGCGATTTGGCGAATGGGTAACGCGAGCCTAGTAATTGTACCCTAAAAACAAAAATAATCATAGAAACGAGAAAAAGCTGTAAGGAGAAAAATGCAAGGTTATCAACATTACTTTTCACCTGGTTGAAAATGATAATCTAGCGCACACACGGTCTGACACGTGACTGCGTTTCCATTTACGTAGACTGTTGGATGCCCGAATGATTCTGTTGATCCCAAAATATTTGAACTATTTGTCTCTTTAACTGCAGGGGGAATGGGCAGCGGGACCAGCTTTTTATCAAAAACTCCTGAGGAATTCCTGAGTAACGTTAGCGAAATGGAGGCGCAAGATGGAGGTCTGTACTTACTTCTTGTTGCTAACGCCCTCCGTAGATTTACGGAATTCAAAATAACAATGAGATATATAAATAGCACAGATTCGCTTATTCGTAGACAACACCAAGTTATTTTATAATTTAAGTGTTAAAATTTTGAACAATCGAGCATTTCTTTGAAAAAAGGATTTATATATAGCTTTACCAGTTTCTCATTCCCTCCTGCCTGTTGCTTATTTATATTAGCCTCTCTGGCTGATATGTTTATATCAAATCATCCTATGCCTGTTTTATGCTCAAATTTTATTCGGTATAATATATTTAATAATAATAATACAATTACTTTGTTTGCAGGACACCGTCCAGGCGACTTCAATAATATGGATATGGGAAATATGGAATCGGAACACACCAACATGGATAGTGACGACCTTGTCCCCAGTTTACAGGTATTGATTACTTAAACTACTTTGAAAACTAATATGCCATAATGGTCAGAGCGTAAGGCGCCATCAATCATAAATTAAGGTGCTGCTCTTTTTAAGATGGAAAATTGAGGGGGGAAGTTTTTAGTGTGAATTTTAGAACAATCGTAGTTAACTGATCAGACGAGCATTGCAACCATACTAGTTTATATCTATCATTAGTGTGTTTTCTTCCATTTTGAATATGCTCAAAAAAGATGATTTTTAAAGGGTCTAGATCTGGCATGATTGGTGTCCATCTCCACAAAAGCACAAACATGCAGAAAAGAAAGCTGCAACTTCCAACGTAATGAACGTTTTCCATAAACTAGAAAATAGATTTGCAGAAAGTCGCTAGAATTTCCTCTTCCTATTATGATCGCTTTATAGTCTCAACATTGATACAAAGCGGCTTTGTGGCCGAATGGTCAACGATGTTGCGTTGTAAACCTTCGCCTCATCGCTGCGGGTTCGAATCCCACTGGGAGCTCGACTTGTAAGTGAGGAAGTGTCGATTCTTATGGATGGCGGGAGGTGTACAGTACTGGTTCTACTCAGGAAAAGTGGGTGGTCTGCCTCCACCACAAACAAACTGACCATCATGTATAACTTTACATGTGTTGAAAATGACATAAAACAAATACAAACAAACATCAACATTTATGTTTTGTGAAATACATATAGAATATTACTTGTCTGAGACACTTCAAATGATTATCGATTTTTGTCGGGGTCTTGATAGCTTGATGGCTAAGGCCTTGTGCTTTAGAGCTGCAGATCTCTGCACCCCGTGGCGTCATGGGTTTGCTATCTAGCGATCCAATATGACCCTTTCTCACATCTCAGTGACTACTGTCCCCAGTCGTACCTCTGATTTAAACCAGCGATACGTATTTAATTATTATTTACAAAATATCAACTTTAAAACGATTACTTACAATCATATTGTGAATTGTTTCAGATAGCAAGGTTTAAATTGACCGCAATAATCGCACTTAACAGTAATTATCGATCTATTATACATCCTTATATATTCCCGCTTCAACTTGAAACAGAAGCATCTGATTGGTCGATACATTCCACCTCGCTCCCAGATAAGTGACAGATTGTGCCAGAGGGTTTACAAAGAGAGCCGTTTTAAAACTTGTGGAAGTGATATTGGTTTAACGTTACACCTAAACCTAATTCATTTCGTTATTTTCATATTTCAGGCAGATGATATTAATAACGAACTTTTGAACGATGTGGAGACCGTCCTTAATTCCAATAAAATGGATAATATGGACAATCTGCTGACCTGGTTGTGAGGGCAAGATGACCCAGTTATGGTGTAACCTTGGTAACAAGGAATAAAGCAACCTGTTACCATGGCCACCATAATGTAGCATAGCAACAGTGAAAGGAACAGCCCCTATAAATGATGTCTTGTGTGATAGTTGACCTTGACCTTCAAAGAGATAGTTCAGTTCGAATTTACTGCCGCAGAAATATCTATTATATATTTCATACTTTACAGTAAAAAGAATGCTTAATTTCGCTGTCAAGCGTTAAGGCATTTTATTGTTAAACTATAGTTCTGACATAAAGCGGTATCCCTTTAACTCAAAAGGTCTAATTCGAAAGGTGTGAAACTTTGTAAAACTGTGTTGCAATGAAAAATATAGGGGTTTGAAGTAGCCTTTCAAAGATAAGAAAACGTTGCTATGCAGCATTTTACCAGAGCCATAATAGAAAAATGAGCAGATCTGTACAGGAGTATATAGTAAAATTAAGTCAGATCCTGATTAGCAGTTTCTGCTCATTTACGGAAATTAAAAGCTATCCATGCATGATATGCCGTAAGGTATCGAACGTACCATTTGTAAAATAAGTTACAAGTATAGTATGAAGAAATGTCACATTTATTTTTCTTCATTGTTTTATACTAAATGTATCAGGGAAATATGATGTGTTAATAATATGAGTGAGAAAGATAATTATATTTTGTACTTGAAAATTTGAGGAAAAAAAGTATAAAAAAAAATAAATATCATTCTATTATCATCTTCAACAATAATGTATTCACTAGGCCGTGATGTTTTTATATCGCAGGATCATTTTCGCATTGTTCATTTTGTACAAATCCTCATATATTATATTCATTATCGACACATGTGATTTTATTTTACTATTTTATTGATAATTTCATACATGTTCATGATGGCCAAATGAAAGATATAGTGCCTGGATGACGGGAAGAAAAAAAGGTTAATTTTATTCATCTTAACCTTTTCAGCCTTGTCAGATTTTATGTCCAGTATTAGTGTAAATAATTCTGTCAGATTTGCATTTTAATCATCGTATGTCCCTAGGCGTGAAACGAAATCAGCTAATTTAAAACATACCGTCCAGTAATAAGTTACGTGACCTTTTTAGTATTTGTTTACAGACACCATAACTGCTATAAATGAACCATTTGGCCCTGCAAGCTACTGGTTTTATGCTAAGCACAGAGCTCATGGGAATCAATGTAATAGTTGACTTAAGGCATCAAAACTATTGATTTGGCATAGTTTAATTCTATTCGGTTGATTGGATTGCACAATTCCTAAGTATAAAGTTACTTTGTCATCTCTTTCTCTTTACCGTTTAATCAGCATAGTCTGCCTTTAATGGATATATATTACCTTTGTCCTGAATTCATTAAGGCCTATTTGATTCATAATTGATACAAGACGGCAGATATATTGTTTAGAAAGTTATTGCCTGCAAACATGCTATGCTGCTGATTTCACCTCACTTCAGACCATAACAGTGTTTTAAAAAACAAATATATATATACATTTTACATGCAAAACTGACCTAAAAATAACTGACTTGTCCATATATGAATTCTGTCTGTTGGGTACATGTTCGATTGAATTCAGTTTTGCTATCAACTTCTTAAAATAACCTATTATTATTGTAACCTGTGGAGAAGAGGGGACTGTCGTCTTTAGAAATGCACAAAATTGCAGCACAGATATCTAAATACCTTGACCTCTGAACATGTATGATGCTTCACTAACATGTATTACATTCTACTTATTATTTAACTGTTAATGTTGATATTCCCCAAATGTCCCCCATTTAAATGTTAATACTGATATTCCCCGAATGTCCCCCATTTAAATGTTAGTATTGATATTCCCCTATTTAAAATGTTTATATTGATATTCCCCAAAAGCCCCTGCTTCTACCAGACAGTTGTGTGTTCAGTGTTTTTATAAAGAAACTTATTGTTTCGTAATTGTTCAACGTCTAATTGTTCAACGTCTAATTGTTCAATGTCTAATTGTTCAGTGTTATTGAAGGGCTTGAGTTAGTGTTCTATCACTGGTCATCTCATCTATGCAGTATTTACCCAAACTTAGTGTTCAAACTTTACAATGTACACAGTTGGCAATGGATGATTTCATTATGAAACAAAAAAACAGCTACAATGGCTGCATAGGCAGGTTTTTTTTCTCAAAAAAATATCGTTTTGTGAGAACCACATAAAGAGGCTATCATTACAAACGCCTCCTTTAAGAACTTTGTGTCTAGCCGGAGCTTGTAAATGGTGATGGTAATAACTTGTAGATGACAATATTACGTAAAAAGAAATAATTTCTTTCCAAATAAATTTAAGGAAAAACTGAAACATTTGGACCATAAAAAAACAAATAATCTTGGAACGAAAGAAAATGAATAGTTGAGCGGAATGGTATAGCAATTAATTCGAAACTGTTTCCACGTGAGGGCTGTCACTCTGTCCATCTATTGCAAATGGTGTGCATCATATACGACGTCAAGTTAATGCTCGGAAAGCGCATTAAGCTCTTTCTGACATTGATCACTTGTGGATTTATGCAAACATCTGTATATTTACGCCCAAGTTTTTTTTGTTTTATTTGTCATATGGTGTCTTCTTTCATTTGCTTCCACTGTTCTTTGCCATCAGTAAAACCTAGGGTACAGGAAACAGTAACTATGCTGATGATACTACCTCATCCGAGTACACTCATTTTGCATCTGCAGGAGAACTATCTCTTGAACAACGTAAATCATTTTTTCCTGTATCCTGGCCTGGAATTCAACTATTCTTCAAACTATTATTAGACTTGAGGTCAAGTGCTCAATTTTCGTTCAAAAATATACCCATGACTTTCGAAGATAAACGAACGTATGAAGATGCTATTTATTAGTATTAATCATATTTATACTTATAGAAATATTTGTGATTGAAATTTGCTTACTTGGGCTCAAGTCTAAGAATATTCTCAAGAATGGTTGGTGAATTCAAGGCTCAGTCTACTTAACCTTGTTTTAATGACAATAGTATAAAGATTTTAGGTGCAAACGATGCCAGACATTATTGTCTTAAAAAGAAAACATGCGTCATTGAAACCAGTAATATATAGTTAGGGGTTATGCATTCAAATTGATTGTTTAAAGTTCAATAAAAGTGTATGTACATGGACATGAAGATGGAACAAATGGAAGGAATTGTTGCACTTGAAATATAAATATTCTGACTTTATTTATTGTCATTATAACTTTATGGTGTTGGACTGACCAGAATAATTAGTTGTCACGAGAAACATGGTTTCTAGCCAATGCTGGCAGTGTAGATCAGACCAACTAATGTCTTGAAAATAGAAAAAGCATCTCCGACACCAAGTAGTCGACGTATTGCATTTCATAAGCTGTTGGGCAAGCCATAGGTTCTAAATTTTACCACTGGATGCATGAAAGGACAATTTTTTCTCGCGTTTTTGGACTCCCATTTTAACTGGAGAGAGATTGAGATGAGAAACATGACCAGTGACTTTTAGACATACGACAAAACTATTGCAAACTTTGTGATGGGAATATTTGTAAGATAGAAAATGGAATTGGGCAAAAATTAAACGTGGAGTGTAAAACAAGTGATTAGTTACTAAATTAGACAAAACTAGTGTAACTTCGGGCCAATTCAGTGCCATTGTCACTCCCCATCTGCCTTTTTGCTTTGCCTGTTATAGTGGTCTACACAAGCATGGGCTGGAAAAACAGTTCTTGTGCCACGTTCCGACAAAACCTTCTAGCCTGCCTTTAGTATGAATAGTTTTTCTTGTGTGCAAACCAACTTTTTTGTTGACTTGTAAGTTTGTATTTTGTACTGGGTATTCATATTCGACGTATATGTATAGATATTTTTACAGTTTTAATTATAAGTACATGAAACGATGAGTTAATTATTTTAATGTTATTTTCTATCATCCATGTATGTATATTTTTCCTTGCCCTAAGTAAAGACTATCTTTCCACCTTGGAAGAGTTTTAGCACATAGCCTATGTATGGGATTGAATAGGTTTGTTTCAGTCTTTGTATGCATATTTTAAAGGACTTTTTTATATTTCTCATTGCTTAATACAAACATTTTCTTTAGTGATTGTAGACATGTTAATGCCATATACACACGTATCTATGCAATTTTTTGGTCGATAAGTTGAAGGACCATTTTCTGACAAGTCTGTAACTTTAGCTGCTTTGGTCTAATTTCTGACATGTCGATAAACTTAACTGATATGTCTAATTTCGGACATGTCAGTTAACTGATAAGAGTTTAATTTCTGAAAACTGATGGAGTCTTAATTTCTGACCTTCGGTTAACTGATCGAGTGTAATTTCTGACATATCGGTTAACTGATGGAGTTTAATTTCTGACATGTCGGTTAAAACTTAACTGATTGGTCTAATTTCGGACATGTGAGTTTGTGACTGATTTGATCTAATTTCAGGCATGTCAGTTAACTGTTGGAGTCTAATTTCTGACATGTCAGTAAACTGATTTTGTCTAGTACTAGTAGTTTAGCTTAAAGACTTTTTAAAAGATTTCACAGCTTAATACAAAAAAAACTGTAACTCTTTTTATTTAATACTATTTTTGTAAAGATTTGCACAAGCTAAATACATGTAGTTAACATTTTGGCACATGCTAATATGTTAAACATACATGTGCATTGTGCAGTTGCCAACACGATTTTGCCAATGTAGAATTAAGGGCAACTTTTTTCCTGTTTGGTTTTGTTACAAGACGAGATATGGAAAGTTGGTGTTAAAAACATTGAGAGAAATTTGTATCACTTTTTATATACATGCTTTTAAAACAGTTAATGCATTCTGTAGTAACTCTGAACATTTATGATGCGGGTAAATAACAAACTTATTTACCTGCAGTAAATAACAAACTTATTTACCTTCCAGTAAATAACAAACTTATTTACCTGCCAGTAATTTATTTACCTTAAAGCAATACATGGTAATCTTGCTTATCAAACTTTGCAATGTCCATTAATGTAAACCATTAAATCATTCTTACTAATTATTTGAATAGTTCAAAACAGATTGTTCCTGCCTATTACTAATTGTTGATTATATTGTTCCAATAATATACTGTATGGTAGAATAATGAAGAAACTTTGATCACTCCACATTTAATTACCTTCACCAGGGGCGTACCTGGGCATACTCCTATACGCCTGTGCATATAATTCAGAAAAAAAGCTAAACATTTGAAAAAATGCAATAAAATTGAAGCCGAAGGGGGTTAGGGTGAGGGGTGTATAATTTAGTAAATCAAAAAATAAAGAATTACTGGAGATTTAGAATAGCTTCAAAATACGCTCCTGTTTACTTCCCTTCCCATTGTGTATACCGAAAAACAATCCAGGTATGCTCCTGTTTACTTTAATGCAAGCCATTTTAAAATCGAAGGATACTGGATTAATAAATGAAGGAGCTAATTTTAATGCTTAATAAAGACCAAGATTGCCATGTGTTGGTTTATCTTAATCAGGTAAAGCTTCATTTATATAAAAAAAAAAGCAATCTCATGAACCAGTATGAAGAGAAGCAAAAGTGAGAATTGGTAATTTATTGAGTTTATGAACAGATGCATTCACTGTTTATCTTTGTTGTCTGCCCTTCCCGTAGATGTTGTAAAACAAAGAGAAAAATCTATTTTTATATGACAGCCAATATTTTTTGAAAATCACATCTCAATTGTTCAAAAAATCATATCATTCCAAAGAGCCTTTGCGTCGCAAGAGTGAATGTGTACAAGAAAATGTCGGTGTGCTATACAAAAGCGGGATTTGATGGAATGCCCGTCTGTGAAAAGTTATGAAGATCACAGATTTTGCGCACAACAATAAATATACTGTATTGGCGGTTAGACATTGCTTTCTATTACATGTACACTTATGCGACTAAAGGATTTCTTTTTTCCGTTGATGCGGAAAGTTCAGGAGACAGATTAATTTTATTTTTTTTATTCATGAATGGTCTTGAAGTCACTTTTGTATTGTTTGTGTTGATTTCAATGTTTCCCTGACACCTTATAGCGGTGGTTTAAACAATAATACACTTTTCGAAAGCAGAAACTGGTGTGTTCTGAGCAGGTAAAAGGAGCAGAAACTGGTGTGTTCTGAGCAGGTAAAAGGAGCAGAAACTGGTGTGTTCTGAGCAGGTAAAAGGAAAAGTCCGAAGACTTTTTTGAGTACCAAATATTGATATTTGGTTGGAGAGACAAGGCAACTCTTCAACAATGGAAAAAGTTATCAATTTGAGTATAATGAAGAATACTCTCTAGTTGGAGGCAAAAAAGGACTGGTAGTACATGAAGCTCTCCAACATGAAAACAAGAAAAGAAGTCTACATTCCAATGTCCATATTAATGGTGGTTGCCAAAGAGAAACTTGAAACAAAATAGTATTAAAATGAGAATAACTGAACCTCATGCATTAATAATAAATTAACACACTGATGCACTGTGCATATATAGTTATACACACACTGTAAATTATGGCACAAAATTTAACGCATGCTGTAATGTAGTTTTCCTCGTGTTTCGATTTTGTAGAAGCAAAACTGCATTTTGGCACATGACGTGCGAGAAGTGATCCACTTCGGCAATTCATTTGTCGCTCTGTATGCTTATGTGTTTCAATTAAAAAATGGATATTGCATGTTTATTTAAACGCAGTTTCGCCTGAATTTAAGCGACCTGTATATTAATTTTGCTTCACTTACTTTCAAAGCAATAATTTTTATAGCAGCAACAAAAAAAAAATGATGTAGAAATTTTATGTGTTTTCATTACAATGAGAGTAGATTGTTTGAAATATAATGTACTCGTAAAATATAAAAACAAAAGAGATGTATAGAATATTTGATGAAACGTTTTGCATTTTCTTTAGCCAAATTTGTTTTTCACTTTAACAAGATGTTAAAGTGAAGTGGAAATCAGATTTAGATAAAAGCAATGCCCAAGTTTGTAGTAGATATAATTTTATTATTGAATTTTGGATAGTTTATTTCAGTTTTGTTGAATAATTAGAAATATAACATGAAATATATATCACCAAATCAAGTAAATTATATCAATTATCAAGTATATATAAAACTATAATAATATAAAGTTAACTCTTGTTTATAGTATTAAACTGTATTAATTAGTTGCATAGTTTGGAACTGTTAGTCTTCGTTGAAAAGAAAACCTCATATAGGCAATCAAGTTTCTTGGATAGACAAGGTTTAAAATATGTTTGATTATCGAATAATGGAAGATCATAACAACAGTTGTATTGCCTGTGAAGCCGGACGTGGAATAAAACACGTCCATGGAACTGATAACTTAAATACAAGGAAGACAGCCATTTCTTTAACGATAAAAGGAAGGCAGCTCTTACATTTGTGAATTGGAAAGATAACTCTTACATTTGTATTTTTGGAGAGACAACTCTTCATTAACATTATTACAAGGAGGATATTTCATGGAAAGAACCAATGATACACAAAGTGAAGACTTCCAATTTCAAATATATACTATATTCAATGTTAAATATTGAAAGTTTAATATAGTAAAAACACAGATACATATCCTTGTAAATAATTTGCATAAAATATAAATTGTAGAGGTTTAGCATATTATTCAGTTTTTGTAAGAGCGTTATTGAATTATCTCCCTTTATCTAGTTTTGTAGTGTTATCTTTGTGTGTACTAGTGAATTGACATGTGTTTTATGATTTTAAAAAAAAGCAGAAGAAAAAATAAATACTGTTTACATCGAACAAAACCATGTAGATATTAATTCAATGTTTTACAATATTTTTTTTGCAAGAAGTATACTATTATAAACTTTAATTGAAAAAAACAACAACACTATAATCACTTGTGCCTCTAATGATGAAATTTAAAGTGCTAAATATGTGATTTATAGTTCTACCAACTTGTGATATTACAAAGAGTGACAAATGTATGTTTTGATATTCAATTTATACCGCTGAAAAGTTGCGTCGTTTTGTCATTGTATTCATTTTTCCTGTCATTCTGTCTATTGCCATTTGTTTCTTTTGCTGATTTTTGCCATTGTTATACTTTTAAAATCAAATCAGTTTGCCACAATAAGCAATAAACAGGTTAAGCAAGTGTATTGTAATAAAAAATGAATGAAAATAAGTAGATCTCAAAAAAAGGACATTTTCACAGAAATGTTGGAAACCCGTCACGGGTAAAATTGTAAATAATAAAAAAAAAAAGAAAAAAATAGTATCAAAGTGTTTGTTTTTCTGTTCGATACCATTGATTGTCCTCTGAGAATGCTGTCCAGAAATGATCTGACATGACCTATTAGGACTTTAAAGGGGGTACATCAGGATTTTTCTAGAAACATCTTATATTATAAAAATGTTCCATTTCATGATAAAACACTTATATCAATCAAAATATACTGTTAGAACCATGTTGTTTATGTCTAAACTTTGAATACACCATATAGCTAGGACGGAATCAGACGTAAAATGCTGAAATTAACCATGGTGCGTCACCTAGGATAGCACATATTACTGTGCTGAATCAATTTCTTTGCAAAACAGGGATCATTTTTAGGCTCATTCATTATGTTTTGGCCATGTAGAATAGAAAATGTTAATATTTGTCAATTTTAAGTCGGACACTTAGACCCCCATGAAAAGCCTGATGTACTCCCTTTAAGCTACAAATCTATACTAAAAGGGCATGTCTCTTTGTAGGCGTGTCTTTGTTTTCGATTTCATGTTCACCTGCTCGTGGCGAAATCGGGCAGGACATGGTGTACTTTATAGACATTGAGTAATGAACATTGTACATGCACACAGGTAGCACCATAATTCTCCAGTTCTCAGGACTGGTAAACAAGACCTGTATTGCAGTCGCAGGTTCTAATTCTAACTACCGAGCTATTGGGACTTTTTCGTATATTTCGTACCATTGTAATGGAAAATAACAACAGATTTGACCGCACCTCAAGATGTATCAGTATAAAGATAGATCATGTTGCTCATGTAAATTAATCCTGGGTATGTAAAGCTATATTTTACCAAAATGAAACGGTCGAAAGATTTTTTTATATATTTTTATACGTGCTTGCCCACCATGACTACATACTGTGCAATGCCAACTTATTGGAAATGATTCAAAGTATTAAGAAATATCGGTGGTGTAGTGGTTATTAGCAGATACCGATAGCCAATAAGGTCCCTGTTTCAAATCCAGATCTGGGCAATACATTTTTTAAGAAATATATTTCACTGGATTTCTGGTTTATATGCCGATTTTTTGAAGTTTCTTCTCAACTAAAACAGCATCACCTGTGACTCATTCATATTCATGAGTCCGCTTTAACCCTTAATCTGCTACATATGTTCTTTCTTTGAATTAAGACCATTCCATTTATATGACAAATGGGTGTTTTGGGGAAAATGACTGATAAGCAGCAGGACATTGGAAACCCTTGTCGGGCTGATCTGGGTTTACAATGGATGCAAAGGCTATTATAGTTGTGCTTAGCGGGTTAAGGATTAAAACCCATTTATTTTCATCGGAATTGCAGAATGCTTTATCATCATTCAAATTAGAGTTATTGGCCCTTGTCATTTTATACATAGCAGTTTTGTCCGAAACGTAACTTGAAAACTAAAAATGGTACTAATCTGAAATTTGCCGCAATCATTGAGGGCAATGAAAGAAGTGCAATAAACATATTTAAAATTATTTACTTCCCTTTGTTATTCAGCCTTATATGGGTTTTGTGTTTGTCTATGGTTAACAGACTGAATCATGTAGTTGACGATAAGCATGCACCACAACTTCCAATTCCTAAAAAACTTGAATGGTATAAACACATATTGTGTAATGTTCGAAGGTTACCGTTTTATTTGCTGAAATGATGTTTTCGTAAATAAGTCTACTGAAATGTAGCATATAGTCATTAGTATATGTATATTAGCTACAAAACGTTCATTAGTCTCTGTAGCGCAGTTGATTGAGGCATCAGGGGAAGTAGGGTTTCAAGCCTTCTGATTTACTTTTTTAGATCACCTGAGCCGAAGTCTCAAGGTGATCTATTGGGATCACTCTTCGTCTGTCGTGTTACCGTCGTCATTAACTTTTCTTCAAACAACTTCTACTCGGGAACCGCTCTGCCAATTTTGACCAAACTTCACATGGATGATCCTTAGATGAATGCTTTTTAGATTTGTTAAAATTAGGTCAGCGCGACATCCAAGATGGCCGCCATTACCATATATGGTCGAAACCTTCTTCTCAAGAACCGCTGAACATATTTCAACAGTTTTTCTTTAAAAACTTCTTCTCTGAAACTACAAGGCACAGAGCTCTCATGTATTACATGTAGCATCAGCTTATGGTCCTCTACTAAGTTTTGTTCAAATGTTGATCCTGGGGTCTAATTTGGCCTTGCCCCGAGGGTCACAGTTTAACATAGACTTATATAGGGGGGGGGGGGGAAATCTTCTTCTCTGAAACTACAAGAGCCAGAGGTTTAATATTTTGCATTCACTATAAGATTATGGTCCTTTACCAAGTTTGTTCAAATGGTGACCCTGGGGTCACATTTGGCCCCGCCGCAGGGGTCACATGTTTTACATAGACTTGTATAGGGAAAAACTTAAAATATCTTCTCTGAAACTGCAAGAGCCAGAGGTTTAATGTTTTACATTTGCTATACCCTTATGGTCCTCTACCAAGTTTGTTCAAATGGTGACCCTGGGGTCAAATTTATCCCCGCCCCGGGGCCACAGTTTAACATAGACTTATATAGGAAAAACATTAAAAAGTCTTCTCCGGAACTACAAGAGCCAGAGGTTTAATATTTTACATTGACTATACTCTTATGGTCCTTTACCAATTCGTTCAAATGGGACCCTGGGGTCACATTTGGCCCAGCCCCAGGGGTCACATGTTGTACATAGACTTGTTCAGGGAAAAGCTTAAAAAATCTTCTCTAAAACCACAAGGCACACAGCTTTCATATATTACATGTAGCGCTTGGGTCACATTTCGCCCTGCCCCAGGTGTTACATTCTACGAACTTCATTATATATTTGATCTTTACCAAACTTTGTCAGTGTCTTTATATCAATGTTGTTAACACAACAGAGGCCACATTTCTTGAACAATCTTAACCAAACTTGCACAAATTGTATATGACCATAAGATTTCGAAGAAGTTCGATAATGGGCCAGTACTCGGGTGATCGATTTAGGGCCATCTTGGCCCTCTTCTTTTTATTAGCTCAACTGGCTGAAGGCCAGCAGAGCTTATGAGATGCTGAGTTGTCCATCATCCGTCCGTCGTTCGTCCGTCCGTCCGTCGTTAACGTTTGTCTCGTTAAGACGATAGGGCCTTCATTTTCATCTGATCTTTACCAAACTTGACCAGATTGTTGATATTAATGAAAGCTCGGAAAAGTTCGAAAACCAGCCAAATCGGACCAGTAACTCTGGAGTTATGGCCCTTGATTTAGTTAAAAATGCTATATTACTGTTATTTGCCTCGTTAAGACGATAGGGCCTTCATTTTTCATCCTATCTTTACCAAACTTTACCACATTGTTAATATCAATGAAAGCTCGGACAAGTTCGAAAACCAGCCAGATTGCACAAGTAACAGCGGAGTTATGGTCTTTGATTTAGTTAAAAATGCTATATTGCTATATTTTGCCTCGTCAAGACGATAGGGCCTTCATTTTTCGTCCTATCTTTACTAAACTTTACCACATTGTTAATATCAATGAAAGCTCGGACAAGTTTGAAAACCAGCCATTGTTATCGTTAAGACGATAGGGCCTTCATTTTTCATCTGATCTTTACCAATCGTTAATGTCAATGAAAACTCGGACACGTTCGAAAACCAGCCAGATCGGACCAGTAACGGCGGAGTTATGGCCCTTGATTTAGTTAAACAAATGCTATATTTTGCCTCGTTAAGACGATAGGGCCTTCATTTTTCATCCGATTTTTACCAAATTGTACCAGATTAATAATGTCAATAAAAGCTCGGACAAGATCGAAAACCAGCCAAATTGTTTTTTAAATTTTGGTTTAATTGATTTTTTTTTGGTTGATTTTTTTTTGATTTTTTTATTTTTTTATTGAGATACTGGCCAAGTTCGAAAACCAGCCAGATCGGACCAATAATGGCGGAGTTATGGCTCTTCATTTAGTTAAAAATGCTATATGTTGCCTCTTTAAGACGATAGTCACTCGCTTCATTGATGTTATAAAAGCCATATTAGCAAGTAGAGCGTCCACAGGCCCTCTTGGGCCTCTTGTTTTGAATTTTTCTTGGATTTTTTTTTTTTTTTATTACCTCTACTGGCCAAGTTCGAAAACCAGCCAGGTCGTACCAGTAACAGAGGAGTTATGATAGTTATCAAGAAATATCACTGTAAGTGATAAATGCCCCCGAAGTGTCCTTTGACCTCTAAGTATGACCTTGACCTTGGAGCCATTTACCTGGATTTTGTGCACGACACGTCGTTTGGTTGTGGTGAGCATTTGTACATAGAGGTAGGCGGTCAAAACCTGTTTAAACGTGTGCCTCGAGTCCCTAAATAACCACACCAAATTAGAACTAGGGCCTCTTGTTTAAATTGTTAGCATGGGTCAAGGGTTTCAGTTTCTGTTATGGTTGTTGTTTTTTTGCAATATTTTAAAAGCAGTACTGATGGGAATTTTATGACAACAACCCTTGATATAAGAGCCGTTTTAGCAAGTAGAGCGTCCACAGGCCCTCTTGGGCCTCTTGTTTTATACTTGTAATTCTTGTCCGGGGCATAACTTGAATATTACTAATGTGATTGAAATGAAAGTGGGCAATGAGAGGAGTTCAGAGCATAAAAACCAATACTCTTACTTTCGTAATACAGTATCATCTTTATTTGTATACTTACCTTTATTTTAATATAACATTTTTTCAGACATCTCTCGTCTGGCATATGTGGGAAGTACAAATAACACTGCCTAAATGTAACCTGTAAACTACTGAGGTGGGGTTTACAGGAATCAACAGATGTGTGGCGAGGAGGGATGCAGGGCAAAAGTCGGCCTAATGTCTACTAAATTACTGAGGCGAGGTTTACAGGAACAGTAGATGTGTGGCGACCCTTGGTTGGCGGAAGTATAGCACGAGAGACTCCGTCTCCATGTTGTGAACCTTTGTGTCAAATATATTTTTGATCAAGTTATTCATTGTAGAGTTGAGACATGCATACTTTGACCTTCGCTGCAACCTTAATCCTAAGTTGGCGGGATTTGTACGCGACAAATCGTCTCAGTGTGGTGAACATTTATGTTCAAATATATGTTTGATCCAATCATTCATTTCTGAGTTATGGCTCGGAATACGAGTTCGTCATTGAACTTCGCCGCGACCTTGACGTTTTGCCAAATATATATTTGCTACAATCATTCATTCCTAAATATGCACCAGAAAATAGTTTTAAGTTTGACCTTCGCCGCAATTTTGACCTTAGGCTGTCGAGAGTTGTCAATCTCCACGCAGATTTATCGTTCATTGCACTCACATTATATGGTGCACCTATAATCACAGGAACTGGTCACTTTTAATTGTTGCCCTCTATTATTATAATTATCTATAAAGAAGATGATCGCGAAATTTTGGAAAATGCTGTTGTTCTTTTTCAGAGGTCAAGCAGACGTTCGAAACAATCTCAATTACACGCACACTATCTACTAACATGTGCAGAAATGAATTTCCTATCCAACAATACCTTTCTTCCTACGATCCCTTGTAAATTCGCTGAGATATCCGAGTTCAAAGTCACCAAAGTGCAATTTGACCCTGGTCGTCGTTTGTCTATGTTCCCTAGGTAAACAAATGAATTTTACCGAAAATCAGGTGTCCGTTAATTTCGGCGCAGAATTCCAGCTTCAAATCACAATCAATTCACTAACGTAAAGCACCGATACGTAAATAAATCCATATTTTATCAGTTTGCATAGTCCGTATCACGAGAAAGTCACATAACAACGAGTATTTAGCCACTTGTTACCGGCACTAGCAGACTTTACAAATGAAACCGCCATTTTTAAATGATTTACGGGGCCGAATGACGTCATAATGCGAATCTAACAGCTGTGGTAAGTATTTTTACTTTTTAATATATTCTTGAATATATTAGAAAATACGTTGGTGCTTATCCATAACACTATTATAATAAATAATAGTGTTATGGATAAGCACAAACGTATTTAATAATATATTCAAGAATAATTTTAAAAAGTAAAAATATTTACAAGGGATCGTAGGAAGAAAGGTATTGTTGGATAGGAAATTCATTTCTGCACATGTTAGTAGAAAGTGTGCGTGTAATTGAGATTGTTTCGAACGTCTGCTTGACCCCTGAAAAAGAACACCAGCATTTTCCAAAATTTCGCGATCATCTCCTTTATAGATAGTTATAATAATAGAGGGCAACAATTAAAAGGGACCAGTTCCTGTGATACAAGTAGGATAGTGCATAAAATACACGTCTACGACCGGCAAGACGATTTTTGATATGTGCCATCCTCCGACTGTCTAGGGTGCATCTATAAACGTCCGTATGTAAAAAAGCACCCAAAGACGTCAAATAAATGAGACTACCAAGTTGGATAAAAGTAGATGAGTTAAAAGTGATTCGTACGTTTCTGTTAATATAATGTTTACAAATTACACAGGAAGTACAGGAAATTACAACTTTCGTTTTGAAAAGTCACATAAATTACCTGGGCACGTCGCGACTGAAAGATAAGCGGTCTGACATAGCTATCAAAAATTAGGAGATAATGTTAACCTGTTTGTCCGTTCGTCCGTCCGTGTGTAATTAACAAGATCTCCTCCAACACCATAACAGGTACGAACTTAAAACTTTGGTATAACGCCTGTACTTAGATATCTTCGCCCTGGTGTTGATGCCGGATGAATAAATTATCAAAACGGAACTTTTACATAAGGTAGTGTTGAAATACAAAGAAGGTCAGTTTCAGCATTCTGTTATTATACTTATTTATACGTAAATAATATAATTATTTGTACATAAATAATTATAATAACATAAGGTAATAATCTTAAGATACAATTTCCTGTGCAATAGGACATAAGTTAGGGGCTATTGCCCTTGAATACTCGAACAAAGAGTAAAAAGAAACGTGGAAATTCCACGAATACCAGGTTTTCTATAAGCTACCTACAAAGTTTCGTTCCAATATGTATCTCCATATAACCTACTTACACACCAAGTTTCACTTCAATAGCTCACTCCTTACTGAAGTAATTGCTTGGGAACCGCCAGCAAGTTTTGTCGCAATACTTCATTACTAACAAACGTTATTGAGTGGAAACTTGACCTCAGTGATCCCAAATCATTAATGAAAGTCCAAGCGTCCTTTCCTGATAAGCTACCTACCTAGCAAGTTTCATTGCAATATCTCACTCCTAAGAAAAGTTATTGAGCGGAAACCATTTTTCTATTTTTAGTTACAGCAACCTTGACCCCCAAACTGAATCCCAAGTTTCCTTTCCATATATGCTACCTACCCAGCTAGTATCGTCGCAATACCTTACTGCTAATACAAGGTACAGAGCGGAAACCGTTTTTTTAGTAACAGTGACCTTGACCCCAGTGTCCCCAAATGCAATACCAAACTTCTTTTCTACATAAGCTACCTACCCACCAAGTTTCGGTCGTAATACCTTACTCCTAATAAAAGTTAATAAGCGGAAACTATTTTTCTATTTTAGTAACAGTGACCTTGATCCCAGTTACCCCAAATGCAATCCCAACCTTCATTTCCTTGACCTTGAATCCAGTAGCCCCAGATGCAATCCCAACCTTCATTTCTATATAAGGCCAAAATAAATAAATCTGTGTTTCAGGTGGCCCGACCGACCCTATTTTTAAGGGGCCGACCCTAAAACTTTTTATGCAAAAACAATATAAAAAAAATTGTTGTTGTTTTATTGTTGTTTTTTTCAATATCTTCTGAACAATGTTTTATCACATAGCTTACATAATGGAAGTGAAACATAACACCATTCTATATTTTCTGTAATCCACTGGGCCCTGGTGGTATAACTATGCAAATTATTACCAAATTACACAGCAAAAGTCGAAAATATTTAGGTAAGCCATATCATTTGCCTGGAATGTCATATAATACATTCAGAGTTTAACATTTTTCTTTCACGTAAACATTGCGATGCTAATTAACTATTAAACTAATTAGTAAAATGCATGTTAAACAAAGGCCTTCTGGTATAAAGTGTCCTATTAGTTGTAAGAGGAATGCGTAATTTAATAATTGGCCCCGTTTTATGAAACAACTTACGACCATTTTTTATCGTAAATCAATTTCTTAAATGCTTCACTATAAATAACGCTTCTCGTCTAAACGTGATTTCATTTCATTTTCTTATATATGGTATATTTCTACACTACGTTCACACATAATTTAATTGCCTACATTGAATGCTTAGGTGAAAAAAAATAACGATTTTAAAATTTGAGTCTTATCGTGAGATGTTTAATAAAACAGGGCGCAGCAGACTTTTTTCAAAGGAAAATCTCGTTAAAAAAGTTTAAAAAGTTGTGTTTCCGCTTGATACTTTTAATCTCAATAAACAAGAAGTTCAAGTTGTTTAGGATCAAAGGATCTATATATAGCTCAATAAACATGATTATTGTTATTCGGATGCTTTATTTTAGTGTTTGAGAATACAGTCCACTCCACCGATTTATGTCGTTCAAACCAATGTTAACTGGAAGCAGATTAAGAATGTTTATCCGTAAATAAATCATTCAATCTAGTCTTTAAATGATGCAGAACGACTTCCAACATGCTGCTGTTTCGCCACGGGTCCATGATATAAACCTTAACGATGGTACTGACACTGGCGCTGAACTCTTGTTCTATTTTCGTTTTGTAATGTTGTTGATTCATGCGCATATATCATGTAGGAATAAGAAAATGACAAGAAGCTGTATTTGTATGTGTTCATTTTTTCAAGGCATCTAATCTACATCTCTACAAATGTTAATTGCATCAGACTGAGAATGGCAGCCAAGTATCCTGAGATGGTGGATGTACATTCAAGTAGAGCGGAGAAGATGGGACTGAACTGTCCTGTTTGTCTGGAAGTGTACAAGGAACCGAAGTCACTGGCTTGCTTGCATACATTTTGTAAGACCTGCATTGATATGACTGTGATGAAAATGAGAAAAAACTGGACTTTAAAAAACGGGATAGAGTGCCCCTTATGTAGAAAAACAACGGTAACCGGTGGAAAGTATTCTCCCCCAGAAGAATGGGCGGCATCACTCCCAAACAACTATGCCATTCTGTCTGTTCTGGATGAAGTTCATTCTGATGAAGAATACAACACGAATGAACAAACTATCGGATGCCAGCCATGCCAGAAAATAAACATGACAATGGCAGCAAGCAAATATTGCTTAAACTGTCAAGAATATCAGTGCGTGGAATGCGTTAAGATTCACGACCGTTTTGCATTTATGAAAGGTCATGTCCTGATAGAAGTGGACGCACGCGAAAATTTGAAATTGTTCCCAGTTTTTGGGAAACTTGATCAGTGCGATGCCCACGCCAAGCCAATAGAGTTCTATTGTGCTGAACACAGTATAGTATGCTGCAGTAGTTGTGCTTTTAAAACCCATAGAACATGTGAAGGTTTCGTTGAAATTCAAGAAATAGACATAGACAATGCGCTATCAACCACTTTAATCGAAGAGTTGACCGAATTAAGAGAAAAGGTGGAACTCGCATCAATTCATTTCAAAAAGCGTGATAAAGAAATTGAAGAACAGATATCGGCACTTCCTGAAATAATTGAGAGCCTTCGAGTAAAACTGAATACAATTGTTGATGACTTCAAACGAAAGGTACTGAATGAAGCTTCGGAACTTAAGAAACAAAATTCAGCTAAGATAAATGGAACTCTTGCAGAATGTGAGAGCTTGATCGCAGCATTGAATGCGTCTACATGTACGCATGAAGATGTTGCAAACCGTGGTACTCCATCACAGCTATTTATTGCAAAGCATAAGATTGAAGAGCAGCTGTCAATGTATGAACAAAAAGCTGAAGAACAATTCAAGAAGTTGCAATCTTTTTTTATTAATATTCACATTGGAGAGCATATGGAAGAAATATTAGAGTCTGGAAAGGAAGTCGGTTCTCTCACTGTGAGTTCCACAAAAGAAAGTATCGAGTCCATTATGGAACATAAACCAGTCAATCTTGAACGTTGTCCTTCAATCGATGTCAAAGACTGCGGAAAATGGGTGAGTAATCAGTAAAAGAAAGATAAACAGGCTAACATACAAATTAACTCTCGAATATTAATCGGTTACGCAAACGGAACCGGAGGATACTTAAACCTTACGGACATATCGAAATTCGTATATGTGATTGTATGTTTGTGTTATCAACCCCGTACCGGGACAGCGTCTGTCCGAAGACTGTTATTTTTGTGTCCTTTAATCCTCGAAACTTAGACTTTTTCATTTAATTAAATATTTTATTATTCTACAGATATGCATGTTATGATGTAGAGATATGCATTTATCAGTGTGTTGAGGATATATACGTTAGATTTGTGTTTCTGTCATTATGGCTAGGCACCCCCGCCGTAGATTTGTGTTTCTGTCATTATGGCTAGGCATCCGTCGTAGATTCGTCTGAAGGTTGGGTGTCCATGGTTTTTCACAAATAGTGTCTTCTGATAATTTGTATTATCTCCTTAAATATATATTGCATCAGTTTTTATCTAGAGAAAATGAGCATTACCCAACTAAAGGATATTTATGCAAGTTTCAGACTGACGCTAGCTCTTTTTAAATTCTGCTAAATATTTTCAGCTGCAGTATTCGGATGAGAGGTCCATACTAGATGATACATTTGATCCAACTGGGGTTGACGACGATGAATTTCAGCTGCAGGTTAAGATTGAAAGGTCCATATCTGATAATCCATTAGATCCATTTGGGGATGATGACGATGATGCAGAACGATGGGATGTCATTGCAGACACATTCGAAGACACGTGTAACGTGAGATCAAAGTTTTTTTACCTCGTCTGTTTTTGACACCAAAAAAACAGCGTCGTCGCCGCCTGCAGCATGCGGTTTAGTTGTTTCTGTTGAGCTATCTCGGTATGGTGAATACTAATCATTTAATGTGTACGTATGTAGCGTGGCATTGGAATTGAAATGTTGACCATCTTTTACATATGTATTCAAATCATGTTTGTGTGCCAGTATTATTACAATTTTAACCATGATTCTAATCTAAACATAAATATCTTTATTCAACTAAAGATGTCGTTTCCTTGCTCTGGAATCGTTTTAAAGGGACACATGGCAATCTTGATTTCTTAAAAACTAGCGGCGTCCCGTTAGTTTTCTACATAAATTGCATTTGTTCAATCATTAATGTTAATTATAAGAATTGTATTAAGCCATTTATTTTTGCATATTATTAATTTTTGATATTATTGCACCAGTAATATATTAAAACTTATAGTATAATAAGACGAAATAGTGAACACTTAAAATTTGATTTATGTAAATGTAAGCAGGGTAAAAGTTAAAATGATACTGGATATATAAATCGAGAAACCCATTTTAAATACTTCAAGATTGCCGTGTGTCCCTTTAAAAGATGATCATTCCTTTCTTGGAGCAGAATTGTAATGTCGGTTCTTACGGTTGGCGGGAGGTACTGATTCTACCAATAGAAAAATGGAGCGGTATATGGTATATACAAAAAAAAAATCGGGGTGGAGGGGGCACCCCTATGTTCAGAGTTTGTGTGTGTGTAGTGGGTAGTGGGTGGGGGTGGGGGCAGAGTATGCTTTGCACCCCCCACCAATAATTTCTGGAAAAAAAATGGTGTTTGCGTTCAGATAAGTGCCTTTTTTCCGTATATAATGGCGTATGTTTTGGTGTAAATGAGCTTGAATAACGTTTTGTTTTGTTTTGCTTGTCAACTGTTTTGTTTTGCTTGTCAAATTTTAATTTGCACCCCACAACCCCAGACCTCCCCACCCCACCCTCCCCCTCCCCATAACTGAAACGTTCCTACGCCTATGAATCGTCAACTTAACTGGTGTAAATGTTGTATTTCACACTCTCTATTTTACAGAAAACAGCGGGAAAGAAGAAAAGTAGGAGACAAACAAAACATGCCCGTCGCCGTGGTGTTTTAAGCACTCCAGCCATGTGAGCGACATACTCGCGGAGTATTACTTTAGGAATAAATCTCTACCAGGGTCACGTGTGCATGTGGATGCAAGGAACGAACATTTTGGGTAGCGATTGGGACGGTGGTCGCAAACTTGTTAATATTAAAATTTGACATATTACTGTTTTGTGTAGTTTAAACACATTTTGCACGTGTTCTTGCGTATATATATACACAGTTTTGTCGTATACTGAAAGGAAAAAGAAACGCAGGGTGCGTATTTCCGCTATATATTGTATGTTTAATATGCTACTGCTAATCGAATGGTACAGGGCGACATTAGGCCTGTCCTTTTAGAAAGAAGGTTTAAACAGCACTGAACACACCAATGGTTACCCCTTTAA
The DNA here is from genome assembly GCA_037043455.1 of Cyrtodaria siliqua. Taxonomy (NCBI): domain Eukaryota; kingdom Metazoa; phylum Mollusca; class Bivalvia; order Adapedonta; family Hiatellidae; genus Cyrtodaria; species Cyrtodaria siliqua. Next base: position 386,605 of record JAWPHD010000221.1, read on the forward strand.
AGTTTCATTATCGTCAGAATGCGCATTTGGCTCAAGCAGGTGAGCAAACTTAGGCTTTAAATGTTGCAGTCACTTAACAGTAAATACAGTACTGAACTGGCTCAATTTTTCAAAGAGGAACTTCAGCATTTATGAATTTCTTGTTACAACGTGTACTGTGATTAAAACGTCTACAACATCACAGTTGTGTCCTTTCTATAACTAACTGCACTTTTTGTTTTTACAAAACATCTTGGGATTTCCTTGGAATATATATGCAATTAAGTGTGCAGTATATGGAACATGTTATTGTTTTGCGTAACTTGTAAACGTTTTCCACGTGTTCTTGTATATATAGATTTTTGGTGTATATAAGGGTCACCTATTTGGTATACATGTACACTAGAAGGACTTAAAACATGACTCTCCACTGCCAGTATAATATTTAAAATACTGTTTACTAAACACGTGAAATGTGACCCGAAATAAGAAGATTGTCATGGACACTGTTTTACCCAGAGCACATCATCTCTTTTACAATATATAAGCCTTTCATAGATGGCTCGTATTATTATAATAATTGAGTGCGTATGTTAATGTTGTTTTCCAAACAAAAAGTCGGTAGTTGTCAAGATGTTACAGCAAAATAAGATAAATACATTAAGCGGATACAACATTTAGTTACCTTCCAAGGATGTTGTTTTCTTGCAATATAATTATACTACAAAACATAATACGACAAGCAATTGAATTGAACTGAATTGGATTGTATACTCGTGCCAACAGCTAAGGTATGGCGACTTTCCAGCTTCCACTGGTTTTTAGCTCTATTGGCCAAGGGCCAGCAGAGCTTATGGGATGGCGAGTTGTCCATCGTCCGTCCGTGCGTCGTCCGTCCGTCGTTAACTTTTGTCTTGTTACCACTCTAGGGCCTTCATTTTTCATCCGATCTTTACCAAACTTTAACAGGTTGTTAATATCAATGAAAGCTCGGACAAGTTCGAATAATTTCACCGGAGTTATGGCCCTTGTTTTGCTGAAAATGCCATATTAAGCATTGTGAACACTCTAGCACCTTCATTGATTACTAGATCTTTACCAAACGTGCATAGATTGTTAATATCAATGAAAGCTCGGACGAGTTCGAAAACCAGCCAAATCGGATCAGTAACACCGGAGTTATGGCCCTTTTTCTGCAAATTGCTATTTTTTGCCTTGTGAACACTTTAGCACCTTCATTTATTATTTGATCGTTACCAAACTTGCACAGATTGTTAATACTAATTATAGCTTGGACAAGTTCGAAAATCAGCTGAATTTATTAGTAACACTAGAGTTATGGCCCTTGTTTTTTCTGAAAAATGTCATTTTCTGCCTTGTGAACACTCTAGCACCTTCATTTATTATTTGATCTTTACCAAACTTGCACAGATTGTTAATATCAATGAAAGCTGGAACAAGTTCAAAAACCAGCTATATCGGATAAGTAACACCGGAGTTATGGCCCTTGTTTTTTCTGAAAAATGTTATTTTCTGCCTTGTGAATACTCTAGGGCCTTCAATATTAATCGGATCTTTACTTAACTTTCCGATGTCTTTATATCAATGAAACCTCAAACAAGTTCGAAAACCGGCAAGATCGAAATAATTTCAATGGAGTTATGGCCCTTGTTTTGCTGAAAAATGTCATATTAAGCCTTGTGAACACACTAGCACCTTCATTTATTATTTGATCTTTACCAAACTGGTTAATATCAATGAAAGCTCAGACAAGTTCGAAAACCAGCTAGATCGGACTATTAACAGCGGAGTTATTGCCCTTGATTTAGTTAAAAATGCTATATTCTGCTTCGTTAAGACGATAGGGGCTTCATTGTTCATCCGATCTTTACCAAATTTTATCAGATTGTTAATATTAATGAAAGCTCAGACAAGTTCGAAACCCATTCATATCGGCCAGTAACAGCGGAGTTATGACCCTTGATTTAGTTCAAAATGCTATATTTTGCCTCGTTAAGACTCTATTTTTTATCCGATCTTTACCAAACTTTATCAGATTGTTAATGTCAATAAAAACGCTGTCAAGTTTGAAAACTGGACAGATCGGACCAGTAACAGCGGAGTTATGGCCCTTGATTTTGTTAGAAATGCTATAATTTGCCTCGTCTTACGATAGGGCCTTTATTTTGCATCTGATCTTTGCCTTTTATGACTTTCTTTTTTTTTGTATTATAATTTGTTCTTTTTTGTTTTATTTTAATCATTTTTTTGTTTCATTTTCTAATTATTATTTTTTTTTTTTTTATTTTTTTTTTTTTTTTTTTTTTTTTTTTTATTTGATTTTTTGATATGTTTTTTTAGCTCTATGTTGGACCAGTCGGACCAGTAACAGAGGAGTTATGGCTCTTGATTTAGTTAAAAATGCTTTATTTTGCCTCGTTAATACGGTACGGCCTTCATTTTTCATCTGATCTTTACCAAACTTTACCAGATTCTTTATTTATGGCCCTTGATTTAGTTGATAAGCTGTATTTTGCCCAAAACTTTCAAAAAAACATAAATGGCAGTCTCTCGCTTCATTGATGTTATAAGAGCCATGTTAGCCAGTAGAGCGTCCACAGGCCCTCTTGGGCCTCTTGTTAAGACCCCAGGTGGCCCTCCGGGCAATTTTCATGCACTGGGCAGTACCACCGACTTTCCGCAAGCTAGACGACAAGCAAACCGAAGATACTTGTCATCTGTATAAGCGTCTGTGTTTTTTCTGTGTGAGTTTACATCTGTGTGTAATTTATCATTTGTGTGTATATGCATTTCCACAAAATGTCAGGCGCGTATCCAGGTATACGCACGTACGCCAATGGGTACAATTCGTCATCAAAAGTGAAAAATAAAAGTGAAATATAGCTGGAGAACGCATCATTTGCCTCCTCCCCCACTCGCTTCTCATATCTGGCGTAGATTTCAAAATGCTCCAGGTACACACCTGAATGTAAATATGTTAAATGGAGATTTAGATGTAGAGTTTCATTCAGAAAAAAGAACTCCTCCTGCCTTAACAACACTAATTTCAGAGGCATCTTAGTGTAGTTCTCATATGACAGCTATGTAAAAGCTATGTAAGCCCATTAAAAAATACATAAAGCATTTCTGTTTACATTTAACAGTAAAACTGTTTATTTAAAAAAATGACAACCCTTTTAATTTCCACTTTTCCTGACATGTTCTTCAATCATAATGGTTCAAACATGAAACTTAAATTGTAATTTCAAAAGATGGCTCTACTGTGTATTAACTTTCATGTTGTCGATATTATATATAAATCCTGTTACTCGCGTTGCATACTGACGCTATTGAACTGAGTGACACAGGTCTCCGCCATGTTGTCGATATTGTTATATATAAATCCTGTTACTCGCGTTGCATACTGACGCTATTGAACTGAGTGACACAGGTCTCCGCCATGTTGTCGATATTGTTATATATAAATCCTGTTACTCGCGTTGCATACTGACGCTATTGAACTGAGTGACACAGGTCTCCGCCATGTTGTCGATATCGTTATATATAAATCCTGTTACTCGCGTTGCATACTGACGCTATTGAACTGAGTGACACAGGTCTCCGCCATGTTGTCGATATCGTTATATATAAATCCTGTTACTCGCGTTGCATACTGACGCTATTGAACTGAGTGACACAGGTCTCCGCCATGTTGTCGATATTGTTATATATAAATCCTGTTACTCGCGTTGCATACTGACGCTATTGAACTGAGTGACACAGGTCTCCGCCATGTTGTCGATATTGTTATATATAAATCCTGTTACTCGCGTTGCATACTGACGCTATTGAACTGAGTGACACAGGTCTCCGCCATGTTGTCGATATTGTTATATATAAATCCTGTTACTTGCGTTGTATACTGACGCTATTGAACTGAGTGACACAGGTCTCCGCCATGTTGTCGATATTGTTATATATAAATCCTGTTACTCGCGTTGTATACTGACGCTATTGAACTGAGTGACACAGGTCTCCGCCATGTTGTCGATATTATATATAAATCCTATTACTCGCGTTGTATACTGACGCTATTGAACTGAGTGACACAGGTCTCCGCCATGTTGTCGATATTGTTATATATAAATCCTGTTACTCGCGTTGTATACTGACGCTATTGAACTGAGTGACACAGGTCTCCGCCATGTTGTCGATATTGTATATAAATCCTGTTACTCGCGTTGTATACTGACGCTATTGAACTGAGTGACACAGGTCTCCGCCATGTTGTCGATATTATATATAAATCCTTTTACTCGCGTTGTATACTGACGCTAGTGAACTGAGTGACACAGGTCTCCGTCATGTTGTCGATATTGTTATATATAAATCCTGTTACTCGCGTTGTATACTGACGCTATTGAACTGAGTGACACAGGTCTCCGCCATGTTGTCGATATTGTTATATATAAATCCTGTTACTCGCGTTGTATACTGACGCTATTGAACTGAGTGACACAGGTCTCCGTCATGTTGTCGATATTATATATAAATCCTGTTACTCGCGTTGTATACTGACGCTATTGAACTGAGTGACACAGGTCTCCGCCATGTTGTCGATATAGTTATATATAAATCCTGTTACTCGCGTTGTATACTGACGCTATTGAACTGAGTGACACAGGTCTCCGCCATGTTGTCGATATTGTTATATATAAATCCTGTTACTCGCGTTGTATACTGACGCTATTGAACTGAGTGACACAGGTCTCCGCCATGTTGTCGATATTGTTATATATAAATCCTGTTACTCGCGTTGTATATTGACGCTATTGAACTGAGTGACACAGGTCTCCGTCATGTTGTCGATATCGTTATATATAAATCCTGTTACTCGCGTTGCATACTGACGCTAGTGAACTGAGTGTATAAAAATAATAATATGCTCTATTCTATGTTCGGTTATGCTGGGTGTTATTGGTAGTTTAAAATGTATGTATGAGACAATTATAAAACATAACAAACTTCATAAGCGCTGTCTGCTTTTTGTAAGATTTCAAACAGTGGGCACACACATACAAGAAGCTTAGTAGGACCTTTGCACGCTCTACTTGCTTACGTGGTTCTTCTAACAATATAATACATCATATATGTATGCTCTCAATCTGGTGCGAAATAACCAAGTGTTACATGTAGAGCAACATCAGAGAATATGTCTGCAATTTCCCGTTGATGTTGACAGTTATTTCCATTTTTGTCCAAAATGATGTTCCACCTAATTGGCTGAACTGGACAACAAAGAAAGAAAGAAAGAAAGAAAACATAACCAGCAGTAGCAGCAGCAGCAGCAGCAGGAGCAGGAGGAGCAGAATCGGGAACAACTCTGTAACATTCTTTGATTTTGCTCATTGTTGATTTCTTCCGAGATATTATCTTGGACACAATCCTTTAAAGGGACAGCCTCAATGTTGAGTTTCATATCAAGCATTAAAATACCACCAACATTTATTAATCCTATATCATTTGATTGTAAAACGGCTTGTACATAATTAAATAAAAACGAGAAGAGATTTCAATTGTCTTCGTTATCATGTATATGTATGAACTGAGTGAATAAAATATTTGTATTTGTATTTGTTATTATAAATTTATAGCAATCGGTTAGCATTAGTTAACATAGTTCTGTGTAAAAACCTTTTGCTTTCTACTAATATTAATGATTGCACAAATGCAAGTTATGTAGGGAAACTAATCGGACGCAGTGAGTTTTTAATAAATGAAATTGCCTTGTGTCCCTTTAATTCACATGTGAAAATCAAAAGCCGTTACTACTAAGGTTATTCCATTATTTTAAATAATTAATGACAATTACTAGATGCAATGCTGGGACGAATCTGTTCATTGTTAAACAACTGAGATATATTTTGCAGATGAGAAGGTTCTAGGCCCATTCTGCATATTTCTATCTAGATGTAAATGCAGAATGAGCCTGGACAGTTCATTCCTGTTGGCGCCATATAACATTTTTTGGGTTAGTGTGCCGTAAAACCCCAATTCAACTGAACTGAACTGAGATCTTATTAAAATAAACTTGGTAAAAATCAGAAGCAGTTGACTGAAGTTAATACTCTTTTTTTTTTACATACTCAAGAACAATAACTCTGGAACACGGCGTCAATGGGTGCGTTCAGGGTTCTCCCATTGGTTACCGAAAGCACTCGCAGTTACCATCGGCTGCCGTCGTTAGCCGTTGGTTCGCCGATAGGTAGAACGTTGGTGACCAATATTCCCGCGACTCTACACCTGAGGTAGTATCGGTGGCCTCGTAGGTACCAACCATCGGTGGCCATTGATAACCCAAAGTTAACCAACGTGGCTGCCGATGGGAAAACCCTGAACGCACCCAACGTTTGTCAGTGTCGAACTTGTCTAGGATCTTATTGAAACAAACTTGCGAACATTTTGGGAAACTAGAAGCGTTTTACTTGAAGTCATCGCGTAAAAATCTAAGTACCCTTATGATCGAGGGCAATAACTCTGCACACGTTGATTTTACCCAGTGCCCTTATTAAAATAATAATATATATTTTTAATAACTTTATTCTAATTGGGTATACCTGGTTTTCGCAGGAATCCGTACCCTTGTGACAAGAAGGTGAGCAGATCAATCGCCCGCCTAAATATACCCATAAACTATTAAGGTAAGGCATACAACAATATGTGGATAGATGAGCAGGGTACAAGCCTGCCTAATTATACCCCGTAAACCATTAAGGCCAGGTATACAGGAGTCCGTATATGAGTGGTAAGACTGTAAGGCATACGCCTGCCTAATTATACCCAATCTCCACGCAGAGTTATCGTTCCTTGCACAAATGAGGAACGAGTGTAATCTGGGTAGAGATTGAATTATACCCCGTAAAGTGTATAGGAATCCGTATATGTGTGACAAGAAGGTGGGCAGGGCACAATCCTGCCTAATTATACCCCGTAAAGTGTATAGGAATCCGTAAAGGTGAGCAGGGCACAAGCCCGCCTAATTATTCGTCGTAAAGTGTATAGGAATCCGTATGTGTGTGGCAAGAAGGTGAGCAGGGCACAAGCCCGCCTAATTATTCCCCGTAAAGTGTATATAGGAATCCTTAGATGTGTGGCAAGAAGGTGAGCAGGGTACAACCTGTCTAATTATTCCCGTAAACTACTAAGGCGGTATACCTCGGTAAACTACATTGACCGTTGACCTACTTACCTCAAAAGCAATAGGGTTCATAAGGGTAGGTATTGTACTTTCGAAGCTACTGTGCAGAATAAGTAATTGTTTATAGACGGACGGACGGAAAACCATGTACCACAATACGTCCCATTTTTCCAAACGGCCGAATACAAACTAATATATCGGAGTGAAGTTTGTACAACTTGCGTAAAAACAAGAATTCCGTGAACGTTAATATATCTCTTACATTGCTCACTGACACACATGAAAGATGTTTAGTGGGTACAACTCCTGTCGAGTTACACCACCAACTTTGCAATAAAGCGAGACTTTCAGTATAATAAATACTGATAAAGGTGATCCTTTGAGAGCAACAAACACAATTAAGAGAATAAAGCCGCAGACTAGGTTTTATTGAGTCTGTTCATGAGAAGTAATGAAAGAAGCAACACTTCTCACGCCCCCTGGCACCGGCGTAAGCGGTATTCTACTTCAAAGCCACCTATACCGGGCTCGTTGGTCCCCCAAAGGACCAGTAAAAAATAACACTAAGCCTTAGTTGTACTACAAGGATTAGTTATTCCTTTACAATGTGATGCACACCTTGAATGTATAAATCATAATGATGTCTGCCCTTTACCTGAAAGGTCAATGTTACACCCACTATTGCTATATTTCAAGTTGTACTAACCAAGATACAATTATATAACCGAAGTGCATACAGTTTCTGAGGAAGGTGACCTAAATGAAAAGGTTGAATGTATGTAAAACATATTACTAAGCTGTCTGCCCTTTGCCTGAAGGATCAAGGTACACCCACATTTGCTATGTCACACTGAGTTGTATTGCCAAAGATACATCTATAACCACAGTATGAAGTGCATACAGTTCCTGAGAAAGTGACCTAAATGCTTCACTTGAATGTAGAAGCGGCCTTCGCACAGCCTCACCGGCCTTCTGTTGACCTTTTGCATTTTGTGCAGTACGCTAAATGTAAGTCGTCTTGCGCATTTTCAAAGTTGTCTGGTGCATTTTCTAAGCTGTCATGTGCATTTTCTAAGTTGTGATGTGAATTTCGTAAGTTGTCATGTGCATTTTCTAAATTGTAACGTGCATTTTCTTTTGATTATATTGCACCAACAATATTTTAAAAATAATGGCAGAATAACGAAGGTAACTAAAATATCTTCTTCTTTTTTAAAATCTAATTATACTTAACGCCATTAAAAGTGCAAGTTTGATTATTTAAATAAAATGTCTCCAAGATCGATTGCATAATTCCGATTTTACTTCTTTCAATACATGAATTTGATCGGTCACCAGATGTATAGGGAATGTTGTACATAACACTACAATCGATCTTGGAAATAAACACAAAATAAAAAAACGTGCACTTTTAATGGCGTTTTAAAGAATATATGCGAGCTGGTTTAATGTCAAAATGATACGTACAGGATTAATAAATCGAATTACAAATTGTAAGTCTTGGTTTTTCAAATTCAAATTCAATTCAATTTTATTGAGGTAAAAGTTTCATATACAAGTTATAACAAACTATTGGTAAGATGAGAAAATAAATTGCAGATACACGTATTATATCATTAAGAATCTGACTATCTGACTATTATCAATTATCACAGAAATGCTATCAGTTATCACATTATCAACTAGAACGAATTCGACGGCGTGCCACCGCAAATACCCACGTTTCACACAGGTCCTCCCCTCCCACCCTCACCCCACACCCCACCACCACAAACACCACACACACACACACACACACACACACAGGAGAAAAACATACTATACATTGTAATCCCTTCATCAAAATGTTCGTTTTAGACAAATTTAAAAAAAGTGAACCTGTTACCCTCCCCCCACCACCCATCTCCTCCAACCCCAACCCCAAGGAAGACGTCCAAGGTTTAAATATTTTAAATAATAAATCATTTGACATGCTGTGTATCTCTTTCATAGACGACTATTATACCAACTAATGTGCAAAAGTATGGAAAAATGACACTGTAATTTAATTATTAGTGTATTTGATGCCCCTTTCCCCAGGTCCCACCAATGACTAGGAGGAAAGAAATATATGCAGTGTAATCCCATCATCATAATGTTTCATTGGAGACATCATTACAACAACAACAAAATAGCAAAGGACTCAAGGTCCTGAGAGTCGCCAAGATTGAACAGTGTCTGTCTTCTTGCTGAGGTTAAAGGTTATGTTAAATTTTACAGGTGTGGCGTATTAAAATGAAATGTTGCTGCTTATAACATGAGATTTTTTTTTGTACTGGAGTAAGCGAGCTGAATTGATGCGTTGTTAGGTACTTGTGAAGAATCTGTGTCTGTATTGGTTCAACCCTTGTTAGGTACTTGTGAAGAATCTGTGTCTGTATTGGTTCAACCCTTGTTAGGTACTTGTGAAGAATCTGTGTCTGTATTAGTTCAACCCTTGTTAGGTACTTGTGAAGAATCTGTGTCTGTATTGGTTCAACCCAGCAAAGCATGGTCAGGTTAAGTGACTGGCGTACATAACGGAAATATTGTTGATAAATCAGACACTCGCGCATTTGTTCAAAGGAAACAAAACAGATCGATTGACCTGCTGGTTTTATTGAATTGAATTGGGTTTTAAGGCGCACCAACACATGAAAGGTTATATGGCGCCTGGCTCATCCTCCACGTACATCAAGATAAAAATATGGAGAATGGGCCTAGAACCTTCTCACCTGCAGACCTGCAGAGTTGCTGTAAATTCTATTGTAGATACTCCATTTATACTGGAGCCACGTTTATTGTTTTTCTGCCACTGCTCTAGTGAATTGAGCGAGATGGCACCTGAAACAATGCAGGGGTCATAATGAAGACCTTTAATGAGCATGAACAAAAAATGATTTAAAGTGAACATGCATTTGGGTGGTGGGGTGGGGGTGGGGTTCTACCCCTCTGCCTATCCCTCCAACGGGATCTGCAGTAGTGCTTTTCTTTGCCACACGGGGCCTGCTGGTTTTATGTTCAAGTAGAACATTGTAAGAATGTTCATTTTGACAAGATGATATATTCCTGACAGAGATACTGCCTTTAGTGTTTCATCATTATGCCAGCAAGGAAGCATTTTGTCATTGTATCTATAGACATCAGGGTGGTATGAAAGAAACAGAAATGTAGTTATGTTGTTCAACTTTTTATTTTAATTGCGAGTACTTGGAGCATGCAAATTGTAAGCAGAAATCAATATAACTGGTGGATAAACATATTCTTGTGAATATTGGTATATAGCTCAGCTGCTCTTTTAAATCTGTCTTACTCTGCTTATACTGTTTGTAAACATTTGTTTGTATATATTAAGGAAAACAAAGAAAATGATTAGAAAGAGAAGTTGAGCTATATAAATCCGTCTACAAGAAAACGAAAGGTTAAAAGTTATTGCAAAGTTAATCAACAATTAAAGCAGTAAAAAATATATCAATAAAAATATATGAACTGTAAACAAACAAAGAAGTACGGTCAGTATCTGGTATATTGCATTTTCTTCTGATTAATGCATCAACTTATTTAATAAGTGGTGAAGAGCAGTAAAACACAATAGCATTCACTTTATTTACAGCATAACGACCTTTAACACATGTCTAAAACATGGTAAAAAGATGAGCAAAACTACAATAAGGTCGATTGACCTGGGTAGGAAAGTAATACTTTTTCAAAGGCCTCGTTTTTTATTAAAAACACTTTTTTAAGCACGGTTTCTTGCTGAAATCCTTTATTTAAATTGTTCTGCATAACATTCCACCAATGGGATGAAGTATCTGGGCACACAACATTGAAAAAATATTTTTTCTAATTTTCGAAAATGCTTGGGACGGAATTATTTTTTGCAACCGCGTCGGTTTTGGTTTTCGAGTGTATGATAATGTTCCAATCCTGTTGATACACTGTGAGATAATTATTTTTTATTGAATTCCAGCAAGAAAATAAACACTACATGGGTAATGCCAAAACATTTGGATTTTCTTCTTCTTTTTACCGTAATCCAAAGATTGCCGTGTGCCCCTTTAAACTATTTGATTTGTTTACCTTGTTGTTGTTGGTAGTAGAACTGAGCACTTCTTGACAAATTCTTTCAACTTGTGTATTTATTTATAGTAGATGCTATACTATTTCTCAAAGTACTAGGCACAATAACTACAATATTTACGGACATTTAGTTCCCAAGTTGACGGTAAAGCTCATTATCTCGGTCACGCTGTAGGCCACGCATGAGCGGCATGTTTAGCTTACTGGTTTAGAAATTGGGGCGGAAAATGTGTTAATAGATTGCTTATTTTTTGTCAATGATTGTACATTTTCAAATTAATGATTCTGAATGCATGGATAATTATCGAGTTTCTGCTGCACTATCGAATGAAATGAATTAATATTAAAGAGATGTTCGACATCCGGGTAACTACGTTTTTGAAACTTTCCATTCATAAAACATGTATGCGTGTATTATTGCGCATAGTATTTCAGTACATTTTCAAAAAAGACACGTATATACTGTATACAATGACAATTATTCACAATCAGTAGTTATATTATTCGGTATATATAACGTTCATGTCAGTTACCTTATGAAATTAAGCTATACTTGAGGCTGTTAAAGGAACTACATTCTCGAAGTGCATTCTCGAAGTGCGTAAAGCTCCTCGTCCGAAAACTGGTGTATTACTGCGCATAATATTTCGGTACATGTACAAAAAAGACACGTTTATTCTGTATACAATTACAATTATTTCATTATTTCACAATCAGTAGTTATATTACTCGGTATACATAACGTTCATGTCAGTCACCTTATCAAATTAAGTTGTATTTGAGGCAGTTCAAGGGGACTACATTGTCGAAATGCGTAAAGCTCATCAACCAAAAACTCCATATTCAGAAATTGCAGTATACACGACTCCAAAGAGTCAGCCATGCTCACGCATGGCGACTCAAAAACGATTGCATACACCAAGTTATGTGCAAACATATGGAAAAATGACAGTGTAATTGAATTTTCAGTGTATTTGACATTTTGACCACCCGCTCAGGGCCCCGGGTGGGGAGCCAAAAATAATGTTGCTCTTGCACGCCGTCATCATATGGTGAAGTCATGCCCTAAGATTGGTTGAATTCCGTTCAGCGGTTTAGGAGGAGATGCGGTAACGGGCGGATGGACGGAAGCATGGACAAACGGAGGCGATTTTAATATACCTTTTTTCTTCTTCAAAAACGTGGGCATAATAACAGATTTATTATTGCTACAGTATATCACAGAAGATATGCATTTACCAGTCTCAGTTTTGTTTTAAAATGTGTTATCACTGATTTTGAAAATAGTATAATATTCATTTACTCCATTGTATAAGGAACAGAAATAAGATTATTAATTAATTAATTTACATTCAAAGGGATCTTTTAACCCAATGATAGCCCATAAAGCTCTAAAGCTTATTTCCAATGGGTTATTAAAGCTCAAGATAGCCGCGTGCTCCATTAAGAATGACGATATACTTGTACCCAGTTTGTACCTGGTGTATGTAACCATGTTCCCAAAATTGCTCTGCCTCAACTCTATTAATATTATTAGTTGTATATATATTATTAATGGAAAAATGGAAACATGTTCAATACTTTTGTATCCAATGTAACCAGATGTGCCAGGGTACAAAAAATGGACTGTGTGAAAAAGTTTGGGCTATTTTTTTTGTAATTTTTTTTATAATTTTTTTTTTTTTGGTCATTTATTTGTATTCAATGTAACCAGTTGTGCCTGGGTACAAACAATGGACTGTGTGAAAAAGTTTGTAGTTTTGGGCCATATATGCAACCACTAGCAATCTGAATTCGTGTCTTTTTGTCCTGACTATAATCCTTAAACTTGGTATTGTAGCGGAGGACAAACAAACCTTAGAATTAAAAACCCACGCACACATCGCAGCAGTTAATTTAGAAAGACTATATTTGTTTTACCTCTATAGGGCCTCTTAGTGGTCGATTAACAGCGAGAACAGAACAGACTGCACCACTCTAGACCATAATAAAGCGCACCATAAATCAATTTCCGTTTATAAATTTGGAGCGGGATTCTAAACAAAGACACTTTGCAGTAAAACTATGGAATTACCCGAAGTCTAAGAAGGCAACCGTACATAGGATACAACAATGAGTTCAGCGAGTAAGGTAAGGCAATATCAGTAACAATAATTTTGGCGTGACCCAATGTTTTATTCGATATTCTCCCTCCGTTTCGTACTTACGCGTGTTCGTACGGTCTTCCTACAGATTACATCGGTAACGTTATATGTCGCCTAAAATGTGTATTTGGTGGCAACTTTGATATCCATATAGTTACATCAAATGACCGGTATCAATTCCATCAATGACTTTCAATTTTTCACTTTTGTAAATTCTTTTGCTTTAAACATCAATATTACAACTGGCAATAGACGAATTATTTTCAAATGACCATTACCATACACTACACGACTTATTTTGTTTAATGAACGTCTAACTTTAATATTTGCTGACATATATCTATTATTTTTTCCCATGTATGTACATGGTCCGCAAAATACCAGTCCACATTTTATACCATAATGGTCCGCTAGTCGGAGTAGTCCGCGCGTGACGTGTTAGTCCGCATTTTATACCTAACCATCGGTAATGTTATATGTCGCCTAAAATATCAGACATGTGAGTAGTCTCGGCCAAACTGGGTCATGCTTATATCAGTCTGGGCGGAAGATGACTTGTGCTTCGTGGCTATGAATGGGAGCACAAGGTAAAGTAAAGAATTAGGCTTAAAAGAAAAAAGTGTTTGTTTCCGCTAACCCGACTGACCATATTATTTAGCCGCCGACCTTTTTATTGCAAAAAAAACAAAATTAAAAAAACAATTAAAAAAACCACAAAATTAATAATAATAAAAAGTTGAACCCATGAATCAAGGTTTCTTATGGAGAAAAAAATAATTAAAGGGACACTGTCCGTAAGTAAGCAGATATTGAGCATAACCAAATAACTGTCTGACTTTTATTCATTGAAATGTATACATGAAAACATAAGGATAGACCCTAAGAAGTATGTAGGAATACATTCGTGAGTTTGAAAAAAAAAGAGTTTTAATTATTAAATGTAAATAAAGTGGGACCCACACTATTTACCTTTTATGCGTTCACGTGACTTCCATAGCGCACTAGGTTTTAACCATAGTATGTATTGCGTAATATATATAGCCCGCTTAGCTCAGTTGGGAGCGAGTTCCGACAACTTTACGCTCACGCACACTTATTTTTACTGCGAGTTTGGGCTGCGAGTTCAAACCCACGAAGAGGATTTGCTTTTTTTTGTACCGCGATTGAATTCCTTTAAACAATCTTGCTTTTAATTAGTAAATATTGAATAATGTTTAGTGTATAATGTTTGCTAACATAATTATTGGGTGTTTTATAAGCTAAAAGTTACGGACAGTGTCCCTTTAAAAAAATAAGCATCCAGTGAGATTTGAACCCACGACCCCTGGGGTTTCCATTGTACATTACCAAATATTGAAAAAGGACCATAGCCATGTATTATCTAGGTATTAATAACTTTCAGGGGGCTGGCGTGGCGCAGTCGGTAGCGCGGCGGATTTGTAACCGGAGGCCCCGGGTTCAATCCTCCGTGGTGCCACTGAGTTCCGTCGGTGTGTTCTTGGGCAAGACACTTGACCTTAGCCTCGTCCGTCGGATGGGGACGTAAACCGGGCGGTCCCGTGTATCGGTCTATCCTCCGAGCATGTTAAAGAACCATAGGAATCTATTCGATAATAAGAGTAGGGCAGGTTCCCGGATTCCTATGTATCCTTCCCCTCTCTCTGGGGCGGCTCTAAATAACCTATACTGTGTTGATGAGCCGTTAAACAACATTCAATTCAATTAATAACTTTCCAAGTAATTTTTATCATATTAAAAGTGTTTTTCATTAAAGGGAATGTAGCGACACAGCCAAACAAACTCTATTATTGAGAGTTCTGAAACACTTGGAAAAAGGTGAAAGAATTATCAAAATCGGATGATAAACAAAAAAGATATGACCATTTAAAGGTTGTCCTAAAACGAATATGGGAGCCGCCATTTTTAGAACTATGACGTCATAGTTCCATATTACCATATATGGAATATTGATAAATATCATTTAAAACGAAGAAAATCAATGCAAATGAATGATTTTTTTTTACTGGTGATATAAATCATTATTACATATTTTTCATACAGTTGCTTCATTTTTTCCCTATAAATCAGTAAATTTCCATTTTTATAAATATTCCATATGTGGTCATTTAGAACCGTGATGTCATAGCTCTCAAAATGGCCGCTTCCATATCCGTTTCAACAGAAACTTCAAATGACCATATCTTCTTTGTTTATCATCCGATTTTGATAATTCTTTCACCCTTATTCAAGTATTTTAAAACTCTCAATAATAAAGATGGTTCGGCTGTGTCGCTACATACCCTTAAACAAAAATAAGGTCATTAATAATAATAAAAAAAGAAAAAAATGAAGAGTTTTGCCTACCTACCTACCCTACTTTTTTTGAAGCTGTTAGCAGAAACATACCATTTTTTTTTGGCCTTAAGAGAAGCTGGTATAGGAAGAAGTGAACTAAAGTATAAAGAGAATACGCGATACAAATTTTGATATTAGGATCAATAAATAGACAAATATTAAGATAGAGACTAATAAAAGGGAAGAAATTCAGATAAGTTGACAGCGTATCCTCGACCCCTTAGTTTACTTAACGACAGTTGGCTACATATATCAGTAAAATAATAATATCAATAATAATAATAATAACATAATATAATATTGGCTAAAATAAAGTATTCATATTGCAACAAAAACTAGCATGCAGATTGCTTATGAATAAAAAAAAAAAAATCCATTCAATAACATTTGTAAATGAATGACCTCAACTTGTTAACTTCCCATTCACCTTATTTTTACAATATTTTTTTCCAGAGTTGCAGTTTTTTCATATTAGCAATTTTATGCAGTTTTTTTGACCTAAATTCACACTGGCTGACAGCACAGAAAAAATGCAATATTATCATATCATATCATATCATATTATTATGGAGTTTTTAAATTATTGTCTTCTGTTGTTTTCAAAACATTAGGCCTGCTTGTGAGGAATTTAGGTCACATGTCACGTGGGAAATGTACTAACATAACAATTTCTAGATGTTTTTAAAACAAACACCGATATTCACTATTGCATCATGTTTTATGCAGGTACATGTACCCCACCTTTGGCAGACATAACCCATGTACCATTTCTCATTTTACGATTAACCCTTAACCCGCTACATATATGTAATAGACTGTTCTTCCTTTGAATTAAGACCATTCCATTTATGTGACAAGGGTGTTTTGGGGGAAATGACTGATCAGTAGACGGACATTGTAAACCCGGATCAGCCTGCGAGTTACTGATCAGGGTTTACAATGGACGCAAAGTCTATAATAGTCGTGCTTAGCGGGTTAAGGGTTAAATAAAACTTGTTGATATCTCATGAAAGGCAAAGGATTAAATCATTATTGCATCATAAAACATTTTATTTTGTGTAAGTTTTCTTCAAAATGGGATACATTTAACATGTGTAATGACAAGAACACTGGTAAAGCGATCATATATCCATAGGAAAATTATCCGAAGCAATAAACAAGCTTATTTGCAAGTTTTTCTGTTGTTTTTTAGAACTATTCATTAAGCAGGGTCATAAAAGTTAATGACAAAATTTGCATAATAAATGATTGCAGATCGGGCGAAATCACATGGCAGTTGAAAACAGATATAAAATGATACAATATTATATGTGGTGATATTGGGAACCTGATGGCCCTGTTAGCTATTTTGGTAAAGCATTTACCCTGTAAGCGAAGGGTCTCAAATTAGAGTCCCATACTGGCTTCACTTTTCCCCCCTTGGTTTACCTTTTTGGTGAAGAGGTCAGTTCTGTGAATGGGGGATAGCTAACAGGGCCATCAGTTGCCCAGTGCCATTACATGATCTTGAAAATATAGTAGCAATAAGTATAATACTTAGTGAGACTTTTAACAGATTGTGTGAAACTTTCATTCAAATACTGTATTTGAATGAAAGTTTCACACAATCTGTCAAAAGCCTCACCAATCACTCCCAATATCGAGCAATTTCAATCAAACAAAATACTTTTCTCAGGCCTTAGTTCTGAATCAGTGTATAGCATAGCATATATTGTAGCTCAGAGATGGGTTTTACCAGGCCCTCTTGTTTCCTATAACTCTTGTTTAACTTTTGATTGATTCTTAAACTTCACCCCTTTACATCACGATACACAGGCGGAACAGAATGGAGGTATCTCACTGACTTTTTTGTTTACAAGAGGGTTATAGGCACATTGACAGTCCTATACAAACACATTTTTTGTCAGTTAAACATTTACAACTTGCAAAATATGCATATCCACAAGTTTGAGTTTTATCTATTGATTTGAGTAAATATATTATTGATGTAGACTGTTTGATATGCCACTCATTCACTGTGCTAAAGGTATAAAAGTAGATAAGTTATTATTTTGAGGAATTAATTTTTGCATCATTCGACAGGTTGGAGAGATCTTTACGGCAGCCGGTAATGCCTTCAGTAAGCTGGGAGAGCTCACTATGCAGCTGCACCCCTCCTCGGAACCAAGCCCTGCAAGGTGGGTATATTTCACTGTCACTGTTCTCAAGATAGTATGATTATTTCACTGACTGAGGCCATCAATAAAAATATGTTTGTTTGCCGTGCTCCGACCGACTCACCCGATTCGGCTGCCCGCGACTCCAAATTTTTAATGACCTCGGGCCGAAATTATTTTTTTTTTAACTAAAAATATTTTTTTATTTTTTATTTTTTTTATTCAAATGATAATTTTATTAGCCAGAGTTGTTAAGCATCTAATATGGATTGCAAAGGTTATCAAAAAGTTGCCTTAGTACAAAAATGGCATAATATAAAAATATCTAAAAATAAAACTTTTTCCTACCTTAAATACACATGAATAAAATAATTATGTGCAAGTCCTTGTGTTTAGTTTTAATAACCTATGCCCTAACATCGTACTAGGGCCTTTACAGTGTTGTAGATTGGATAAGCTTTTGATGTAAAAAAAAAAATCCCTACCTACCTACCCACCCTCAAAATTCTGGGTAGGAGCACAGCAAACAATTTTTTATTGATGGCCTGAAGAACATTTACCATGAATATTTGGGAGGAAAAGAAGGTATAGTCTGAATTTTGGAATTCAAACCGATAGAACGTGCCGGAGAAACCAAAACGACACAGTTTAGCTAGAATTTTCGAAGAAATACAAGCTATTCTACTCACCCCGACATCTCAGTCGATGTTTGTTAACCTTTTTTGGCAAGCTCATATCTCAAAATCTGCTTTACTGAGTTCATTGAAACTTTACACATGTAATAAGTGTTTTCAATATCATGAGAGGAACTCAAACAGAAATGTGGCGTAACTCTGTTTTGAACTTTAACATAATTATGCCCCTTTTTTGTCACCTGCGTAGCGTGGCAGACACTTAGGGTTCACTTTGTCCATCGTCGTCCGTCTGTCACACTTTAACCTGCAACCTAACCTTGGCCATAACTTAAAAAGTGTTTGACCTATGTTCATGAAACTTCACACACATCTCCACCTTAACTCAAGCAATCTTTTACACATGTCCAATAACTCTGACTTTTATTTTGGCAGAGATATGCCCACTTTCATAAAACTTTAACATGCAACTGAAACCAAGCTCATAACTGGCCATAACTTGAAAATTATTTGACATATGTTCTTGAAACTTCACACACATCTTCATCTTAACCAAAGGAATGTTGTTACACATGTC
Source organism: Cyrtodaria siliqua (assembly GCA_037043455.1). Taxonomy (NCBI): domain Eukaryota; kingdom Metazoa; phylum Mollusca; class Bivalvia; order Adapedonta; family Hiatellidae; genus Cyrtodaria; species Cyrtodaria siliqua. The sequence goes on from JAWPHD010000221.1 coordinate 405,744, forward strand.
CAATAACTCTTGACGTTCATTTTGGCACAGTTATGCCCTTGACATAAAACTTTTAAGGCCACATAAAAAAAGATGTGTGGTTCAGGTAACTAGACCGACCCTATTTTGAGGGGCCGACCCTAAAACTTTTAAAAATTTGTTGATAATGCAAAAAAATCGAATTCAAGGTATAGTAATTTAACATATTAAATTCATTATCAGAATTGAATTCATCATTGAGAAAAAAAAGCCTACCTACCTACCCTATTTTTTTTGCCAGTGTTACCTGAACCACACATATTATTTTGTTTGGCCTAACCTGCAACCTAGCTTGGCAAAATATTGACCAATGGTCATGAAATTGTATACACTTTTTCCTTATCAATTATCAAATGCAGATTTATGCCCCTTTTCATAAACGTTAAAACTGCTCCATAATTGATGAAGGATTGCACCCATGTCTTCAAACTTTAAAGTTAGATTGTCCTTTCTGAAATATGCACATGGCAAGCGACACAAGTGTTCTTTGGAACACCGTTCTAGTTCAGCTTTGTTGCCCAATAAATACCGTAGACAAGTCATCGAAAGTTGAGCGCATTGTCATCTGACAGCTCTTGTTATAACTTTTTCCTTTCTTAATGCTACTGTCCATTTTCCTTTATTTTACGCATTTGTTTTACTTTAATTACCAGTTTTATGTTTTTTTCTTTGAAGATAAAAAGATCCTACCATTAATGTAAAAACAGAAGTTGAAGTATTCGGTGATCGTATCTTACAATGCATGCATTGCAGGTGCTGATACGTAAAATAATTATGAAGTAAAACTTTTGCTTTGTAGCGGAAAATGGACAGATCATGAAATCGAGGCCTTGAGAACTTCGGTGAAGCGGTTTGGAGAAGATCTCAATAAAATTAGTGACACTATTAAAAATAGAACAATGTAAGTAAAAGTTCCCCATCAAGTGCTTAAAGTGGTTCATGCACTATTTTTAAACAAGGGCTCTGAAAAACTTAAAAAAGCTGAAAGAATTACCAAAATGCCATGAAAAATAAAGAAGATATGACTTATTGAAAATATTCAAAGAACATACATGGAGGTGGCCATCTTGGAACGATGACATCATCGCGCCTTTTTACCATATATGGCATATTGACAAAATATATTTTAAAGCAAAGGCAATCACTGCAAATTGATTAAAAATAAATATACATATGTAAAATATATCAATTGTAAGTTTATTTTTCATTTTTTTTGCTTTAAAAGACGTTTTGTCAGTATGCCATATATGGTAAAAGGGCACGATGACATCATCGTTTCAAGATGGAAGATAGTGCATCAACCCCTTTAAAATAATAAGAAAGATAACAGAACAAATGACCAAGTGCCAAGGAGGTTTTATTTTTCTCAATGCTGGATAAGTACCCCAGGCATCACATTATATCAGTATTGTTATTTAATACTGGTCCTTTGTGATCGTCCGGCCCATTGCTAGGGGACGTGGGAGGTATTACCTCTCATGAACAGACTCAATAATACTGAGTCTGCTACTTTTGTCTCTTGTTTGTGTGTTCTTTACTTCCGAAGGTGACTGAATTTAGATATGTATATAATATATTTTACTTGCATCCCTACAAATGAAGTCCCGGTTCAGGACATGTTTTTTAAGGATGGCCTAAATGAATTATGATGAACACTTATACAAAGATAAAGATAAAAATGTAGTAACCCGGGGATCATTTGTTTTGTTATAAAGGTTTCACATTGTATTAAGATCATAAGAAAGGCTTTTGTCTGTAGTTCAAAGTGTGTCTCCTTCTTTTTCTCCTTTTTTCAAGAAAATACTTGGTCAGTCAAATAAAATTAATAGTTTAACTTATACATGTACAAAATCTAAGCTTTCCACTAAGAAACCTATGTCTTCACCAGTATGCTTGAATGTTGATATATTTGGTTTGCAGTACTCAAATCAGAACTCAGTTAAAGCGCAAGGCATACGAGGATGCAGGCTTGCCGCCACCCACAGAGACCTCTCCGAAAAAACAGAATACTCAGCAAAAACAACAGCAGCAAGCAGTTGTTGTAGAACAGCAAGCAAAGAAACCAAGAGGTGAGGTCATCCATAATAGCTATCACTATAGAGGCAAATGTTACCTACTCACCCACGTTGACTACTGGACATTTTATTCAAAAACTTAGGTTTGCCCCTAGTTCTCCAGAAATCTCCCACAACAAGACCAGGACAATGCTGTCATCCACACCATCAAGAGTGATTTGTATATTAAGCTAATCCGTTAGCTTGTTTCATAATAAATGTAAAACAGATACAGTTAAAACCTATACTGGTTGTGTACCAGTTATCGTCATTCACCAGATTTCGTCATTATCAATAAAACCCTTGATGTTGTGATTATTTTTCGACCCCACTTTACAAATCACTACACACTATCATTAGAAGATTGAAGAGGAAAAAATATTTTAGAAATGTTAACAAACTCTCTCAAACCAACGCGTTAACCTATATAAATACCGTTATAAACAAAACACAATCGGGGAATCACGTGCTAATGCGCATGCGCAGGAAAGTTTCCTTTTAAAATATCTGACCCGTTACGTCAAACCTACTTGACCAAAAAAATAATAGCGTGCGTTAAACATTTTCAACCAAAGGAGACAACGAGTACAGGTAAATCAAAATAATTAAATTTGCGCACAGCTGTTTCCCTTTAAATTATGAATGTCGAAGTGAAGTAAATTACACCCGATATGGCACAGTTGAAAGATCGTTTTAAATTGTAGATATGAATTTTTTCTAAAAAAAATAATTGTGTATTCAAATGCAATGGTATATTTATGTCTCAATTAATAACTACACACGTTTTCATCATCCCAAATATGGGTTGTTCGGTATTAAACTGAAGATGACGATAACTACTACATTCAGCTCGGACGACCGGCCCATTTCAGTCTATATTAAGTAACGGTCACGTGACACTTGTTACCGAGAATAAAAACAATGTAAACACAGAATATTTACGGTAAAGGGGTAAGCTTCTCTACTGGCAAAAATATTTATGAGATGACTAGTTTTGAATTAGATATAATAAAGAACCAACATAAAAATGACGATATCTGGTAGCTAAAGTAGGCCTAAAAAAAATATGTGTGTTTCTGGTTTCACCCTGTCGAAAAGTTAGGGTAGGTAGGTAGGAAAAAGTTGTTTTTTTAGATATTATTTTTATATATATTGTTCGCATATATTATGCCATTTTTGTACTAAGGCAACTTCTTGATAACCTTTGCAAACAGTTTGGATCCAGATTAGATGCTTAACAACTCTGGCTAATAAAATTATCATTTGAATAAAAATATTTGTTGTTTGATTGTAATATATATATTTATTTTTTTTCATTTTTTTTTTTCGCTAAAAATATTTAGGGTCGGTGGTGAAAAAGTAGGGTCGGTCGGGAAACCGGAAACACACATATTATTTGTTAGGCCGTATGCACTAAATAAAGGTTGCATATATAGACATTACAAATTTGTAGCGACTACTTAAGCCAAAACAAAACATAAAATCTCGTGCTTTATTTACCCACCAGCTGTTTTTACCACAACCCAACTAGTTTTTAATCTGCTCTCCAAAAGTATTTTGAATGTGTGGTAGTGATTCAGCCCGTTACAGAAGTCAGAAAAAATTATGCTCCCGTATTTTTTTGTTGAAGTACCGGTATATAGTTGCAGCTTTTTCCGTCCTCACGACCGTATACATGTTTTGTCAGTAGCATTTACTTGAAGACTGTTAATGGGACTGGAATGAAAAGTCACACAATGATAGAAGGCAATGAGAAGTGCAAAACCCATATAAACTCTGTCTTTATTCAAATTAGGGTGATTGCCAGGAAATGTAAGGCAAATGAACCATAGTTCTATCTTTATTCAAACAGAGATATTGCCCTTCGTAATTTTATACTTAGAATTCTTGTCTGGAGCATATCTTGAAAACTACTAGTGGGACCTCAGTGAGATGGAACTGGACCACCATTAATTTCCCATAGACTTACATTATAGCCTAAAATGGTGTCACACATGCCATCATACTCCTTCATACTTGAAACTGTCAGTAAACCATCTTCAAAGTCAGCACAACACAGACAGAGCAAAAAATCAAGCTCCATTTCGGCTTTCAACTTCAGAATTTTGCTCAAAGTGAAAGTAGGTATCGATTATGACGAATTCAGGTCAAATCTGACGAAGAACACAAACAAATCTTACCTCACAAAAAGTAGTGTCATTCACTTGCCTCAGCTCTGATTAACCTGATTCTTGCAGCAAAATATCTGGGAATCTACTCTCTACACACAAATATTAATCTACACTACCTGTGGACGTGCATCCATTCACACAGCATCTCAAATAACACTACTGTCAACGGTATATGGGACTACTTTCGGCAACTACCATTTTGACCCCCTGGTTCCCAGTTCAAGTCCAGATAGAGCGCAAAAAGAGAAAGTGCAGAGTGTAAGAACCATAACTCTAACTTAAACTTGAGTAAATACAGAATTATTCCTCTTTGCACACTTTTTTTTTGTATATATATTCAATGCAACATGTTTATCAGCCATTACTCATCTGGAATGTAATGGATTGATATTCTTCTTTAAATTGGTACACAACATTATGTTATTCATACAGCCTTAAAAAGTCCTTAAATTTCAGAAGTAGCCTTTAAAAGTCCTTAAAACCACTCCAGCTTTAAAAAGTCCTTAAATTCTGACAAAATATCATTAAAGGTCCTTGAATTTCATAATCAGTCGATTAATTATACAAGAGGAATAATATCTGACGTAGTTCAATAAAAATCGGCAAAAAAAAAAATTGTCGATAATGTTATGAGTTAAACCGGGCCTTAAAAATGGGTTATTAGGGCCTTAAAAGTCCTTAAAAAGTCCTTAAATTTCATAATGATAATTCTGTATGAACCTTGTTATTGTTTTTGACCTTTGTCTAATAAATTCACTCATATCCTACAATAACACACATGCTTAATAAGTTATTATAATTTTCCCTTTGACTTTATGCGTTGTGTCCACTGATTAAAGTTCATTCAGACAAAGCATTAACTGAGGGGAGCCTACATTGGTTCTACCGATATCCTCGTTTGTTTTGGCCGTACAACTTCAGTTTGGCCCATCTAAAATAATGTGCAGATTCCAATTTACAAATGCAGGGATGACTGGGTTTATATCTTGTACATTTTCAGAGCTGTAGATAAGCTTTGTTTAAGAAATAATAAATATGTACCTGTGTTTTATCGGTGAATAAATACAGTTTGGAGTTCGGATGCGTAGTAATTAAATCACGAGAGCATTAGCACTCGTGATTTAATTACTCACATCCGAACGACTAACTGTATTTTATTCATCGATAAAATACAGGTACGTATTTATTATTTCGATTCTAACACAACAATAACCCCATTGTTTACGATATTGTTGGTGCACTATATATTATCTCGGAGGTCATTGTAATCAGGCTGCTATGTTTACAGGCTGTTGCATTGGGCGCCTCCGTATGCAAAGTTCTGCGTTTCAATACACTAGTAGTCACGTGACAAACAATTAAGTCATTGCTTACGATGCATATGATGGGTTTATATCGGGGGTGTGCACGATTTGGGAGCATGGCAAGTTTGTTGTAATTAACTTTTCATTAAAATTACTGTCGAGTTTGTCTTAGTGACGTATATTTACCAAGTGACATCATGGAACGTGGCGCTTCCAACGGATGAAATATACGCGGGGAATTAATGGAACAGCTGTATTTTATCGTAGAATAACATACAGCTGTCTCTCTTCTATGTGTATATGAAAGACTGTGGCGGTCGTGTTAGAATTTTGAGTATTTTATTGAAACATTTTTTATAAAACTCCCGAGTTCTTTAGTATTGTGAGTGTCTTTACTTATCAGCTCGTATCTAAAAGTACTCAAAACTTTTGAAAATCAAGATTATTATATTTGTATTGTCCTGTGGGAAAGTTTATTCAATATTTACATAAAGTTGTTCTAAGCATGGGTCTTATATTAAGAACAAAGGCCGTACACTGTTTCATTTTACTTAACATCCATTTAATCAGAATTGTTGTTCCTTTTAAAACGTTTTAAATAATAATAATAATAATAATTTCTTTAACGAAGGTTAAAACACATTAAGCTATGCATATAAAATACAAACACTTATTTTCAATGTGGCCTTCGAACAATAATGCTATACAAGTTATACATATGATACATATAAAACATTCATACTCATGCGCGCACACGCAAATATCCACATACACAACAATACTGCAAATCCGACAAACACTCATTGGTTAATACATTCATAATATTTTTAATTCATAATCGAGATATCCATAGTGTCATATATGATGGATATTTAAGCAATTATATGCATACAGTGCCTTTTTTACACAAGGAAAAAAAGAAGAAAAATAACAAAATAAAATAAAATCACATACATTTTGGAAGCATGAACTACATGTATTTAAACATATTTTTTACTCTGAATGTGTTCCTTGTTACTCATTCATTTTGAATCTGGTGAGTAAATACTCATTGTAGTAAAAAACTATCTACAGCTCTGAATTATATAAATACTTACCATTGCAGAGGTGACTTTGAGTGCTTTAAATGCCCCAGAAAGTGATGTTGACATCGAAGGTCTCGGAGAAGCAGGAACGTCAAAGAAACTTGATTTTGATTCAGGTTAGTTGGTTCCTAGTGTATAATTTGTTTGTTTGTTTGTAAACTAAAGTCACGTGCATACTTTGGGAACGTCAGTGCAGATTTGTACTTTGGTTTGTATATGTAGTATAAGCTCATGATCGTCTACCTAGTTTGTTCAAATGGTGACCCGAGGTCAGTTTCAATATGCAAAATATAATTACCACTGTAATACATGTTTATTTAGTAGACACCCTATTTTAGCACCATTAGCAGACGTTGTCTGTGCGCTAATTCAAAATGTCCACTAAATTAAAGAGTTTCTTACCTAAAATCATTCATTTTTAGCTCTATTGATCAAAGATCAGCAGAGCTTATGCCGTGGTGCGGTGTCCGTTATCCGTCTGTACGTAAACTTTTTTTTGTACGGACTACTCCTCTGAAACTGTTAGATAGATTTTCATGAAACTTTAGAGAAATGTTTCCCATGAAGTCTAGTTGATCCTAGCAAAAATTCATGTTGATGTGAAATCCAAGATGGCCACCAAAGCTAAAAATAGATTTTTAAAAAACGAGTTTGTAGCGACTACTTCTTGAAAACTATAAGTGATATTGATATAGGATTTTTTCTAAAATGATCAGCGTGCCAGATGTTGGTCCTTGTCGAAAATCGTTTTGATTTGACGTTAAACATGGCTGCTGGCAGCCATATTTGTTTACATAGAGTTATATAGTAAAAACTTATAGCGACTACTCCTCTGAAACTCCTTGACGGATTTCGTGTAACTTCACAGGAATGCTCTTGATGTCTAGTTGATCCTAGCCAAATTTGGAAATTCAAGATGGCCACCACGGCTAAAAACAGATTTAAACAAATTTGTAGCGACTACTTTCTGAAAACTATAAATGATATTGATATCGAGTAACTCGAAGGCTGATCAGGGTTTACAATGTCTGGCTGCTGATCAGTCATTTTCCGTGAAACACCTCTTTGTCACATAATGGAATGGTCTTAATTCAAAGAAAGAACAGTCCATTATATAGATGTAGCGGGTTAAGTGTTAAGGATAGCTTAACAATTATGAATAAAGTTGACACATATCTATTTTATGATACAATTGTTTTTATTATGAGAAGTGACTTTTACACATTTCTCTTATGTTACAGATTTAGACTCCAGTCTTTTATGACAATGAATCGGGGAACCAGGACGTATGATCAGGAGAATTTACGAACCAGCTTTATAGACAGATGCAAACAAAACATTTAAATATCATCCATAATGCTTTGACATACTTCAACCTGATTTACCTGTGAGGAAATGGAACATGCCACTTTGTAATGTGGATTTACCTTTGTGCCAGAACGAGAGTTGTCCAAGAGTTGGATAATGTTCTCTGACACCGATTAACAACAAAGTTGCAATTTTAGATGAATCAAAATTGAAAGTGGTATCTATCAAGGTTTGGAATCAAATTGCCTGTCAGTTGGTACCCCTTTTAAAAAAGTTACAATGGAGGTTTAAGTGCTCCGGCCCCATGGTGACATTTACCACTGCAAATAAAAGTGGACAGCTATAATAAAAGTGGACAGCTAGAACAAACAAACGAAACGGATAATATCCAAATTATTTACTTTTACTTAAAATTTTATCATTTTCTATTACTTAAAATATAGACAAGTTGTCAACCTCAAAAACTTAATATAACCTGCTCCACGCACCTTTCTGTATGGATCTTATTAAACTGTTTAAATTATAGTTGACGCTTGACAAAAATCCTGCAATGCGATTGGTTGATGTTCAGAACTTTGTGACTATTAAATAGTGCATTCATAACCCGTTGCCAATCCAGTCATGCGACGTTAAAACGTAATAAACAGGACATCATTAAAGTTTTATTTGACAGTGTTTGTTAGAAAAACTGTCAAAACACTGTAATGCGTTAGAAGCGGGTTAACCATTATTGAAACGTTGAATATTGCGGCATTATATTAGTGGTTTAATGGTCGCAGATTGTGTTAAACGGCTCCACTAACACGTTGCTATTAAACAAAATTTGCGACCATTATCGCATTATTCAAAATTTCGGTACAGTTAACCCTATAATAATATGAATTGTGAAATATTGATTAGTTACCGTATGAATTTTGCATTTGCTGAATATTTTTTGTTCTTAAATAATGAAATTATATAAAGCTAGATTTATAACTCGTGCATTACAAACGTTGGTCTTGGACAACCCAAACAAATGTGTTCTTAAATGTGTTGTATTTGAATCATGAAATGAATTTTCATCAGTTTAGGACCACCTTCATGTTTGTTTTGTCATTTTTGTCATGCACATTAAAGGTCTTCATCAGGACTCTACATGTGTAACCATGGGAACATGGCTCCATAGTAAATGGAGAGTGCACTACAGAATTTACAGCAACTTCACAGTTTTGCAGGTTTGAAGGTTCTAGGCTCCTTTTCCATATTTTGTCTCTATGTAAATGAAGGATGAGTCTGGCATGTTCATTTCTGTATGTTGTACTGTTAAACTAAATTCAATTCAATTCAATTCAGTTTTAAGATTGTTATACTGATTTGATTAGCCGGATATTTTAATGAAAAGCCAAAATATTTTAATGAAAAGCCAAAAAAATATTTCAACTGCAAAAAAAGATATTTAAAACTTTCGACATAAACTTGGTCAGAAGAAGATCTACATTTCTACCGAGTTTTGTTTTATTACTGTTTGAGATAGGCAAATTTCTGAATCTGTATACTTACCTGCTTGAATCATTAATCTATTATGTTCATCTTCCTGTGACGGGTCGGGTGATCTTCATGTAGTTGGAGCATATACCACCCAAAATAACCAGGCTTTGATAGGTAGACATGGTCTATCGAGGGTATTTTCATCAAATCTGGAGTTAAACCATTGTTGCGCATGCTGCCAATTTTTGTTGGTGCGAGAATCATAGATCTTATGGGTTTATATTTTGCACATAGAAGTTCAATAGATAAAGAATAAGAAACCTGTAACAGAAGATAAAACCATAAGAGGTATGGTTCTCACAGCAATTGACTGATCAAAACAATTGTCAACAACAATTTTTGTTTATGATTTGTATCGTGTTTTAAAATAAAATACACACGGCAATCTTGTTTTTAAAACTCGCAGCATTCAGTTAAATTTCTGCTTAACTTGCATATTTAGAAACCAACAAATTAACAAATAAATACAGGCAGCGGTTAAATTCCAATTGTTAATATATCCCCTTCTCTCGTCAATTCATAAATCTTAAGGCCCCGTGTGGTTCTCGGGGCCCCGTTTGGTCACGGGGCAAAGAATAGGGCCACTGCAGATCCATTTGGAGGGATAGGCAGAGGGGTAGAATCCCCCCAAATTCATGTTCATTTTATCATTTTTTGTTCATGTTCATTAAAGGTCTTCATCATGATCCCTGCATTGTTTCAGGTGCTATCTCGCTCGCATCAAAAGAGCAGTGGCAGAAAAACAATAACGTGGCTCCAGCGTAAATGGAGTTTCTACGATAGAATTTGCAGCAACTCTGGAGTTCAGGGTGAGAAGGTTCTAGGCCCATTTTCCATATTTCATCTCGATGTAGGGGCGTCCGTGGCCGAGTGGTTAACGTCTCTGACTTGAAATCACTTGCCCCTCACCGCTGTAGGTTCGATCCCTCAGGGGCCTAGGAATCTTTATGTGAGGAAGCTATCCAGCTGGCTTGCGGAACGTCGGTGGTTCTACCCAGGTGCCCGCCCGTGCACGAAAATTGCCCAGAGGGGCACCTGGGGTCTTCCTCCACCAAAGGAAGCTGGAAAGTCGCCATATGACCTTAGCTGTTGGTGCGACTATAAAATCCAATTCAATCCAATCATCTCGATGTATATGGAAGATGAGCCTGGCATGTTCATGCCTTTTAGGCGCCATATAACCTTTTCATGTGTTGGTGCGCCTTAAAACCCCAATTCAATCCATAAATCTTAAGAGACTGATCAAGCTGAAAATCTACCCAAAATTGACATGTGACGTCAGAAAAATTGCATGAGGCGATTACACACAAATTCATGAATCGTGAGCATTCTCAGATTGGTGAGAAAAAGCAATACAGTATTTTATTATTAGGGTGGATTTATAACTCATTTTATATGTATTTTAACGTTTATGCTCATTTAATCATTGTACATTTAGGTGTATGTTACATAAGGTTGATGCACTTTTATTATAATAATAAAATGACAAGTGTCGTACCCAATTTGACTTCCGTCTTGGTCTTTTGTTTTCTAGGGTGCCACTTTGAGTGGTGGCAGAAAATGACCAGAGTGCCATCTGCGTGTCGACAGAGGCAACTAATTGGAGAGTTTACAACAGTAGCTTCTGCAATTTTGCAAGCAGATTTCGAGATAACTTTTGCCATGAACGAGTATTTACTCCTCAGATTCAAAATAAACGAGTAATAAACAAGCATAAAACCATAACCATTCAATATTAAAGAAATAAAAAATATGATTAGAAACAAAAAGACTTGCGATGGTTGTTCTTAGTAATATTAGATACATTCAGGCAATATTTAAAAAAATACTCATGAATTTTAATAGCTACAGTATTAAATTATAAAGATTAGAGGCATGATTTATTATTGAGAAATTAGGATATTTCTAACAATTCAAATGCTCAACTAGACAGCTGATCTGGAGCTCTGGTCTGCGGGTGTGAAGATCCATACTGCAGACTACATCTGTATTATCCCTGAAACGTGGGTCTGAAATGTTTATTCCTGTAGCCCTTTTTGGTGGTGCACCACAGAACCCAGTTCAGTTCTTGTCAGTCAGGAATAATTTGATCAACATATCTATCATGCTATGTGACAATATATGCAGTTGTGTATGTATGGGGTTTAATGCGACTTTTAACCATTTTTCAGCCATAACACGACCCGTGTGGTTCCGGGGACCCCTGTTCGGTTACGAGGCAAAGAATAGGGCCACTGCAGATCCCGTTGGAGAGGAAAGCAGAGGGGTAGAAACCCACCCCTGCACAAGCACCCCCCCCACACACACACAGATAAATTCATTTTATCATTTTTTGTTCATGCTCATTAAAGGTCTTCATCACGACCCCTGCATTGTTTCAGGAGCCATCTCGCTCATATCACTAGAGCAGTGGCAGAAAAACTAACGTGGCTCCAGCGTAAATGGAGTGTCTACAGTAGAATTTGCAGCAACTCTGCAGTTCAGGATGAGAAGCTTCTAGGCCTGTTCTCCATATTTTATCTCAATGTACATGGAGGATGAGCCTGGCATGTTCATTCTGGTGCCATATAACCAACCTTTCATGTGTTGGTGCACCTTAAAACCCCAATTTAATTCAATTCAGCCAAAACACTCTATCACACAACTTTGGTGTGGGAGTGGAATAACATCATTCTATATTTTCCATATACCACTAGTTATATAAGTATGAAAATAAGCCTAGTATGCATTGTCAAAAAAAATTTGATAATGCCTATGATCCAATTCCCACGGTTTATGTCGGTTTCGCGTGTTAAAGCGACAGGCAAAATGCAATAAAAGTCGATATGCGAGTTCTGTGATAATAGAATTAACATTCTTTCTCATTCAATATTGAATTTATTAAACTCCTTAGCAAAAATGATATATAGTAATGCTCAGCAAGTGCCTCGTTCAAGAGTTCAAGATCGTTCATTTTGCCAGCTCGTTTAATAAATTCAATAATGAATGAGTACTCGTGTAAGACCCTCTATGTATCGACTCAGTACTGTAACAGTGAGCTCTGTGCTTAATTTAATAGTGCTGTCACACTGGAATACCATGAGATAGTCACAACATATTGACGCCAGACCAACCAGTCCTTCAAAATGCATATGCCCGTTGGATTGACACTGTTGTTTATGTTTAAACATATTTATTTACATCGATTGCGAAACAAGTTATTGTAACTTTAGATTAATCACTCTCGATGTCTTCCTGGGTAGAACCAGTACTAAGCAATGTGGATTAAATATCTTGCTCAAGGATAAATAACGTGGCCGCGGCGACGATCGAACCCACGACCTCTCGATTCTGAGTTCGGCGCTCTACCACTGGACCACGCACTCTACGGTGGAATTCGAACCTGCAGCGATAACCGGCCACGGACGTGCTTATACAAGTCGCAAGTTGATCAACACAATCTTGACAGGTTGACTGGCTGTTGTGCTGTACTGATTAGTGATTATTCAATTGTAACAAAATAGGATTGCATATTTCAGCCTTTAGTCAACTCCAGTATTCTTGATGTAAAACATGCCATTTAGTGCATTTCTTTGAATTTATTGTGCATTCCACAGCATTAACACATGGCGACTTTATCTTTTTTCGGATATGTTTTATGTGATTTTCGTTTGTAAAGTTCACTAACGTCATCTGAAGTGCATAGATCTATGAAACGCGCGATTTCATTGATTGAATTTAGTTGATCTTCTCATGAATATCGATTCGATGAAAGGTCGATCTGACGTGACCTCCAAGGCAGTGTTGTCAGATCCTATAGCGGAGAGTATCGAAGTATAACTAGGATATGATTTTAATGAGATTGGTGTCTGAAAGATCAAGCTCACAATTGGAGGTCAAAGGAATCAAATTGTGTCGCATTCATAGCTTTGAAAGGACTGAAGGGAATTTCAAGAAATTTCATCAAGGTCACACTTAGAGGTCAAAGATCAAATTCATCAAAATTATGGCTTCGACATCATTCTAAAATTACATAAAAGGAATTCCATCATGTTTCCAGGGATCAGAAGGTGTGCTGTGTCCACAATTCATTCTTTTCTATTTACCATTGTGTTTTACCTGTTATCGTTTGCTTTTCAACAAGGTAGGAACTTCTATAAGGAAACCTTTTAGGGTTGGCATTGTCACTTACTGGTTTCGTTTCAAATTACTGATATTTGTCAGTTGTTTCTTTCAACTTAGTTGCTTTCTATTTCATTCGTTTCTAGGAACACGCATTGCTTGTCTCAGTCTTTCATTATGACCGTTAATGTTATAGTACTAGTAGTATATGTATATAATTAATTAGATACATATACTAACTATAACACTATTTTTCTCTATTCTTTTTTGTGTCGCCTTCTCGAAGAAAAATGCGATACATAGGGATCCGCTTTGTCGTCCGTCAGTCCCCCGTGTGGTTGCCGGGGTAGAATACAACCACTGCAATCTCTGTCGCATGCAGATGGGTAGGACCCCCGCCCTCCACCCCCATTCTTATTAATTTTGTCTTTTTTTCATGCTCATTCTAGGTGTTTATCAGGACACGCGTATGCAAACATGACTCCATCATAAATGGAGTGTTTACTATAGAATTTGCAGCAACTGCAGGTAAGAAGGTTCTACGCCCATTTTCCATATTTTATCTTGACGTATATGGAGGGTGAGCCTGGCACGTTCATTCTTGTTAGGCGCCATGTAACCTTTCATGTGTTGGTACGCCTTAAAACTCAATTCTTATCTTAATTCTTAGTCCGTCAGGAAAACGTAACGTTGGCTATAGCTTTCTCATTTCTTGATATTTTTTCATCAAACTTTCGATATATACTCATCATGACATCGACACTAAAATATAAAGGTCAAGGTCACTCTGAAGATCATTATATAGATTAAATACTCATTTTTTCTTCACGAAAACTTAGAAAGGCCAGTTTGTCAAGGTCATTTATCTGGGTTCAAAAAACCTTGTTATACTGACAAAGCGCTGACAGGGGACACATGTTTCCGCAGAACACCCGTCTAGTTCTCTATACTATCATAACAAAAGCCTGTGTTGCTCATCATGTAACACTGATACATGTACATGTACATTGGTGTTCTACCGAGGTGCTCGCCTGTGCATAAAAAATTGCCTGGAGAACACTTGGTGTCTTTCTTTTTCTCCACCAATGGAAGCTGGAAAGTCGCTATATGACATATGTAAATAACATGTAAATAAAAACCCTGGCTGTTGGTGCTACTATAAAATCCAATTTATTTCATTTCTTTGTGCTTAGCAGATGACTAAGGTGCATAGCTGTGAAAGGTTTCTTCAACGTAAGTTTGTATCTTTGGCCGCGTGTTTGTCTCGGACTTGACATCACTTGCCCGTCACCTCTGTAGGTTCGATCCCTTCGGGGCATAGGATTCTTTATGTGAGGAAGCTATCCAGCTGGCTTGCAGAACGTCAGTCTCCACCAGTCAGTGGAAGCTGGAAAGTTGCCATTTTTTTACCTTAAGTATGTTGGTGCAACTAAAATCCAATTCAATTGTATCTTGTAGATACTAGTACCTGTTAAGTTTCACGAAACTTTGAATATAAACAAGAGGTCAATGACCTTGAAGCTCTACTGATTGATTTTGGTTTCAGGAAGTAGTCGCTTGTTTTTTGAAAATCTATTTTTAACCATGGCGGCCATCTTGAATTTCCGGCCGACCTGAAATTTTGCTAGGATCAATAAGACATCAAGAGCAACATTCCTGTGAAGTTTCATGAAAATCCGTCAAGTAGTTTCAGAGGAGTTGTCGCTACAAGTTTTAATGATATAACTATGTAAACAAAGATGGCCGCTGACAGCCATGTTTAACGTCGAATCAAAATAATGTTTGACTCTGATAACCGTCATGTCATGCTGATCATTTTACAAAAAGTCCCATATCAATATCACTTATAGTTTCAAGACGTAGTCGCTACAAACTTCTTTTTTAAAAATCTATTTTTAGCTGTGGCGGCCATCTTGAATTTCTGGCCGATCTGAAATTTTGCTAGGATCAATTAGACATCAAGAGCAACATTCCTGTAAAGTTTCATGAAAATCTGCCAAGTAGTTTCAAAGGAGTAGTCGCTACAAGTTTTTACTATATAACTCTATGTAAACAAAGATGGCCGCTGGCAGCCACGTTTAACGTCGAATCAAAATGAATTTTTGCTAGGATCAACTAGACTTCATGGGCAACATTTCTGTAAAGTTTCATGAAAATCCATTCAGTAGTTTCAGAGGAGTAGTCGCTACAAAAAAAAGTTTACGGACAGACGGGGGAGGTAACTCACGTTTTTTCCGGTGAGGTAACTCGATTTTTTCAAGGAAAAAAAAGAGTTGTTTCCCTTGAAAAATCGAGTTGGTTCCCCTGAAAAAAACTGAGTTACCTCCCCTGAAAAAAAGAGTTATTTCCCTTGAAAAAATCGAGTTACCTCCCCTGAAAGAAACTGAGTTACCTCCCCTGAAAAAAAAGAGTTGTTTCCCTTGGAAAATTACAGTTACCTCCCCTGAAAAAAAAAGAGTTATTTCCCTTGAAAAAATCGAGTTACCTCCCCTGATAAAAACTGAGTTACTTCCCTTGAAAAATCGAGTTACTTCCCCTGAAAAAAATGAGTTATTTCCCTTGAAAAAATCGAGTTACCTCCCCTGAAAAAAACTGAGTTACCTCCCCTGAAAAAAAAAGAGTTGTTTCCCTTGAAAAATTACAGTTACCTCCCCTGAAAAAAAGAGTTATTTCCCTTGAAAAATTACAGTTACCTCCCCTGAAAAAAAAGAGTTATTTCCCCTGAAAAAAAGAGTTACCTCCCCTGAAAAAAAGAGTTATTTCCCTTGAAAAATTACAGTTACCTCCCCTGAAAAAAAATCGAGTTACTTCCCTTGAAAAACCGAGTTACTTCCCCTGAAAAAAATGAGTTATTTCCCTTGAAAAAATCGAGTTACCTCCCCTGAAAAAAACTGAGTTACCTCCCCTGAAAAAAAAGAGTTGTTTCCCTTAAAAAATTACAGTTACCTCCCCTGAAAAATTACAGTTACCTCCCCTGAAAAAATAGAGTTATTTCCCTTGAAAAATCGAGTTACTTCCCCTGAAAAAACTGAGTTACCTCCCCTGAAAAAAAGAGTTGTTTCCCTTGAAAAAATCGAGTTACCTCCCCTGAAAAAAAATGAGTTACCTCCCCTGAAAAAAAAGAGTTATTTCCCTTGAAAAATCGAGTTACTTCCCCTGAAAAAACTGAGTTACCTCCCCTGAAAAAAACTGAGTTACCTCCCCTGAAAAAAAAGAGTTGTTTCCCTTGAAAAATTACAGTTACCTCCCCTGAAAAATTACAGTTACCTCCCCTGAAAAAAAAGAGTTATTTCCCTTGAAAAAAAGAGTTATTTCCCTTGAAAAAATCGAGTTACCTCCACTGAAAAAAACTGAGTTACCTCCCCTGAATTTTCCCCTGAAAAAAACGAGTTACCTCCCCTGAAAAAAAGAGTTATTTCCCTTGAAAAATTACAGTTACCTCCCATGAAAAAAAAAGAGTTATTTCCCCTGAAAAAAACGAGTTACGTCCCCTGAAAAAAAAGAGTTGCTTCCCTTGAAAAAATCGAGTTACCTCCCCTGAAAAAAAGAAGAGTTGTTTCCCTTGAAAAATTACAGTTACCTCCCCTGAAAAAATGAGTTGTTTCCCTTGAAAAAATCGAGTTACCTCCCCTGAAAAAAACTGAGTTACCTCCCCTGAAAAAAAGAAGAGTTGTTTCCCTTGAAAAATTACAGTTACCTCCCCTGAAAAGTTACAGTTACCTCCCCTGGAAAAAAAAGAAGAGTTATTTCCCTTGAAAAAATCGAGTTACCTCCCCTGAAAAAAACTGAGTTACCTCCCCTGAAAAAAAAGAGTTGTTTCCCTTGAAAAATTACAGTTACCTCCCCTGAAAAAAAAGAGTTAATTCCCTTGAAAAAATCGAGTTACCTCCCCTGAAAAGAAAGAGTTGTTTCCCTTGAAAAAATCGAGTTACCTCCCCTGAATAAAAGAGTTGTTTCCCTTGAAAAATTACAGTTACCTCCCCTGAAAAAAAGAGTTATTTCCCTTGAAAAATTAGTTACCTCCCCTGAAAAAAAAAGAGTTTTTTTTCCCTGAAAAAAAAGAGTTACCTCCCCTGAAAAAAAGAGTTATTTCCCTTGAAAAATTACAGTTACCTCCCCTGAAAAAAAATCGAGTTACCTCCCCTGAAAAAAACTGAGTTACTTCCCTTGAAAAATCGAGTTACTTCCCCTGAAAAAAATGAGTTATTTCCCTTGAAAAAATCGAGTTACCTCCCCTGAAAAAAACTGAGTTACCTCCCCTGAAAAAAAAGAGTTGTTTCCCTTGAAAAATTACAGTTACCTCCCCTGAAAAATTACAGTTACCTCCCCTGAAAAAAAAGAGTTATTTCCCTTGAAAAAAAGAGTTATTTCCCTTGAAAAAATCGAGTTACCTCCACTGAAAAAAACTGAGTTACCTCCCCTGAATTTTCCCCTGAAAAAAACGAGTTACCTCCCCTGAAAAAAAGAGTTATTTCCCTTGAAAAATTACAGTTACCTCCCATGAAAAAAAAAGAGTTATTTCCCCTGAAAAAAACGAGTTACGTCCCCTGAAAAAAAAGAGTTGCTTCCCTTGAAAAAATCGAGTTACCTCCCCTGAAAAAAAGAAGAGTTGTTTCCCTTGAAAAATTACAGTTACCTCCCCTGAAAAAATGAGTTGTTTCCCTTGAAAAAATCGAGTTACCTCCCCTGAAAAAAACTGAGTTACCTCCCCTGAAAAAAAGAAGAGTTGTTTCCCTTGAAAAATTACAGTTACCTCCCCTGAAAAGTTACAGTTACCTCCCCTGGAAAAAAAAGAAGAGTTATTTCCCTTGAAAAAATCGAGTTACCTCCCCTGAAAAAAACTGAGTTACCTCCCCTGAAAAAAAAGAGTTGTTTCCCTTGAAAAATTACAGTTACCTCCCCTGAAAAAAAAGAGTTAATTCCCTTGAAAAAATCGAGTTACCTCCCCTGAAAAGAAAGAGTTGTTTCCCTTGAAAAATTACAGTTACCTCCCCTGAAAAACAAGAATTATTTCCCTTGAAAAAATCGAGTTACCTCCCCTGAAAAAAACAGAGTTACTTCCCTTGAAAAATCGAGTTACCTCCCCCGAAAAAAACTAAGTTACCTCCCTGAAAAGAACTGAGTTACCTCCCCTGAAAGAAAGAGTTGTTTCCCTTGAAAAAAAGTGGTTACCTCACCTGAAAAAAAGAAGAGTTGTTTCCCTTGAAAAATTACAGTTTCCCCTGAAAAAAATAGTTATTTCCCTTGAAAAAATCGAGTTACCTCCCCTGAAAAGAAAGAGTTGTTTCCCTTGAAAAATTACAGTTACCTCCCCTGAAAAACAAGAATTATTTCCCTTGAAAAAATCGAGTTACCTCCCCTGAAAAAAACAGAGTTACTTCCCTTGAAAAATCGAGTTACTTCCCCTGAAAAAACTGAGTTACCTCCCCTGAAAAAAATAATTGTTTCCCTTGAAAAAATCGAGTTGTTTCCCTTGGAAAATTACAGTTACCTCCCCTGAAAAAAATTAGTTATTTCCCTTGAAAAATTACAGTTACCTCCCCTGAAAAACAAGAGTTATTTCCCTTGAAAAAAACAGAGTTACCTCCCCTGAAAAAAAGAGTTGTTTCCCTTGAAAAAATCCAGTTACCTCCCCTGAAAAAAACTGATTTACCTCCCCTGAAAAAAAAGACTTGTTTCCCTTGAAAAATTACAGTTACCTCCCCTGAAAAAAAAGAAGAGTTATTTCCCCTGAAAAAAACGAGTTACCTCCCCTGAAAAAGAGTTATTCCCCTTGAAAAATTACAGTTACCTCCCATGAAAAAAAAAAGTTATTTCCCCTGAAAAAAACCGAGTTACCTCCTCTGAAAAAACTGAGTTACCTCCCCTGAAAAAAAGAGTTATTTCCCTTGAAAAATTAGTTACCTCCCCTGAAAAAAAAGAGTTATTTCCCCTGAAAAAAAAGAGTTACCTCCCCTGAAAAAAAGAGTTATTTCCCTTGAAAAATTACAGTTACCTCCCCTGAAAAAAAATCGAGTTACCTCCCCTGAAAAAAACTGAGTTACTTCCCTTGAAAAATCGAGTTACTTCCCCTGAAAAAAATGAGTTATTTCCCTTGAAAAAATCGAGTTACCTCCCCTGAAAAAAACTGAGTTACCTCCCCTGAAAAAAAGAGTTGTTTCCCTTGAAAAATTACAGTTACATCCCCTGAAAAATTACAGTTACCTCCCCTGAAAAAAAAGAGTTATTTCCCTTGAAAAAAAAGTTATTTCCCTTGAAAAAATCGAGTTACCTCCCCTGAAAAAAACTGAGTTACCTCCCCTGAATTTTCCCCTGAAAAAAAGAGTTATTTCCCCTGAAAAAAACGAGTTACGTCCCCTGAAAAAAACTGAGTTACCTCCCCTGAACAAAAAAGAGTTGCTTCCTTGAAAAAATCGAGTTACCTCCCCTGAAAAAAAGAAGAGTTGTTTCCCTTGAAAAATTACAGTTACCTCCCCTGAAAAAATGAGTTGTTTCCCTTGAAAAAATCGAGTTACCTCCCCTGAAAAAAACTGAGTTACCTCCCCTGAAAAAAAAAGAGTTGTTTCCCTTGAAAAATTACAGTTACCTCCCCTGAAAAGTTACAGTTACCTCCCCTGGAAAAAAAGAAGAGTTATTTCCCTTGAAAAAATCGAGTTACCTCCCCTGAAAAAAACTGAGTTACCTCCCCTGAAAAAAAAGAGTTGTTTCCCTTGAAAAATTACAGTTACCTCCCCTGAAAAACAAGAATTATTTCCCTTGAAAAAATCGAGTTACCTTCCCTGAAAAAAACAGAGTTACTTCCCTTGAAAAATCGAGTTACCTCCCCCGAAAAAAACTAAGTTACCTCCCTGAAAAGAACTGAGTTACCTCCCCTGAAAGAAAGAGTTGTTTCCCTCGAAAAAAAGGAGTTACCTCCCCTGAAAAAAAGAAGAGTTGTTTCCCTTGAAAAATTACAGTTTCCCCTGAAAAAAATAGTTATTTCCCTTGAAAAAATCGAGTTACCTCCCCTGAAAAGAAAGAGTTGTTTCCCTTGAAAAATTACAGTTACCTCCCCTGAAAAACAAGAATTATTTCCCTTGAAAAAATCGAGTTACCTCCCCTGAAAAAAACAGAGTTACTTCCCTTGAAAAATCGAGTTACTTCCCCTGAAAAAACTGAGTTACCTCCCCTGAAAAAAAAAATTGTTTCCCTTGAAAAAATCGAGTTACCTCCCCTGAAAAAAACTGATTTACCTCCCCTGAAAAAAAAGACTTGTTTCCCTTGAAAAATTACAGTTACCTCCCCTGAAAAAAAAAAGAGTTATTTCCCCTGAAAAAAAACGAGTGCCCTCCCCTGAAAAAGAGTTATTCCCCTTAAAAAATTACAGTTACCTCCCATGAAAAAAAAAAGTTATTTCCCCTGAAAAAAACCGAGTTACCTCCCCTGAAAAAACTGAGTTACCTCCCCTGAAAAAAAGAGTTATTTCCCTTGAAAAATTAGTTACCTCCCCTGAAAAAAAAGAGTTATTTCACCTGAAAAAAAAGAGTTACCTCCCCTGAAAAAAAAAGAGTTATTTCCCTTGAAAAATTACAGTTACCTACCCTGAAAAAAAATTGAGTTACCTCCCCTGAAAAAACTGAGTTACCTCCCCTGAAAAAAAAGAGTTGTTTCCCTTGAAAAATTACAGTTACCTCCCCTGAAAAAAAAGAGTTAATTCCCTTGAAAAAATCGAGTTACCTCCCCTGAAAAGAAAGAGTTGTTTCCCTTGAAAAATTACAGTTACCTCCCCTGAAAAACAAGAATTATTTCCCTTGAAAAAATCGAGTTACTTCCCTTGAAAAATCGAGTTACCTCCCCCGAAAAAAACTAAGTTACCTCCCTGAAAAGAACTGAGTTACCTCCCCTGAAAGAAAGAGTTGTTTCCCTCGAAAAAAAGGAGTTACCTCCCCTGAAAAAAAGAAGAGTTGTTTCCCTTGAAAAATTACAGTTTCCCCTGAAAAAAATAGTTATTTCCCTTGAAAAAATCGAGTTACCTCCCCTGAAAAGAAAGAGTTGTTTCCCTTGAAAAATTACAGTTACCTCCCCTGAAAAAAAAGAATTATTTCCCTTGAAAAAATCGAGTTACCTCCCCTGAAAAAAACAGAGTTACTTCCCTTGAAAAATCGAGTTACTTCCCCTGAAAAAACTGAGTTACCTCCCCTGAAAAAAAAAATTGTTTCCCTTGAAAAAATCGAGTTGTTTCCCTTGGAAAATTACAGTTACCTCCCCTGAAAAAAAATAGTTATTTCCCTTGAAAAATTACAGTTACCTCCCCTGAAAAACAAGAGTTATTTCCCTTGAAAAAAACAGAGTTACCTCCCCTGAAAAACAAGAGTTATTTCCCTTGAAAAAAACAGAGTTACCTCCCCTGAAATAAAGAGTTGTTTCCCTTAAAAAAAATCGAGTTACCTCCCCGGAAAAAAACTGATTTACCTCCCCTGAAAAAAAAGACTTGTTTCCCTTGAAAAATTACAGTTACCTCCCCTGAAAAAAAAGAAGAGTTATTTCCCCTGAAAAAAACGAGTTACCTCCCCTGAAAAAGAGTTATTCCCCTTGAAAAATTACAGTTACCTCCCATGAAAAAAAAAAAAAGTTATTTCCCCTGAAAAAAACCGAGTTACCTCCCCTGAAAAAACTGAGTTACCTCCCCTGAAAAAAAGAGTTATTTCCCTTGAAAAATTAGTTACCTCCCCTGAAAAAAAAAAGAGTTATTTCCCCTGAAAAAAACGGAGTTACCTCCCCTGAAAAAAAGAAGAGTTGTTTCCCTTGAAACATTATTTTTAGCCGTGGCGGCCATCTTGAATTTCCGGCCGACCTGAAATTTTGCTAGGATCAATAAGACATCAAGAGCAACATTCCTGTGAAGTTTCATGAAAATCCGTCAAGTAGTTTCAGAGGAGTTGTCGCTACAAGTTTTAATGATATAACTCTATGTAAACAAAGATGGCCGCTGACAGCCATGTTTAACGTCGAATCAAAATAATGTTTGACTCTGATAACCGTCATGTCATGCTGATCATTTTACAAAAAGTCCCATATCAATATCACTTATAGTTTCAAGACGTAGTCGCTACAAACTTATTTTTTAAAAATCTATTTTTAGCTGTGGCGGCCATCTTGAATTTCTGGCCGATCTGAAATTTTGCAAGGATCAATAAGACATTAAGAGCAACATTCCTGTAAAGTTTCATGAAAATCTGCCAAGTAGTTTCAAAGGAGTAGTCGCTACAAGTTTTTACTATATAACTCTATGTAAACAAAGATGGCCGCTGGCAGCCATGTTTAAAGTTGAATCAAACCAATTTTTGACAAGGACCAACATCATGTCATGCTGATCATTTTAGAAAAAGTCCCATATCAATATCACTTATAGTTTTCAAGAAGTAGTCGCTTCAAACTGGTATTTTGAAAATTTATTTTTAGCCGTGGCGGCCATCTTGAATTTCCGGCCAACCTGAAATTTTGCTAGGATCAATTAGACATCAAGAGCAACATTCCTGTAAAGTTTCATGAAAATCCGTCAAGTAGTTTCAGAGGAGTAGTCGCTACAAGTTTTCATTATATAACTCTATGTAAACAAAGATGGCCGCTGGCAGCCATGTTTAACGTTGAATCAAAACGATTTTCGACAAGGACCAACATCATGTCATGCTGACCATTTTAGAAAAGTCCCATATCAATATCACTTATAGTTTTCATGAAGTAGTCGCTACAAACTTGTTTTTTAAAAACCTTTTTTTTAGATCTGGCGGCCATCTTGGATTTTACATCAACATGAATTTTTGCTAGGATCAACTAGACTTCATGGGCAACATTTCTGTAAAGTTTCATGAAAATCCATTCAGTAGTTTCAGAGGAGTAGTCGCTACAAAAAAAGTTTACGGACAGACGGACGGACGGACGGACAGACGGACGGACGCCGCACCACGGCATAAGCTCTACTGATCTCTGATCAGTAGAGCTAATAAAACATAGACATATTCCAACATGTTGGCTGAAAACTGGTAAAAATAATGGAACGGACAAGTTTGATATGGATAACAAATTTATTTGTCATTATGTTTTGGAAAATACTGTTAATATTTTTTCATACATAACACAACATTCCACCAGCTTAAAAACAGCTAAATATGTAATAAATGTACTGCATTAGAGTAACCTACCATACCCGTCGACCTTCCTCGTTGTGCACGCATCAATGTTTGCCCCAGCCGGAGAGGTGATTAAACAGAAATGAATTTCCGTTTGGCAGGAATTAAGACAGATCCCAGCACCAACATGGAGGTATTTCAGGATCCCACCCTGGGGAAATTTGACAATAATGGCACTACTAGGGATGGGAACTGGGACAATCAAGTAGTCTTTTGTCCCCTGGGTAAGCTGGCCACCACTCGGGTAGGGAAAACATTAATTGTTGCATTAGGAAGGAGACTCGAAATGCGCCATTCGTCACTCTTTCTGCTTCATTAAGATTTTAGTATTAAGATTTGAGTCAAAGCTCAGTACACTATATTGTGTTTTATGCTAGAATTATGATTGTTTTTGGTGTTTCATATAAAAAGTAGTTTGTACCTTTTTTTCCCCAATATAAGCAATGATGACAGGTACTGGTATACAGTATTATGCCGTATTTTTTATAAAACTATCGAGATCAAACTATGTAAATAGCCGTAACGCAAACTACTCGTCTTTTTTCCGATGCAGATTTCACGGAAAATATTTTGCTCCTCAACTTTTTGACCTCCTAAAAGGGGTGCGTGAAATACACAGGTACGCATTATACACGGTAAACTATGGCAATATATTTTCTGCTGCCAACCAGGTAAAATAATGTTT
This sequence comes from Cyrtodaria siliqua, assembly GCA_037043455.1. Taxonomy (NCBI): domain Eukaryota; kingdom Metazoa; phylum Mollusca; class Bivalvia; order Adapedonta; family Hiatellidae; genus Cyrtodaria; species Cyrtodaria siliqua. The sequence continues at coordinate 430,166 of JAWPHD010000221.1, forward strand.
TTGTTCCTTCAGACCAGCATTTTGAAAGGCTGGGCTTAAATGTAAGACATTTTATACACCAATTCGACAGCTCAGCACATTATTTAGAGCTTCCCCTATACACCCGTCAAAATCGTTATTTTACTGCATCAACAACTAAGTCGCGCCCATTTGCATAGTTTCATCTCGGTTGCTTTAAAGATGATCTTAGGATTTGCCACAAGCGAAATGATTTCGACAGACAGTTTCGTTACATGGGGCAGAATCAAATTGCTAGACTGGCATTCAATCCAGCTATGTAACACATTATACTAAAATCTGAATCTGAGTTACAGCTGCTTCAGTAAATCAAACTGCATTTGGAAGGTAGTTCAAACACCAATCAAATGATTACACTACACAGTTGTATATATTCTATATATTACCAGTGTACTAGTTACAATATAAATCCCATCTACAGCAATGATTATGCTTATACATTATATATAACACACAAAACAGATACAAATATATATTTCAACAATTCCAGGATTAAAATTAAAAATACCATTATTCGAAAGAAATCCAGCCGATTTACATTCCAACAATTAACGAAAATAAACCGTTATTCGAAAAAAATTCCAACAGAAATATAAATTTTCATTTCAACAGTTTTACAATAATAAAATATGAACCATAAATCGAGAAACAAATCCTGCAGACTTCTTGCAAAGAAGCGGTCAATTAAATTGCTAACTAGATTAAATGCTTTTTTAATAAATATTACTACCACACTTTAAACTTTATGGTATTGTAAACGATTACATGTACATCACTTCAAATCGGAACATGTCCAAATTATCATTTAAGCGGCTATTAAGAAAACAAAACATCTCTTGATAAAACAGTAAATACAAACTTCAACTAACAAGAATTGTTTTTGCATCTCTACATCAAACACAAGTATACTCGATCTATGGGCTCGCGCCACACAATTAATGTTTACTGTACTACTGAACTCTCCAAAACACGTTATGGACAAAAACTCAACGTCGACAATGTTCTGTTTCTTAATTACTAACCTTTAAGCATTCTTTTAAAACATCCATGTAAAAGCATGAACAGATGTTGTTTCTCACCAGGATCCAGTAGAATTAAATTTAACAAGCGTTTTGTGTATTTACCATTTCATCGGGGCCGATTTAAAGTTTTGTTAACGCCAAAATAGATGATTCTGAAAGCAAGAGGTATTTATATAAAGGGAACACAAATCCTTACATAATATAAACACAGATGTACAGTCATACAATAAAATACGACAGTCATCTCCAACCAAGCAACTTATTACAACTTTTAATAATTTATATCTCTTTACGAAAATTGTTATCAAAATGTATTGCTGAATGTACGTATCCGGAATTTATATTCATGATAAAAAATTAGTGTTACAACAGATTGTATAAATATTTTAAAATGTTCAGTTTCACTTTTCTTTTCAAGATCACAAGCAGCGTTTGAGATGGAATTCATTAATAATTACAATAACCTTTTTATCATGTGGTTGGTGTTAACCAATGAAATGCCTTAAAGGCTTACAGACTTTTGGATTTATTATTTCGCATCCTTTCATCGTACAACATTTATTGACACTTGGAATCTATTGAAGTTTAAACTTTGAGCATGCGACTGATTCCAACTAAGGAAACGTAGAAGATAATATTAGTTATTCGCTAAAACTGAAGGGGAAAAAAGTTTTCACGTCGCTCTATACAAAGCATGATCAGACAATTAAATAGCTGTACGTTATACAACGCATGATTAGCCAATTAAACAGCGGTATGTTTCGAAAATATTACACTGTCAGTAGTGCTTCTGTAGCCGAAGGCTTCATTTATACGATCGAACAAACAATAACGCAGACACAATAGTGCTATTGGAAGACTACAACACGGACATATATGAACCTGTTTCCAAAGTCTGATACTTAAAGAAACTAAATCGCCAAATTTCACTGCAAAATCGCGCTTTCGAACTCTATCAATGTGTTGCGGTCATAAAACAATGCAGATGTGCCGATTAAAAAGACTAGATTTATTCACGGTTACTTGATATACCCTAAGTGAATGTTAAAATTAATTAAGTGTTGGTAACTCATAATTCGATGCGTCATATTCGCAACATATGTAAGTTACATATGTATCTTATTGTTAGTAGGCTTAGAAAAGAGTACATCTTTAGTAAAATTTGCCTGTTGTAGGCAGGATAGTGGCTAAAACTCAAATATAAAATAAAGGAAAACTGCTAAGATACTCAATAAGCCAGATTTATTTCACAACTTGATTTGTTGGTTGATACATATGATAGCCGTATTTACAAGCAAATTAGGTATAAATGCCCTCCCAAGCTGACTCAATTTATTGACCCTGTATTGTGCAAGACACAAGAATGATCGAGAGGTAATTAATTAAATTATTTACATTCCATCCCCACACACAGCAGTTGTTATAAATGTGCTTTGCATATTTTGCAAGATGTTTTGTCCATCAGAAGATGCTATTTTAAAATATTTCCAGAATCACATATTTTAAAACACTCTGCTGGAGGGATGTTATATTTAACAGTCAAGTTCAACATTTCTCATTCAATACACTTACCAGTGTTATTACATAAAATTCAACAAAAAATAAATTGTATTTAAACATTAGCACTTATAAACAATATTATGGCAAAATGTACATGTAGCACTTCATGGCAAACAGGTTGTATAAAATCCAAATATATACATGTGAAACACATTACAGGGACACACAGCAATCCGGTTTGTTTGTTTGTATGATGTTTTACGTCATTTTCAACACATGCAAGGTTATATATGACGGTCATTTTTTTGTGGTGGAGGCAATTTTCTTTTTTATTCAACCAATTTTTTAAATATATTATTGGTGCAATAGTTGGCAACATGTAAACACAATTTGCTTTATTCTAATAATTAATATTAATGATCGCGAATAAGTAGTTTAGTAGAAAACTAACGGAACAACGCGAGTTTTAAACAAATCAAGATTGCCGTGTGTCCCTTTAGCATGAATCGAGCTTTCAGACATAATCTAGCAAACAATATTACTATTTTCGACACATTTACCACGTGTAATTTTATACCTCTGCAATGAAGGTATATAAACCCATTCTTAAGCAATTATCAAACTATTATACAAGTAAACAATATCTGAACTTTGATCATTTGAAAGAGCAAACTAACAAACTATCTATAGATACACCTAAAATAGATGTGAATGGCAGAAATTACAATAGATCAAAAAGATTTTTGGCAGATAAGGTCTTCTTTGGTTTCCCGTAACAACACATGAAACTCTCAATTGAATCATCAAAACAAACTTTTTCGTCAAAGTACCATATTTATTTACATCTAATCAAATCACCATATCACCTACCTGCTGTATTTGTTAAACACCGAGTTAACACAGCTGAAGCCATTACTTTTTTTTAGTGATGTGGATTTGTTCACTAAGGTTTGTTCAGTTTTTTATGTTACACTTCATAGACTGTTACCCTTATATATTATTTATAGCAGATCAATTACTTACAGCAGCAGGGTCGATGGACCAGCCTCTGTCATACTCCCGTAAACACAGATATTTTAGTAGTAATTATATTTTTGTGGAATTAACAGTCCAATTTAAGTAAAAAAAGCAATTCTTAATTAATGCACTTGTTCATTATTACAGAAAATTACCCATTTATGACAAAAATATTCATGCATCACCGATGTCTGTTTGCAATAATCTACTCGAGGTATGTGTTCTGTGCTAAATATTGCAAGCTCAGACAATCACATAAGCTGCCAACAAGTACTGGGACATGGCACGGTCAAGTCTCACCAATTTAAAAAAAATTAACACATGTCTGAGTTTTAAAAAAAACATATATTTCTACGAAGGATCTCAGACAGTATGTTGATATACAAGTATGCTTAAACAATAGATGAGTGTATATAGTCTCAGGGCTAGTTTAAATTCTTCCAGTCTGCATTTGCATACTACCCGAAGTGCATAATATTTATTCAAAGCACATTTTATATAGCACACGTTATATCTCACAAAACTTTAAAAACTAAAAGCTGCCATTTTGTTAACAATTAGTCGGAGTATAAATTGTGTGTATCACTGCACCCAGTGAAAATGTTTCGCTACACTCAGCGAAATCCACACTCTATCGTGCCCTCCATAGTATAACTCACACGCTGGTGAAAATCTCAAGTTATTATGAAGCATATTCGTAACAACACTGCGACAATGCACTAGTTTACATACATTATTCAAAATTAAAGCAGACGTCATGTGAAAAGTTTTGTGTAGAACACCATTTGAAATGATTTTTTATTCATTGTCAAAGCTGCCTTTTAGAATACATTCCTCTACATGTATTAAACTGTTTCACAGAAAGGTTATGACACAATGTCAATTCAAACCTGTAGTGATATTTAATTGTTAAATATACTATTTTAAAAACAGATCTACATTTCAACTCATTTCTTTTTACCATAAATGTTCAAGGAAACTTAAAAACTCTACTCTAATATAACCTTAACTATTTATCAACAAATCAACATGTACAAACCAAGCTTTCCTATATAACACACTGTGGTAACAATGTCCATAATAAATGATTATGCTCCTTTAAATATCCATCTTACATTGTTTGTCTTCAATTATATCTAAATGATACACTATGAAATGAAAAGAATCTGGAAAAGTATCTATCTCAGTATGATACAAAAATAACTGAATTTTAGTGATTAAAGGTGAAGAATCATTTTATTGCAATTATAGTTAAAATGATGTGTTATATATTTTACTGATTTCATCCCCATGATTATTTGTTATTGAACAAAAAATGTCTACCTGTTATATACTGATAAAAATAAGTTTAGCAAGTGAATTGCATGGCAAATTAATTTGCGCATATTCTAGGCTATGCGTGGCAAATGTTTTATAATACATCACATTATAAAATAGCATTGAATTTCTTCATAAGGACATGCTATACTTATTGTTTTCAGTATAGTAAAACATCCTTAACAATACTAATTACACATATTAACATATATTTGCAACATCAACTATCAAAAACTGTAACAAACAAAAATCCCCCTAAAATACTTCCTGTTAACAGTTATGAACATCCTTAACAATACTCAATACACACAAGGTATATTTGCAACATCAACTATCAAAAACTGTAACAAACAAAAATCCCCCTAAAATACTTCCTGTAGACAGTTATGAACATCCTTAACAAAACTCAATACACATAAGGTATATTTGCAACATCTATCGAAAACTGCAACAACAAAAATCCCCCTAAAATACTGGCAGAACTGTTAATAAAATGGGCCCTTTACCAAACAAAAACCATGTAAAAGGGAGTAAAATCTCGTTCGACATTACTCTCGATGAAAACTGTCGGGACTCAAATACTTAAACTAGACCATTATAAGATATACAACTTAAAAAACAACTTATGTATAAATGGTAATTCATCTTGCAACAAAGTGTTACTTTTTTTGAAGTCCGATTTATCATAGTCCAAAATGTTTTCTTTTATTCCAAGTTATGCCCTATTTTTATTTTGAGTATTTGTTAGGTTGATATGGCAGAGTTATGATAATGTATATACAATGTCTTTGACTGTAACAAACTATTACTCTATTTTTATATTGCCCTCATTTGCTATTCCATCCCCATCATTTGCAATCACCTTCATTTTCTATCCCCCACATTTGCTCTCCCATCCCCCTCATTTTCTATTCCCCTCATTTACTACCCAAATTCCTCTCATTTTCTATTCCCCTCATTTTCTATCCCATCCCCCTAATTTGTTATCTCATTTTCTATCCCCCTCATGTGATTAACTAACATATTCTCAACATCCAGGATCCTGTACGCTATACCGTACTTTACCTTCGTGTTCATTGTTTTTCATACATTTTCATAACATTCCTGATATTTAATAATATTGGCAATGCATGTGTAATTAGATCATTTAGACTTCACTGAAACTTGGCATGCATTGTTGAACAGATGAGGTGTATATTATAAATTTTTCACATTTGATCAATGGGTTTTAATCACTCATATTGCACGTCAGACTTGAGATGCTATAACATAAATGGAGGTATAGGGACATCCTTCCAGGCATATCTGTCACTCTGTAAGGTCATTTTATGTTCTATACATAGCCAAAGCATGAACTCTATAAGCATAATTGTCATTCTTTCTTAAGTTCTGTATCAAAATATAGTAAAAACTTCAAAATGAAATATGTTTAAACTTAACCATTGAGGGGGAAAACACTTATCAAAAGTAACTTAAACTATTTATAAGAATTACCAATGTGACATAGATAAATTCCAGGCCTGAGACGTGTCAAATTCTGTTTATTTCTATTAACATCTATTTTGGGACCGTCCTCAGTACTGAAACCTGTCAAAATATTGCTTTCACCCAGTCTTATTTCAGCAAAGCTATTACAATATACACTTCAATCAGCGCAAGAACATTTCAGTGAAGGTTCTTGCACTGGCTGAACCCGTCTTTGTCAAAATCATTTTCTTGGATAACTGTACTTATGCCATTGTCTTTGCTCAACTCGCACGTTACTTTATCTGGGGATTCAAACCCGTGAAAAGCATAAACATTATTGCGTAACAAATCAAGTTGATATTTAACCAAAAATTAAGTTTTACTTTTACAGAATTTAATGTCATTATTTCTTCTTAGAGGACGTTGTGATTGTCAGGGCAGGAGATTTTCTTGGCGGAGTCGAAGTTGTAGTCGTTGCTGGTGCAGCAGCAGATTTCTTTAGCACGGCTGAAGTTGTAGCAGGTTCTGGTGCAGGAGCAGGGGCAGGAGCAGGGGCAGGGGCAGGGACAGGGACAGGGGCAGGGACAGGGGTAAACGGACTGGTAGTGGGGGGTACGTAGACTTGTTCAGCGGTTAAGCTAGACTCAATTTTCCTCTGGATATTGTCAAATCTATCTTCTCCTAGATAATCTATCTGACCTGAAAAGTAAAAGAACATGACTATTATTCATTATCAAAAAAACTCTGTTTTATGCTTTCTGGCTAGATTCATTCATTCCAGAACAGGCCTTTAATTCTTATGAACTTCAAAACTCGTCTTAATTTTTTGGACAAACTTATACTGGCTGGTACGAGTGCAGCAACCATACAGACAAACTTGCCATAGAGACCACCTTTATTAAGAGTCAACCTGTCTCATGGTTCATACAGAATTATCATTATGAAATTCAAGGACTTTTAAGGCCGGGTTTAACTCATAACATTAATCTTACCTTTATCAATTTTATATTCTAATATATCTGTTCAAGGCTTGTACTGCACTACCTGCTTTGTATTGATTGTAAATAGTCAGAGCTTTCTGATTGTTCCTAATTGTTTGTACTTGTCAATGTTCACTGATTTTTATAATTCTTTCATTGTTTGTATTTGCCCATGTTCACTGATTTTACTAAATGCTGCTGTCTGGGAACATAAGCCTGAATAGCTTGGAGTTGTTCTCATTTGTATTATATGAACTGTGAGTCACAATTGTTTGATTGTCCACAGTATTTCTGCTTTTAAAACATTATTTTTCTGCAAAAATCCAGCGATGCTGGGGGTAGATGGACCTGCTATTTGTTGTGGAGGCCGGGTCATTAATTGTCAGAACGTCGTCACTTTTCATTTCAGCTGCATCTGTTTCCATAGACTCTTTTTTCATGAAGAAATTACCTAAAGTTGGGGACTCAAGAGTTTTCGAGTCAAATATGTGTCTCGCTTTTAGCGTGAGATTTAATAGCGCTTTCCCCCAATTGAGCTAAATCTATCGACTTGTGACAACATCCGCAGTATGCTTTGTGCTCGTCTCCCCTAACTTCACTCAACCACTTATAACTCGCTAACCACTTCTGGTTAAACAAACATTTGCCAGGCATGATTGATTTTTCAATGAGTGGGGACCATGTGCATTTTGATAAGAGAAAAAATCCAAGTGTAACTGCAACAGTGATTGGTTTGTATAAATATGATATCAAATGAAAACAGCCGATTCATATAACCGGATATAGCGGTAACCATGATTGAGATACGGAACAGGTGCACGAATGTTATTTTATTACCGGCAATGATTAAAATATCGCCGTTTTTTGTGTGGTTTTTTTGCCAATTTTTTTTTAACTACGTCAGATATTATACCTCTTGTATAATTAATTGAATGATTATGAAATTCGAGGACCTTTAATGATATTTTGTCAGAATTTAAGGACTTTTTAAGGCTGGAGTGGATTTAAGGACTTTTAAAGGCTACTTCTGAAATTTAGGACTTTTTAAGGCTGGAGTGGATTTAAGGACTTTTAAAGGCTACTTCTGAAATTTAAGGACTTTTTAAGGCTGGAGTGGATTTAAGGACTTTTAAAGGCTACTTCTGAAATTTAAGGACTTTTTAAGGCTGTGTGAAACTGAGAGACCACCTGTATTAGGAGACAAATTTTGTTATTCACTTTAAACAGTCTATTAAATCATTTTAGAATTATTTTATTATTAGAATTCTGTGTTTCAAGAACCTCATTACTCAATGTCCAGTAAAACCTCAGTGTGTTCTGAGAATGTAATGAGCTTTTAAATTAACTGGTTTCATTGGTCCAATTTTTATCACTGAACCAATCAGAATGCTTCTTTTCATATTTTCATTTGGTTGCTTCTATCATGACATCACTTTCTTGTATTATGACATCACACCCTGGTATTATGACATCCCGTCATGCTATTATGATGCAACTCAGTGTGTTCTCAGAACGGAATGAGCGTTTTATTTGCTGTGAGAACCAGATTAAGACTGTTTGAATCACTCATTGAATAATGAGTTTCTTGAAACCAAGAATCACAACATTCTAAAAATAAAATAATTCCAAAATGATTTAATAGACTGTTTTTAGGGGTCTCTTAGTACAGGTTTGATTGTAGTAAGTAAAGATTACAGTTGGCGCCATACTGTAATGGTCATCACCAGACAGAGATCCAGGGATAGTGTAATAGATCCCAGACAGAAGCACATTTGCATCAATTATCAAAATACTTGAGAATTTCCCACCTGAATCGTCATGTGGACAAGTCTTAAAACATTAACATAAAATCAATGTACCATACATTTATCATGCACAGACTAATCCCTACTCTATAAAACTTAGTCTGTCTAAAGACTGAATTGCGTTTTACAGCACACCAACATAAACAGGTTATAATTCTGGCAGCAACAGGAATGAACTGAGGGCTTAGTGGAAAACTGTCTGTGTATCTTGTTCTTTATTTATATATAGTTACAGTAATTTTCCGCCAAGCGCTCGGAACATTCCAGACCCATTCTACAGAGCCCAGAACCATATCGCCTGCAGAACTGGAGAGTTGCTACAAATTCTGTTGTAAACACTCTATTTTTTTCGCTGGAGCAAAGATCATTGTAATCTGCCACCACTGAAGTAGTACCTGAAACAATACAGGGATGATGACCTTAAACACGACAAAAATGACAAAATGAACATGCATTTGGGGGCATTGGATAAATAGTGGAACTTTTCTTGCCTTTGAACTACATGGGGGCGGTCTAAATATAGATATATAATATTCACTTACCTTTCTCCCAGTTGAACTTGCGTTCTTGTTCCGACAGGATTCTTGAGGGACCGGATGACACCCCCGAGATGCTGAGCGTGGACAAGTCTGTTATAAGACCCACCTATAAAATGTAAAAAACAGTGGAATTGGCGTATATACCAGCCAGGTAAAATGATATAATTGGTGTACGTGTAAGGAGCTGATGACAAGATAAACAATGGCAATATTAATAAATGGGACCCTTTGTTCCATATTAAACAAATTGTGAACAAATCATGCCTAAACAGGGTTCTGCAAATTGAGCTACTGAGAACACAGTTGGAAATGACTTTTTACCAGATACCTTTATACCCAGTAACATACACCCGCACCAGACAGAAATTTATTCCTGATTTTCTAGTTAGTTTCTCAGGATGATATGGGACAATCCCCCACCCAACTAACAGGTGGCAAAAAGTCAAGCCTCAACTTGGAGCCCTCTAGCCTGCCATTCATGTGCATATCCACTGGAGTTATCGATTACCTTAACATCTTTATCTGATTGTCAATATTAATTAATGTTGTTTTTCCTTCATTAACATGTGAATAATGTTGTCGTTCCATTTTTCAACGAGTAATTTATGTTGTTTTTTCATTTGTTGATTATTGTGTTTTTTTCTATTTGTTAATGTGTGATTAAAGTTGCTTTTTCCATTTGCTAATGTGTGATTAACGTTGATTGGCAAATATGTGATCAATGCTGTTTACCATTTGATTATTTGTGATTTATGCTGTTGTTGCATTTGTTTATTGTAATAAATGCTGTTTTTTGATTTGTTAATTTGTAATTAATGCTAGCATTGTTTCTCCATTCGCCAACATATGATTTATGTTGTTTTCCCCTTTGTTGTAATATGACTGTGTCATTTTACATGTTTTTTTGGGTTTGTTTGTTTGTGTGTTAATGTGATTAATTGCTTAAATGCGATTCATATAAGAGTTAACTATAGAAATTCAGAAGTTTGTGAAGGTGTATTGGTCATTTGTTTTTTTGTTTATTTCGACAATTTAATAATGACAAAATGGTCAGCCTTAACCAATCGGATTGCAGAATTTCTACTTGGTGCGTTAGACCTTATTTTAACACTTGTAAACATGTGATTGTCAATCACATGTTTACAAAATTTGTAAACATGTGTTTATACTTCCCCGGGTAACGTTTATATACATAATTCTATCTCGGTCATCTGCGTGTAGAGTTCTCAACAAAGACGGGGCCAACATAGGCGAGTACATTATATACAAACCATACATAGCCATTCTATAATAAAAGTGTCAAAAGATACATTGGAATAGATGCACTGATTAAAATAAAAGCCTGTACAAATCTACTTTGAATTTATTTTAACGTTTTTAAATTAGTATGTGCAAATAAAATAATGACAAAATTCAGAACCCAATACATGAAACACTGCGTAAGATGAAATAAGCATTTTCAAGCATTATTTGTAAGGAAAAACAAAAAACGAAATTGTTAATTTGTATCCTTTTTTCTATTTTTAAATCAGCAAAAGGGCTAAAAGGCTAAATTTTATACTACGGGAAATTGTTTTTAGTATACACGTCCACCAAGATAAGCGTTTTGTTGGTCAGCTTTGCTACCATTAATCCTTAGCCTGCTAAGGGCAACTACAATAGCCTTTGCATCCATCAGCGTGTGAGTAACTCGCAGGCTGATCAGGCTTTCACAATGTCTGGCTGCTCATCAGTCATTTCTCCAAAACACCCCTTTGTAACATAAATGGAATGGTATTAAATTAAAGAAAGGACAGTCCATTATACATTCATAGCGGGCTAAGAGTTAATCATAAGCTCCAGCTTGATGTGTTTTAATCTTGCTGGTTTTACCAATACCAGTCTATATGTGACTAGCATTAGATTAAATCTGCTTGAAAAATATTTGTACAGACTTCAAAGTACACAGGCCATTCTTATATAAGGAAACGTGGTTTAATATTAGAAGAACAACATCACATTATTTTAACAGGAACATTAACGTATATTTTAAAGAAACTCACCCGCCAAACAACCTAAAAAATTACACTAAAAAACATTTATCAAACTCTACCCAGGTGTTTAGGTCATATACTAGTGTATATGTGCTGATTAACAGTATATGTTTATTGAGTTTTCAAGACTGAATATGCGTAAAATGATTTATGAGTTGGCAACTCTTAAAATCGATGCTCCAGTTTCGGATTTTGCCCTGGCTGGTTTAAGCAGTTTATAGTGTGTCTATAGAGTTTGGATTTTTAAAATATGTATGTTATATAAATAGTACCTCACCATCAGTAGGTTTAGAAAAGGTGTAAATCTGTTCTTAAATTTGGCTGTTGTTGGCAGGATAGCTGCTTTAAGCATGCAAGAGAATGAAAGCCAACGATAGCGGATATTAATAAACTAGTAACAAATCCCACAAATCCCTACACTCAGCATTTAGAGCTCATGAACAGAGACAATGAACATGTGTTGTACTGCTTTGGTCCCTTACCCAAATCCTTACACTCAGCATTAAGTGCTGAACAGAGACAATGAACATGTGTCGTACTGCTTTGGTCCCTTACCCAAATCCTTACACTCAGCAGTAAGTGCTGAACAGAGACAATGAACATGTGTCGTACTGCTTTGGTCCCTTACCCAAATCCTTACACTCAGCATTAAGTGCTGAACAGAGACAATGAACATGTGTCGTACTGCTTTGGTCCCTTACCCAAATCCTTACACTCAGCATTAAGTGCTGAACAGAGACAATGAAAATGTGTCGTACTGCTTTGGTCCCTTACCCAAATCCCTACACTCATCATTAAGAGCTGAACAGAGACAATGAACATGTGTCGTACTGCTTTGGTCCCTTACCCAAATCCTTACACTCAGCATTAAGTGCTGAACAGAGACAATGAACATGTGTCGTACTGCTTTGGTCCCTTACCCAAATCCTTACACTCAGCATTAAGTGCTGAACAGAGACAATGAACATGTGTCGTACTGCTTTGGTCCCTTACCCAAATCCTTACACTCAGCAGTAAGTGCTGAACAGAGACAATGAACATGTGTCGTACTGCTTTGGTCCCTTACCCAAATCCTTACACTCAGCATTAAGTGCTGAACAGAGACAATGAACATGTGTCGTACTGCTTTGGTCCCTTACCCAAATCCTTACACTCAGCATTAAGTGCTGAACAGAGACAATGAAAATGTGTCGTACTGCTTTGGTCCCTTACCCAAATCCCTACACTCATCATTAAGAGCTGAACAGAGACAATGAACATGTGTCGTACTGCTTTGGTCCCTTACCCAAATTGATTAGCGGTCTACAGATGTTTTTTAGCGGACAATATTCTGATTTTCATTATGTGTTCCCACCTTAATTCCATTAAGCGATGAAAAATCTTATAGCAGCAGAATTTTATAACGGATCTTTCGACAATAAACATTTAAAAAAAATTGTTACAGAAAAAATGTGATAACCTGTTTAAAATTACTTATTTAATGTTTTAATTTTACAATATGCAAACTTTTTAAGCCAAAATTAAGGTTTTATTTCATACCCCAGCCAACCCCATTTTCGCTTCTTGGAGAAGGGGTTGGATGGGGTATGAAAGTTAATACTCGGACCACGTAATGTGTGTTGTTTATGAGCAGATAAAATAACCCTCAAAGGTCTGTTATTTCATTCGATACCATAACAATCTTTGAAAACAAACTGAAATAATGTTTCTTAAGAATACCCCTAAAGACAGTGTAAAAACAGAAAACAATTCCACAAAAATAAAGTTTTATGATATACAGTCGAACCGCGATAGCTCGAAGTCAGCGGGACCATAGGGATATGTTCGGGCTATCGGTGGCTTCGAGGCATCGAGGTAACGGTAAAAACTAAAATATCTATCCGAATTTGTGTACCATCCGAAATAGTGTTACTTGTGTACGTGATGTATCGTTCTCAATATCATTTATTTAAAAAAATATCACACTAATAGATTTTAACATACATTCCGGAAGTCCGAATAATGAGAACAAGGTAAGACTGGTTTCGGTACATAAAATTGAATAGAATAGACAATAGCGAAAATCAACCGTGTTTAGTTCACTGAACATAAATTGTATCTATCTATTATCGCTTTTCAATCATAAATGTTCGCACCTTTAACAACCAACTTTATCTGTTTTCGCACTATGATCGAACTTGCTACAAACAAATACAAACGCGTCGATTACAATTAATATGGCCGACGTCGCATGGCAACGGATCATCACCTTCGATTAAGCGAGGTTTAAATTCACACAAATATGGATCTTCGGACCGTAAAAAGTATTCGAGCGAGCCGGGGTATTCCAGAAATAATATTCGAATAATCGAGGTTAAATTACATTGAATTATACAGGAGTTGTGTCGGGACCGGAAAATGTGTTCGAGTTATCGATGGTATTCGAATCACTGGTGTTCGAGCTATCGAGGTTCGACTGTATATATACTTACCCCATAATATCAAACTGGGTTTTATTCCAACATATTCTTTATAATCTTTCATAAGACTGCACACCAATTTCACCTGAACTTTACCGCAATTGTGTGAATTTTTAAAAAAAAATCAGGAAAAACAATGGTTTTAACTATAAAATTGAATGAAAGTGTCCTGTCATCGAAAACATTATGTATTTCAAAATAAAAAAAATAAAAATGACTTAGTTCATATCAACTTATTACTTGCACCAAAACCTTAACACAAAATGTGCTTCCTTTAAGAAAACAACCCATTACTCTTCTTAGACAGTCAGGTTTGTAACTTGAGTTATTTAGCATATATAGTTCAAATAACTTGTTTAGGTTACTACAGTTTTTGAGCGTTCAAAATAACTGCAAGAAGATGCAGTTTTTAAAGTTTTCTATAAAACCAAAATTTTCCTGTTACACGCCATTAAATATGGTACCTGTTACATGACAAAATGGAAATTAATTTGTATCCAGAATTCATGGATCCAAGCCTCACTGGTGCCACTGGGTTACTTCGGTGTGTCCTTAGGCAAGACACTTCATCTAGCCTCGGACAATGGGGACATAACCTGGGCAGTCCCGTATGGAAGTCAATCCTCCGAGCATGTTAAAGAACCATAGGAAACAGTCTATTGAATCATTTTAGAATTATCTTATTAGAATTTTGTATTTTTGGGTTTCAAGAACCTCAGTACTCAATGTCCAGTAAAATCTCAGTGTGTTCTGAGAATGTAATGAGCTTTAAATTAACTGGTTTCATTGCTCCAATTTTTATCACCAATCAGAATGTTTCATTCATATTTTCATTTGGTTGTTTCTATCATGACATCACTTTCTGGTATTATGACAAGGCACCCTGGTATCACGACATCACTGATGCTATTATGACATCATGTCAAGCTACTATGATGCAACTCAGTGTGTTGTCAGAACTGAATGAGCCTTTTAATTGCTGTGAGAAACAAACAGATTAAGACTGTTTGTATCACTCATTGAGTAAGAGTTTCTTGAAACCAAGAACTACAAAATTCTAAAAATAAAAAATAATTCTAAAATGATTGAATAGACTGTTAGGAATCTTTTCGATATTAAGAGTAGTTAGGGCAGGGTTCCTGGATTCCTGTCTCCTTCCCCTCTCTCTGATATAACCCAAACAATGTATTGATGAGCTGTTAAACAATATTTTAACCGTTTAGTACTGATAAATAAGAACCGCAGTTATAAAGGTATGTGCACCATTTTAATCAAAATGTGTGTTTTCTAAGACCAGAAGGCCATGGCCTGCATGTCGAGCCCTATGGTGAGGAAGTCCAGATTGGATTATATTTTGATTTGACCAATCTCATTAAAATCAGACCCTTTATCATGCTATGATACTCTACACTTATAACTAAGGATCTGACAATCCACACTAAAATTACACTCACGGGTAATAATAATAGAACGTCGCAATCACGCTACCAACTGCGCTAAGTGGGCCAGATCAGAAAACCTAATTTTGCAATAATCTCGGTAGAATATATATTTATCAGACACAAATATTATGTCTGAATGTTTTCAAAAAACATGACCTCACCTATGATTTTCTTCATATTCTTGCTGTAAAACATGCCATTTAGTGCATTTTTTTTTATTTATCGTGCAATCCACGGCATTAATACACAACGACTTATCTTTTTTCGGATATATCTGTTTTATGTGGACTCGAACATCTTCTGAAGAGTTCATTGGTTGAATTTAGTTGATCTTTTCATGAATATTGATTAGATGAAAGGTCGATCTGACGTGACCTCCAAGGCAGTGTTGTCAGATCCTATAGCGCAGAGTATCAAAGCGTAATTAGGATTTGATTTTAATGAGATTGTGATTTGACCAACACCAATGTCAATCCCATGAGATAATCGTTCCTTAAATACTTAGTACTTAGTTTAAATAATATGATTTACAGTGGTGGACGCATGTTGTCTCAGAGAAGGGTGTGACCTATATTTTGTCTAAAGTAGTCTGTTGGAGATTTGTGAACATCCTGCAAGAAAGAAGCAAGATACACATGTTGTATCGGGAGACCGGATATATTTTGTCCAAAGTAGGTCACAGCGACCAACAATTCTGCACATGTTAGATGCATACAAGGAAAATTCTGGTAAAGTTTGGTGAAAATCTAGCAAGTAATAAAGAAGATATAAATGAAAGTCGGAAGCACGGATGAAATGATCAACAGACTAATGAAGTAAACGGATTGACACATATTCACCGAGACGACATTGTGATTGCTAAGTCGAGATCTGTAAATGGGCTCGACAAAAAGTAAGGGTCATTAAATCTGATAAGAATGAAATGAATTGGCTTTTAAGGTGCACCAACACATGAAAGGTTATATGTCGCCTAACAGGAATGAACGTGCCAGGCTCATCCTCCATTTACATCAAGATAAAATATGGAGAATGGGCCTAGAACCTTCTTACCTGCAGAACTGCAGAGTTGTTGCAAATTCTATAGTAGACACTCCATTTACGATGGAGCCACGTTTCCATGTTTGCATATGCAGTGTCATGATAAAGACCTTGAATGAGCACGACAAAAAATGACCAAATGAATATGCATGTGACAGCGTGTTTGTGGGATTGCAGTGGTTGTATTCTACCCCGGCAACCACATGGGGATGATAAGAATGAAAGAATGTGGCGAATGGAATGAAAGAATGTGGCGACTCACAAGACATTTACCTGAAAATGTATAAATACGGTACATGGTTCAAGTGCATATATACCTTTATATGAAATTGAAGCACGTTATGATGGGTCATTATTTACAATATACTCCCAAATCCACTCCCTTCCCTTTAAAATGTGAAACATAGCATGACACTGACCATTCTTCTAATACATTCTTCTAATACAGATTTAGTTACAAACAAGCTTTAATATAAGTAGGTTATTTTGATTTTCTAGGCAAACTCCCTGCTGATATAGTTTAGTTTCATGTGGGTACCGAGCTCTGGTTATAGTTAAAATGGAATGGCTATGTATACCTCAGACTTGGTAGTGTCATTGATTTCTACATCATCAGAGGTAGTTTTTGATTCTGTGTTAATACTGCTTTGGCTTGGTTCTTCTACTTTAGTAGGACTCGAAGGTCTTGGTTCCGTTTCCTTAATACTGGTAGGTTCTGGTTCTTTAGGTTCTGTTTTTTCTACTTTTGTTTCTTCTTTAACATGAACAATAGTTTCTTCAATTTTCTTTTCAAATGACAAAGGTTTTTCACTTTCTACAGGAGTTTTTGCCTTTTCCCACCCCTCAGTAGTCTTGGTCACAGTATAAACAGCAGAGGGTGGGGAATCTGGATTAATTGTTGATATAGGTTCTTCAGCATAATGTGACTCCAATTCTGTATAACTTCTTGGAATAAGAGGCATATCAACTACTTTAGGCTCATCATGCGCTACATCTGAACCACCAGTCTTATCGCTTTTAACATCATCCATTTTGTAGAATACTTCGTCCACTTTTGGGGGTTTAAATGGGAAAAACGATTGTATTGTATCCTCTAATGTAGTGCGAACACGTTCTGGCAATTCCTTCTTTTGAAATGTTTCCTTAGACGGAAAAAGTGTCTGAAAATGAATCCAGAAAATATGGCAGAAAGAAAGGCAAACAAAAACACACACAAGAGCAAAAAGCAATTAGATGAAGCTGCCATAATTCTCAGACCCATTCCATTCACAATACCTCCAATTGCCATCTTCAGGGGAATTTCCACGGCCGTTTAAACAGTTTCGGTTACATGTAGATTTTCTGTTTCAAATTTTCTATTTCTGAGTTGTTTCATGTCAAATATTCCTTTTTAGAAGGCATTCTTTGTTTAAACTCTGCCAATAGTGGCTACCTACCCATTTTCATTCAAGGAAGACTGATTCCTGGTCTAAATTTCGGCAGTTGACAATACGTAAGTAGCTGTGAAGATATGCTTTTGTTCTCAAGCCATCATTATAATTCATAGATTGTATCCAGGTCTCGGAGTGTCAGTAGCGACTAAGAACAAAGATTTGTCAATTGTGTTGTTAAACAGAAAGTGGAGTCTCTGATTGGTCAGTTGTGTTGAGAGAACTTAAATCAGGATCACCTGTCGTGCTGTGGGAGCAGAAAGAGGCATCACTGATTGATCAGTTGTGTTGTAAGAACAAAAATCAGCATCACTGCTTGGGCAGTTGTGCTATAAGAACATATACATCCATATCATTGATTGGCCAGTTGTGTTGTGAGAACATAAATCAGCATCACTAATTGGTCAGTTTTGTTGTGAGAACACAAATGTTACTGATTGCTCATTTGTGCTGTGAGAACATAAAACCAGTGTGGGAAAACATAAACTGAACTCACTGATCTGTCGGTTATTTTATGCTGCAATAAATACAAGAAGCACACACATAATTTTTGTTTCAAAAGTACAATTAAACCCCCACCAAGTGTTGTTGAACGACTCAGTGTTTAGGTTCTATCGAGCCGCCTCAGAGAGAAGGGAAGAATACATAGGAAACTGAAAACCCTGCCTTACTCTAATAATCAAATGGAATTCTATGGTTCTTTAGACTAGACTGCCCAGTTTACGTCCACACTTGACGGACGAGGCTAGGGAAGAGTCTTGCCCTAGAACACACCGAAGTAACCACGGTGCCAGCGAGACTAGAACCCATGATCCCTGGATTCAAAGTGAAATGTGCTATCCACAGGATACCGCGGCCCCTCCACTGCCAAGAAAGAATCTACATATACAAACAAAAATGTCTAAATTGGGAAGAGAAAATTAACAAGAAAATGGCAAAAACTGAAATTGAAAATGCAAATTTTTTATAGTTTAAGCTAATAATGACAATATAGAAAGCAGCAATGTATTATGACTGTGCTCCTATATGCAGTACACCAAATATGTGTATGCTCCTATATGCAGTACACCAAATATGTATATGCTCCTATATGCAGTACACCACATATGTGTATGCTCCTATATGCAGTGCACCAAATATATGTGTATGCTCCTATATGCAGTACACCAAAATCCTCTTTACTCATTATTCATATACTTAAATTTGGTTGTGCAATATGAAACTGAGGAGAAGTGGTACCATAAGTATTATATTTTATATTTACTATTATTATATATAACTACTACTACTAATAGTAAAGATTAAATGAACTCATTTTTGAAAAATTCAATCTGTCATAAGGCCCTCAAAATGGATTTATATTAATCCTATTATAATTTGTGTCAAAAATAAACAATGTACTTGAAATGATGCATGATGTAAGAAGACGCCAGGAGAGCACATTTGGACGTTTTCAAATACTGGAGAAACTTCAGCAAAACATCAGGCTTACTTTGTTGCAACCTACGTCAGTAAATAATGTTATTTTGTTGTTACTAAAATAGTGTCGATGTCTTCAGGTACATCACCATAGTAATCTGCACTTTGTATCAAGAAGCCTGTTTACTGTAAAGCCTTCAGAGGATATTATTAAAGGAATGCATTAGGAATTAATTTCTTCAAGAGATTAGAATAGCTTTCCTTCTACTTTCTTTCCATAGTACTCTTGATCAAATAGGATCATCATGGCATGTAACATATAATATCAAGGAGATTCAAAAGTTGTCATAAACAGATCTGAATTGTTGTTTAATGGCTCATCAACACATTTCGGTTATTTTGAGCTGGCCCAGAGAGAGGGGAAGGATGCATAGGAATCCAGGAACCTTGTCCTACTTTTACTATCGAATGAATTCCTACGTTTATTTAACGCGCTCTGACTCCAATGCAAGGGACCGCCCTGCTTACGTCCCCATCCAATGGACGAGGCAAAGGGAAATGTCTTGCCCAAGGACACACTGAAGAAACCCAGTGGTGTCAGCGAGGCTCGAACCCGTGCTCCCCGGATCCAGTGTCATACGTGCTACCCACTGGGCCACCGTGAACCCTTCCCTAAATGGAGAAAAACATTAAAAGCTGTATGGTAAGTCTGTAATACTATGCAACTGCATAACAAGACCAGTGTTGACTTTTCTGAAAAAGAGCTGTTTCTCTATCTTTTGAGTTGCCTTTGCTTTTGTTAACATTGCAGATTACTGTGGATTAGGAAACCTTAAAGCATGGAACATTCGCGTATTGACTGTGCTTATTAAAAATAGTGCATTTACGAAGAAAAATGTTGTCCTAGTTGCTCCTTATTGACATTAACAGAGACATGGCGTCTTTAAAAATCATTATTTTACAAAAAGATTTGAATTTAGCTGACAAAACACACAAAACAAACCTTTTATGTTTTTTTTTCCTTAAGTCATGTAATAAATACAATTTTAAAGGGGACACATCAGGAAAATTCTAATGTTTTAAAATGTTCCAATTACTGATAAAAATCTCCGATTAATCTAAATATGGTCTTCGTGTCTTGCTGTTCTGGTCTACTGTCTGAATTCACCATATATTATGTTAAATGAAATCGGGCGTAAATGCTTCAATTAACTTTGGTGAGTAACCTTGGGTAGAACATTACAGTGCAGAATGAATTCCCCTGTAAATAAGGGGTCATTTTTAGGCCCATTCAATATATTTTGGCCCTTTAGAATAAAAAATATAATGATTCGTCAATTTTAAGGCAGAACCCTAGTCCCCCGTGAAAAGTCTGTATTACCATTATTTGAAAGGAAATTTGTCCTAAAACCTAGCTTTGATCAACTCTTGATGCTAAATGATTTTATTAAAAATGTTTATATTTAAATTAATTATGCACATTATTCCTTTTATTTTTAAAACCGTTTTATTTCAAATACTGTAACTACCAGGATGACATTCTAAGCATGTTTTCATTTAAACACAGGTTAGAATTATGCATGTTATGAGTCAAAAGCAGGCATAACCATATATACTTCTTTAAGAAGAAAGTTAATTTGTAACATAATCAACAAAATACTGTTATTTTTAAAAAAAATAAAATGTTTTAAATAAATTAATGTTAATGAAATCTCAATGTTATTGTTTATCATGGGTATTGCAATGAAGTATAGATCTTATAATGCTTGCAAAGCGCTGGTATGACATTTACGGACAACAGTTTTAATACTTGGGTCCTGATGTTTTCCAGCTCAAGGATATTCACACCTTAAGCAAAGTCGAATGAGACACGTGCATGGTTCACACATGAAATGTGTCCAGTTCAGGGTTATGCAAGTGGAGTAAGAAATGTGGCCTGATGTTTCAAGCATAGAATGTGTCCAGCTCAGGGGTATGCAAGTAGAGTAAGACATGTGGCCTGATGTTTCAAGCATAAAATGTGTCCAGCTCAGGGGAATGCAAGTAGAGTTAGACAACTGACATGATTTTTAGGCTAACGTGTACAGCTCAGGGGAGTGCAAGTACAGTAAAACATGTGGTCGGATGTTTCAAGCATAAAATGTGTCCAGCTCATAGGTATGCCAGTATAGTAAGACATACAGTAAGATATATGGCCTGATGTTTAAAGTATAAAATGTGTCCAGCTCAGGGGCTTGCAAGTAGAGTAAGATAAGCGGCTTGATGTTTTAAGTATACAATGTGTCCAGCTCAGGGGTATGCCAGTATAGTAAGACATACAGTAAGATATATCGCCTGATGTTTAAAGTATAAAATGTGTCCAGCTCAGGGGTATGCCAGTATAGTAAGACATACAGTAAGATATATGGCCTGATGTTTAAAGTATAAAATGTGTCCAGCTCAGGGATATGCCAGTATAGTAAGACATACAGTAAGATATATTATGGCCTGATGTTTAAACTATAAAATGTGTCCAGCTCAGGGGTATGCCAGTATATTAAGACATACAGTAAGATATATCGCCTGATGTTTAAAGTATAAAATGTGTCCAGCTCAGGGATATGCCAGTATAGTAAGACATACAGTAAGATATATTATGGCCTGATGTTTAAACTATAAAATGTGTCCAGCTCAGGGGTATGCCAGTACAGTAAGACATACAGTAAGATATATTATGGCCTGATGTTTCAATCATAAAATGTGTCCAGCCCAGAGTATGCAAGTAGAGTAAGACAATTGGCTTGATGTTTTAAGTATAAAATGTGTCCAGCTCAGAGTATGCAAGTAGAGTAAGACAAGTGGCCTGATGTTTCAAGCAAAATGTGTCCAGCTCAGGGGTATACAAGTAGAGTAAGACATGTGGCCTGATGTTTCAAGCATAGTGTGTCCAGCTCAGGGGTATGCAAGTAGAGAAAGACATGTGGCCTGATGTTTCAAACATACAATGTGTCCAGCTCAGAGTATGCAAGTAGAGTAAGACAAGTGGCCTGATGTTTCAAGCAAAATGTGTCCAGCTCAGGGGTATACAAGTAGAGTAAGACATGTGGCCTGATGTTTCAAGCATAGTGTGTCCAGCTCAGGGTTATGCAAGTGGAGTAAGACATGTGGCCTGATGTTTCAATACAATGTGTCCAGCTCAGGGATATGCAAGAAGAATATAACATATAGCCTGATGTTTCAAAGATACAATGTGTCCAGCTCAGGGTTATGCAAGTGGAGAAAGACACGTGGCCTGATGTTTCGTGCATACAATGTGTCCATTTCAGGGTTATGCAAGTGGAGAGACACGTGGCCTGATGTTTCGTGCATACAATGTGTCCATTTCAGGGTTATGCAAGTGGAGAAAGACACGTGGCCTGATGTTTCGTGCATACAATGTGTCCATTTCAGGGTTATGCAAGTGGAGAAAGACACGTGGCCTGATGTTTCAAGGATACAGTGTGTCCAGTTCAGGGTTATGCAAGTGGAGAAAGACATGTGGCCTGATGTTTCGTGCATACAATGTGTCCAGTTCAGGGTTATGCAAGAAGAGCAAGACAAGTGGCCTGATGTTTGAAGCATAAAATGTGTCCAGCTCAGGTGAGTGAGTGAGTGAGTGAGTGAGTGAGTGAGTGAGTGAGTGAGTGAGTGAGTGAGTGAGTGAGTGAGTGAGTGAGTGAGTGAGTGAGTGAGTGAGTGAGTGAGTGAGTGAGTGAGTGAGTGAAGGAAGGAAGGAAGGAAGGAAGGAAGGAAGGAAGGAAGGAAGGAAGGAAGGAAGGAAGGAAGGAAGGAAGGAAGATAGGAAGGAAGGAATGAATGAATGAGGGAGGGAGGGAGGGAGGGAAGAAGTCTATAACAAGACTAAAATATATAGTATCAAATAACTCTTTCATAGTATTAATTGTGTAGTATCTTTGCTGCATAGGATCAAAGTCTACACATTCGGACAAAATATGTTTGACCGTTAATGGTGCAAAACGGTATACATTCTGGTAATTGCTCACCTTGTAATAAATATGAATGAGTATAACTTGTATGCCCCATCCTGCACCGGGCTAGAACAACTTCTTTTCGACAAATGGGTCTACTAGAAGGTATGCAAGTAGAGTAAGACAAGTGGTCCGATGTTTCAAGCATAGAATGTGTCCAGTTCAGGGTTATGCAAGTAGAGTAAGACAAGTGGCCTGATGTTTCAAGCATAGAATGTGTCCAGCTCGGGGGTATGCAAGTGGAGTAAGACCAGTGGTCTGATGTACCAAGCATACAATGTGTCAAGCTCAGGGGTATACAAGTAGAGTAAGTCATGTTTTCAGGTGTTTCAAGCATAAAAGAAGTCTATTTGATCTTAAGGAAAGTAGAGAAGGATATGTGCCCAGGTGTTTCAAGAAAAAATGTGTCAAGTTCATGGGAAATCACAACTTTAGGAAAGCAAAGAAAGACGTGTGACAAAATGTTGCAAGCATTGAGTGTGTCAAGCTCATAGGAATTCACACCTTTAGGAAAGTATAGAAAGACATGTGACGAGATGTTGCAAGCACTGAGTGTGTCCCTCTCATAGGAATTCACACCTCTAGGAAAGTATAGAAAGACATGTGCCCAGATGTTTCAAACTTAAATGTGTCCAGCCCAGAGGGATTCACAGCTCGAAGAAAGTAGAGGACATATGTGCAGATGTTTCAAGCATACAGGGGTATTCACATTTTGAGGGCAGTAGATTATGAATTATGCTCAGACGATTCAAGCATAACATGTGTCAGCTCAGAGGTATGAGGTATGCGTTCGACCGGATCTAGAACGATTCACTTGACTCAACGTTTTTTTAAACATCATAGCCCATTTGTTCTTCTCATAAGATAATTGCAATGGGTTAGGTTCGACCATCTGCTGAATGATGTTGACCTTCCCGCCAAAGTTTCATCAATCGCTCTTGTACTCTAGCCATAACAGTATTGCTGGATCAAAGATGAATTTTAGTGACTGGATGAAAATAAACATAAGCGCATATAGATTGGGAACAGGAAAGGTCTGAGAATTATTAGTATCAACAACTAGTATCAACAACTAGTATAAAACTATATAAGTAAAACAATGAATAAACATGGTAAAATGCATGCTAAAACAGTAAATAAATCGAGCGGTCAATGCAAAACTATCGTACCTTATTTTTAAATTGATATACAGTTACTATATTTTCGTGTCGACTGCTCAAACTGTTGATCTTGAATGCATTAAAAATAGTTGACTTTATCACGAAATTATTGTTTCTTATACTTTATTTATATATAGGTACAATAGTTTTGCGTTCATCCCTCAGAATGTTTGTCTTCAATGCATAAGAAATAGTTTACTTGAGAACTCCCCACTCTCCCAACAAGTGACTGACTCAAAGTAGTTGTAAAGTAGGAGCTTAAAGACACATTTCCCAACTGAATGTAGTCGTTGAAAAATCATGGATAGCATGCTTTTTAACTGCTTACTTCTCGCTGACTGATTACCATAGAGACATTATATTGAGGCCCCATCACAGTTTTTTTCTTTTCAAATACTACTATTACCTTAGTTTTTGATATAAAATATATTGTAACTAAAAACACTAGATTGTTTATTATGAGGGAGCATATAGTCGCCGCTCTTTCCGTCTGTGCGTCCGTGCGTCACACTTTTTGTACGGAGCATAACTCAAAAAGTATGCTTGATTAAAGTTTGTGTGAATAATAAGGACAATGAGACGGAGTGCAGTTCAGCTTCACTACTTTTTTTAATTATCTCCCTTTTTTGAAAAATCTTATCCGGAGCATATTAGAGTTCCGTACATAAGGAAGCACTCACACTAAACATTACATTTTTTCTGTGTAACTTTCGGGATGAATCCATCGGTCCTACCGATTCTCTTGTTGTTATTATTAATATCAGAAAACAAACAACAACACACGAACTAGAAGTGATAATTTTACTGCACCATATATATTAATATTAGTTCGTCCAATGGCCCATATGAGGTTGTCCATACGGATTTGGTAACCACTGTCTACACTGATCAACAACACACTTTGGCATGATTTCTCTGCGATGCCAGGTGTTGTCTCCATTTCTGGCAGTACTTTTCTTCACAATATATCTTGGTTAATTGTTAACACGGGTCTTTTAAGAAAATCCATCTATACAAAACATATACAAGTGCACATAAAATGCAAAATGGTTATAATTTTTACTACATTGTTATACATTCTTTATGGGTCGGGCCTCGTCCTTTGACAAAAAACTAATAATCTCAATTTCCTTGTGCAAATGTATTTCTAACAGCGATTTACAGTTACCTATAGAAATTCTCTCCCCCCCACAAATACAATAGGCTCGAAATGTGTCTTTAAGGAAAGAAGGAATTCAAATAAGGTAATCAGGTTGGAAATTGTGGTACAGTCTTCAGGTACTACTAACCTGCACAAGTGACAGCCAGAGTTTTCCTGCCTTCACCTTTCTTTAAATTAGAATATTGGTTGTTGAAACTCATGAAATAACCTCCGGAAAAAATTCATCTGTCGTGCATTAAATCACTTGTCATTTAGTCCGGAAATAATGGTATCCAGGGCACTAGTCAGCTTTTGGGGGACTAGGGGCCCTGGCCCTCAGGAAGGGGAATTTTGCGTTGTTTTCATATCAAAGGGTAATTTCTAAGAAACACAAATTAGTGTGTCTTTTTTATTATTTATGTGGCACCAAGGATGTACCATTTCAAATTACAAGAGATAAACGCATGGTGGCGTTAAAGCCGGATTTTCCAAAATGTGAAAGATAAGTGCCTGTGTGTTTGGTGGAACTATTGAATAGAGCTTTTCTAAATAGATTTTTTGGGAGTGGAAGGATGCTTTAATGTTATAGCACATATTTTGGAGAAAGTAGGTCACAGTGACCTAGTTTCAGGGTAAGGTCAGTGCTCGATGAGAGGAAGGTGCTGTTAAAGTTTGATGAAGATCGAAAATAGTATTGCTGAGATATAACAAAAAGTTTATTCGTCCCCCCCCCACCAACCCCCACCGAAACTTAAACAAAAAGGTTAACGTAATGCATATTTTGGAGAAAGTAGGTCACAGTGACCTAGTTTCAGGGTAAGGTCAGTGCTCGATGAGAGGAAGGTGCTGTTAAAGTTTGATGAAGATTGGAAATAGTAATGCTGAGATATAACAAAAGGTTTATTCGTCCCCCCTCCCCCACCCCACCCCCACCGAAACTTAAACAAAAAGGTTAACGTAATGCATATTTTGGAGAAAGCAGGTCACAGTTATCAGTTTTCAAGGTAAGGTCATTGTTTGATGAGAGGAAGGTGCTTTAAAGTTTGATGAAGAGCGGACATGGTAAGGCCAAAAATAAAATTATGTTTGTTTCCCCTTCCCGACCCATGCAAAAAAGGGTTGGGTAGGTAGGTAGGTAAAATATTTTTTTTATTTCATTTCTTTTATTTGAGATCAAAACTGGAATACATGCTACCTATAAGACACATTTAAGACAAAAAAAAAAAATCGAAAAAAAAAAAAAAAAATCGAAAAAAAAAAAAAAAATCGAAAAAAAAAAAAAAAAAAATATTTTTTTTTCGCCAGTGTCGAAAAAATAATTCGGGTCGCGGCAATTTCGATGGGTCGGTCGGGAAGGGGAAACAAACATAATTTTATTTTTGGCCTAATGCTGAGATATAACAAAACGTTTGTTTTCTCCCCCACCGAAACTTAAAACAAAAAGGTATTGCATATTTTGGAGAAAGTAGGGTTTTTTAAAGGAGAATTGTTCACAGGAAAAGGGGAAAAATATATACTTTTAGGGGAGGGGAATGGGGCCAAATTTCGGCCCCAAAAAATGGCCTATCGAGTGCCCTGGTATCATACGTATTGTATAAAAACTGGTCAGTGAACATTGAGAATCATAAGTATTGGTGTTTTGAATAGGTACAAGTGTAAACAAACATGTCAGATGCAAAACAAAAATACTTCTAGGGCAAACGCAGTACGGTATGTTTTAGTTTAGAAAAACAGAATGCTGTATGATTGAACCTGATAGTAATGACCGGTTACTCAAAATTGACTTTCTCAATTGTCTAAACAATAAGGTGTAAATGATTCTCAGTGTTCACTGATCAGTTTTTATGCAATACATACTTTCCCCTTATTTTTGGACTAAATACTAACAAGTGATTTCACACATGACAAATCAATTTACTGCAGAGGATATTTCGTGAGTTCAACAACCGATTTCTAATGTAACGATGGGTGATGGCGCGGAAACCATTGACGGTCACTTGTGCAGATCAGCAGTTCCCGAATGACAGTGCCACAACTTCCTACCTTCTGATTGGCCATTTTGGATTTCTTTTGTCCTCAAGCTCCTACAACTACCTGAATGCAAGGGCTGTAAAAACTATGCTAAGTGAATATGCTAAGTGAATGTAAAGTATTAAGGACTTAGCACAGTTTCGCATTCAGCCCTTGAATGGTGAAAACACAAACATGACAGTCCTCTTGTAAATGAATACACATTCTTTTGCTGATTTCTCTCCCTATCCCCACTCCAAATTATGGTACAGGCTTTTATGTCTGGCATTCTTTATACATCAACTATTCAAAATATGACAAATGTAACACTTTACCGGATGCTCTAATTAAGCCACATTCAGATACACATAACCAACAGTTATAATACAATTTTAAGAACAAAGAGAACTGCAGGCGCGTAATCGCCCGATTTGCAGGCGCGCATCTGACGGCAGATTCAGCGTGCGCACCTGACACGTATCCCTACCCGTATATCTGAGTGTATATGTTTTGCTGTACTTTTTTTTTTGCTGTACTTTATTTGTTTGTTTATTTTCTCCCTCAAAGATATGCGACCCCTCGCCCCGAATATTCATGGCACCTGATGTACACGTGATATTGTGAGAAGTACCAACATTGATATATGAACTCACAACATATGAAAGTAACCTTACTAGTTTAATGAACTCATCACATACATGTTTATATGTTTATTATATATACATGAATCCACTACTTATAAAAGTAACCAAACAAGAAATGTCACTGCAAGTGACAAATGCCCCCGAAGTGACCTTTAACCTCTATGTGTGTCCTTGACCTTGAAGCCACGGACCTGGATTTTGTGCACGACATGTCGTCTTGTTGTGGTGAGCATTTGTGCCAAGATATTTGAAAATCTGTCCGTTATTATCAGAGTTATTTATCGGACACGATTGTACGGACGGACTGACGGATGGTCCGACTACGATATGCCACTCTTTGGCGGCATAAAAAGTAACCAAAACAGCTATATGAAAATGTAAATGTACCTGTAAATAAATGTATGTACAGTATATAAATTTTGCTTGATTCCAAAAAAGGACACTGATGGCCGACAAAATGATCCCTACGTGTCAGCCATTTAAATATGCATTATGTAAGCTTCACAAGTTCTTTGAATAGCTGACATTCATCTTGAGTATTGACCTCGTGAATCTCCTATCACCGTCATCACCCAATGACTTAATGAAATGATATGAAATGGTGCATTACGTCCTGTTGACACATCACATTAGTATATACTGCGACAACCTCAGAGGGAGAAACAATGAAGGATGAGTTGATATGTAAATGACACCTACACTGTGAGGGGTAAGTAAATTAAAGCAGTGTGTAAAGGAACTGGGTGAAATCAAGCTAATTACAGACAATGCAAAAATCAACTACAGAGTTCTTTAGTACGAACACGTAGCATCTGATTACCTACCACACATGTTCTACACACCCACCCTTGCTAAAACACCATTAGTAATTGTAAATCATTAAAGTAAAATGAACCATCTGTAAATGTGCCATATTTACTTAACGAGTGGGCCATCCATAAAAACTCATTTGATTGCGTTTTCCTGGCCGATTATCATTATGTGGTCCAGCCTTAATTCCATAAAGCGATAGGAAAGCTTAGTTATATATATTACCAGGATTTTATAATGGATATTTCCACAATAAAACACGTTTAAAAAAAATGTTTTACTGAAAAAAATGTGATAACCAGTTTAAAAAACTATTAAAAGTTTTAATTTTACAATATGCAAACTGTTTAAGCCAAAATTAAGGTTTTATTTCATACCCCAGACAACCCTGTTTTCGCTTCTTGTAGAAAGGGTTGAATGGGGTATGAAAGTTAATACTCGGACCACGTAATGATACCACGTAATAATATCTTTAGTAAAGATAGCAAAAACAAAACTTAAATGTTAAAGAACTTCTACAAAATGTTTTAGGTAGGCTTCTTGTTCGTAGGTAGGCAAGTAAACAGCACGTATATTTTATATTTTCTTCCCATAAGTAAAAATGTCACATTTATTATCAAGTTCTCTTACCATAAGCAAATGTGCCATACATATTTACCATACATTTACGTAGATGTGCCATTTTTTTATCAACTAACATCATGAACATTATAAATATTAAATACTGGCTTACCCTGGTTAGTTCATCTTGCTGCAGCATGCACAAAAATAAAATAAAATAAAATGGGTTAATTGAATATAATGCAAAACACAAAATAAAACATGCTAGACAAAAATGTTAATACTATGCAAATTATTTCTTACAGGAATACATGTATGCTGTACAAAAATGTTAATACTATGCAAAACATTTCGTACACAATACATATCTTTCAAACAATTGACACTGTTATGTACAGAAGCCAGCATTTATCAAGCTACCTAGAGCGGAATTTGCTGTCATTTTCAATGCGCTATTTCAAAACTACAGATAAAACTTCATATCTGATATCTGAATAGTTCTGCCAGGGGTCATAAATGGGCCAAGCTATTTTCTGTTTACACCAAGCACTAGAATATTTTTTTATATATCTTTTTTTTGTGTTAAAAATTCTATAATGTCAAAAGTAGCCTAAAAAATGTTAGAATTTTACAGTTGTCATTTTTTGCATCTCATCATGATTGCAGGCATACTGAGTGACTGGTATTATTATTGTTGGTAAAACAGTGCAATAAATTGGCCCTTAATGCTGACTTCATGTTGAGTGTGAAACAATTTTTTAACTCCTTTAGGGTTGGCGAAACAATATGGGTTGCTGCATTTTGAGTGGTGAAGTAATATGGCAAACAAATTATTTTTTTAAAGAAGAGCAAACATATCACTGTTTATCACACTTTAATAGAGACATGCAATGTTATTCTACACGATACTACCTCAATTGCCTTTAATTGAGATTGATTGAGGTTAAATGTCCAATGTCCATTAGCTATATTTGAAAGACACATTTCAATAGCCCAGCAAAAGATGTGCAACAATTTTCACGCACATTTGAGTTAAAAGAACATACACAATAAGAAATAGGAACTTACTTAAAATATAGTCCGACAATAAAACACATTACAATTAACCTGTATTAAGAGATCACTTACTTTAAGAGATCTCAGCAAAGAAGAGAAAAGAAAGAACACATACATGTGCAAGAGGCAGTGCAGTGTAACTACTGTAACAGCAGAAGTAGAAAGTTAGGCGTGCCAAGTAATCAAGAGGCTGAAGAGGTGAAATGAAGAAGTGCATAATATATATATATAGTGACTGTTAACTTGCTGAATTAACAAAAAAGAGAAAAGTTTCATGTGACCAGCAAATATATGAGCGTGGTAGTAAATACCAAGCAGAAATAGGAAGAATTGATCAACACATTATTTAGATTATTCAGAGCTACTCCCAAACAGAAATGGGATTTTTGTTTGTTTATTAACACAGTATTTAGGTCTGTAAGAAAAGAACATGCAGTCTCGGGAACAACTCTAAAATACAATGGAGCTCATGGTCAATGTTTGTGGGAACTTGAGCCATGAACACTATATAAGTGTTTGTGGGAACTTGAGCCATGAACACTATATAAGTGTTTGTGGGAACTTGACCCAGGAACACTATATAAGGTCAGTGTTTGTTGGAACTTGACCCATGAACACTATATAAGGTCCATGTTTGTGGGAACTTGACCCAGGAACACGATATAAGGTCAGTGTTTGTGGGAACTTGACCCATGAACACTATATAAGGTCCATGTTTGTGGGAACTTGACACATGAACACTATATAAGGTCAATGTCTGTGGGAACTTGACCCATGAACACTATATAAGTGTTTGAGGGAACTTGACCCAGGAACACTATATAAGTATTTGAGAGAACTTGACCCAGGAACATTATATAAGTGTTTGAGGGAATTTGACCCAGGAACACTATATAAGGTCAGTGTTTGTGGGAACTTGACCCATGAACACTATGTAAGGTCAGTGTTTGTGGGAACTTGACCCATAAACACAAGTGTTTGTGGGAACTTGACCCAGGAACACTATATAAGGTCAGTGTTTGTGGGAACTTGACCCATGAACACTATATAAGGTCAGTGTGTGTGGGAACTTGACCCATGAACACAATATAAGGTCAGTGTTTGTGGGAACTTGACCCATGAACACTGTATAAGGTCAGTATGTATGGGAACTTGACCCATGAACACTGTATAAGGTCAGTGTTTGTGGGAACTTGACCCATGAACACTATATAAGGTCAATGTTTGTGGGAACTTGACCCATGAACACTATATAAGGTCGCCATCTAATGGACAGAACAGTAGGAACCCTTTCTCTGAGCACAGGTCTGTAGAATAATTTGAGTGGTGGATGCAAAACTATTGTTACTATATTATAAAGAACAAGATTAATAGTTTCGTGGTGAGCCCACGAGATTTGAATGTCATTCAGAGGTAGGAAGAGAAGATCCTCAGGAAGAAATTTAAAAGCATCGAGACAAAAATATTGAATGACACAGTACATACGTGGGAATCTGGACAACATATTTTAGTATCACACACTTTCAAACAACAATAATAATGAAGAGACAAAAGCTGCGAAACAACTGATCTTGAATCAAGTGACCGATTTCCACTTCCTCCAAATTAACTTATTTCAAATTAACTCGCACAAGTGGAACTACTGAGTTCAGTCCAGGAAAGTTTTAATTGTAGTACATCAATACATTACAGAGTTTATTTAATAACCCTTAAATGGAGTGGAGAGGGAAAGGATACTAAGAAATCTTGGATCATCCTACTCTTAATAGCAAAATTCTGCTGATTTTTTTTCGATGTGTGACGGCAGTGTAAATGGCAGTCAAGTTAATTCCCAATCAAAGGTATTGGAACCTATACTATTAATTTCCCTATCCAATGTATTGCAATGTTGTTTTACACTTCCAACACATTATCTTAGAATACTTTTTGGCACCCTGAGAGATCAACAGTATACAGGAATTCGGGCACCATTCCCTACTCTTCTATCTAATAGATATGGTCTTTTAACTTTCTCAGAGGATATACTATGATCCAAGGAACTGTTAGGTTTACAGGCCAGGCTAAGGGAAGTGTCTTGCCTAAGGACAACCAAAGAAACCCATATGAGCCACTGAGGCTCAATCCATTGATCTCTGGATTCAGAGTCCACCGGGCTACCCACTGGGCCATCCCGACAAACCATTACACCCAAAACACACACTTTCACCTACTGTATCAGTTTCAACACATGTAAGGTTATATATGACGGTCAGTTTTTTTGTGGTGGAGGCAGACCACCCACTTTTCCTGGGTAGAACCAGTACTGTACACCTTCCTCAATCTGTAAGAATCAACACCCTCACTTACAAGTTGAGCTCCGAGGGCCCATTGTAGCAGAGGAGCAACATATGTCATAGTGGCATCCTTATTAGTCAACTGTTTGTTCACAGGTTCTGGAAATCAGGAATAACAACAATACGGCACACAAATCAAAGAATGACAGAATTCAAAGGAATAGTCACTTTACAATATCAAAAGCTTATTTCTAATCTATCGGCACATCTAGGAATACCTTCGATACATCTTTAGGTTTTGATTGCCAGCAACGCGAGAAAGCCATAAAGGCTATTTTACAACAGTGCGCAGACGAAGGGATGGGCGAGCGCCACAAAGACTCACTCCAAGTACTCCACGACCACGGAGCCTTGTGTTCGAGTTTTATCACAGGTAGTTTTGATTCAGGAATGTATGCATACGTCCTCGCTGAGTGAGGATGGGAAACAACAATTGTTGGTTGCAACCATGAACGCTTTCTCCTCTACAAGAGATGAGGAAAAAGAAAGCAATAGAAAAATGGTAGAAGTTTCAAGTTTTTTTTGTGCGCAATAGCCATGAAAAAGGAAACAACGAAAAATGCTAGTTGTTTTTTTACTTAAATAGACTTATCAAAGAAAGCATTCAGAAGTGTTTGGTGTTGGCTGATTATAGGCATGAGAAGAAAATGGTAGAAAGTAACGGTTTAAAATGAAATGATACAGAAATGGCAGGATAAATGTGTGGATTTTGAAAATAGTTTGGATCATACATTTAAAAGCAGGTGAGACTTTAAACTACTTTTATCACATAACTTACGGTGTGGAAGTGGAATAACACCATTCAATATTTTCGATAATCCACTAGTGATAAAACTATACAAATGAGGGCCAAATTATCGTTTAGTATTTTCCGTTCAGCTCGGTGTGCATTGGAAATGTGTTGTCGATTTCTGTAACCGTTCAAAATACTGGATTACGGAAATCTACGAGGTATTTCCGTTGTTCGGTTTTGTACGGAGAAAGCCGATTCAACACACGACATCATATATATATTACGTTATATATATATGCAGCTAAAACAAGAAATGTTCCTTATGAGGCTTTTCTTTGAGTTATGTGATAAATAGAATCTAACATTCATGCCTATTTAATATTGAATTTATTAAACGCGTTGGATAAAACTGATATGCTGCTCGGCAAAGCCTCGCATCATATAATTTTATCCAACTTGTTTAATAAATTTAATATTAAATAGGTACTCATGTAAGATCCTCTATATAAAATTTGATTAACTTACTGTTTAGAAAAGGCAAGACATATTTTGCCGAAAACTACTAGTTTAAAGTCAGACTATGCTTATTTTAACCCATAATGGAAATGATCCAGACTTTATGTGGCACACATGTAATACCCCCTTTACACAGAGGTGGCGATAGTTCAGCGATCAAAAATTGGCCAGATCTCTTGACGAACTTTCAATGAACGCCCAGTGATCGCCAACATATCGCAATGATCTCTCAATGATCCTCCAGTGATCTCTACGGTCGCCACGGTCTCCTCATAGTTTTGACCCAGTCCAAAACTATGAGGAGATCGATCACCAAGGTAAGCGATCTCTCAACGAACGTTCAAGGAGCGCTCAACGATCTCATCGGTCTCCCAATGATCTCTCAGCGATCTTTCAATGAGCGCTCAATGATCGCCAAGGTCGCTCAATGATCTCGCCATTAAAGTTGCCGAAAATTGAATTTTTGATCGCTCAATGAGCGACTTGTTCGAGGTTTTAGGAGATCATAGAGAGATCGGGCCAATTTTGTATCGCTCAACAATCTCCTTCTGTGTAAAGTGGGCTTAAGTGTTTAATATTGCCGATAAATTTACATAACCTAATTCTATTTCACAATGCGTTTATTGAAGCTATTAATGAATTTTGAAAGAGTTCATTATTTTGGTATTTTGACTTTTTAACTTTTGTTGGAATCTGTAAACAATACCTGGAGAATGACCAGCTAGATCTGCTACATATCAGCATTATGCACGACAGCAGTTTTTCATAGGGCACAAGGTAATCGTGCAATAGTTCTGAAGAATTCTTCCGATTTAAAATTGTAATGAATATATGGCACAGTTTGCAAAGTATTACTAGATCTATTGTTTTGTGTAATCCTCTATTACACTCCATAATATCCATAACTGTTTCATCCTTTTTATTTTTTTAATAAGCATAGTCATCTTTTAACAGCTTAAAGCTAAAGCATTAACAACACAAAGCCAATTTCATAGTGGTTATTTAACAGAAATAACATTATAAAACTTGGTAGACATTTTCACCCATTCTAAAATCAGGTTACGTTTAAAATTTGGTTATTAAGCAGCGTTACAAACTTAAAATCAAAGCAAATAATTTTTGGAAATTATAGGTGGGCTTAAAACATTACAAGATGGACATTTATATTGCACTGTACTTGCATAGAAATAGGATGAAGATGGATGCAGAAAGCATACAGAATGATGTTCCGAATATTCTGTGAGTACATGTGATATTATTTAAGCCATTCGTACATAATTTATATGCAATAAAATATATTAAGTTAGTACAACTCGGATGCCTGCATGTTTGAAACCCTTCATGTACCAACCATGAACATTATTGTCAAAAACAGCTTTTCTCAACCAAATGCACGTGAAGAATGAATCATTCAGCCCAACATGATGCAAAGTACATACATATATATATATATCGGAAGTTCAACGCAACACTGTCGTAACTACATGTTAATAAACACCAAGATACAACAATGTGACAGTGAACACTCGATATAGGTTCTAACATCAATGCCAACTCCTACGACTTCCTATACATATTATATAACATATGCTTGCATGTACCACATAAGCAACCTTTTTACGATGTACAAACAATGATACAAACAACCACAACGGAAAGCACAATGCTACAATGACCAGAGTATGCATAATGTATATATGAAAAACTCACTTCTCTACACTAATAAGGCTTGGCGGGAGTACAAACCCTCGCACTAAACACAAACCTCTACACCACCTACCAGTTTCCCGTCTGAGATGGCTGCACGTAACACTCACATTTCTACAACATCACTCCCGAACTATGAAATATATCAAACTTGGCAAAGAACTATAAACCTTTAAACTACACACACACGGATGTACAGACAAAACAGACGAACAAACGAACGGACACCCATCTTTATACCACCTACCAGTGTTGGATCCAGGTTTGGCTGCACCATGGTCATGAATATGTTCCACCAGACCTGTAGGAATTCTTGACTATGTCCCGTACCAGGAAGTGGCGTTACCTTCTGCGTGCTAGTGTTGTACGTGTGATGCCATGGCTTCACCGCCCCAATAAAATGTACGATTCTTACTGTGTCTTTGAACCTTTGAGAGACAGTATGGGTAAAGTACATACACAGGAATACTATGAAATAATTATTATATGAAGGGGATTAATGTCAGCGTATTTCGTGGTTGACCCTTAGCGAGAAATAATATGCTAAACATGTCCAAAAAAAAAAAAGATTGAATGTTTAATAAGAAAATGGCCGAAGACTTATTAAAAACCATTTAGTAGTGCATGCTTTTATCTCGGGCAATTAAAGGATCCGTTAAACCGTTGTTTATTACAAACTGATAGATCTAATGAGCCGTTTAAAACGCTATCAATTTAGCTGGCGTATTTCCATCACGTTGGGATGATTAAAATCAGATAATGCAATTTGACACAATACTTTACTTCATCGCTATTTTTATCACAGAGCTTGCCTTTAAACTGTTTGACCATTAATAAAATCAATCTCAACTGATATAATTCTCTCAACACACGTCATAATATAGGACTTTTATTGTCAGAATGCGTCGTGATTTCTTAAAATAAACAAAAAATACAAGATTTTTACATACCTTCCAAATTCCATTTTGGAAAATATTGCGCATTTTAAGGTCTACCAAATACAGTATTTAGAATTGCTTTATTCAACAGATAAATGGGTCAAGCAATTATATACCAAGAACAAGAATGTCAAATGGCGCTCCATTGCTCACCTTATGATCTTGCCATACTTGAAACAGTAACAGAAGTGGATGGGGTCAACAGTCACAGGGTGAAGAAAATAGTGACCTTAGGGTCATAGTGGATATAAAGCCTGTTAAGTTTTTCCTATACTACTATCAGTCCATGATAGTCAGTCAGCTCAGCACCATCATAAGCCAAT
This sequence comes from Cyrtodaria siliqua, assembly GCA_037043455.1. Taxonomy (NCBI): domain Eukaryota; kingdom Metazoa; phylum Mollusca; class Bivalvia; order Adapedonta; family Hiatellidae; genus Cyrtodaria; species Cyrtodaria siliqua. The sequence goes on from JAWPHD010000221.1 coordinate 467,591, forward strand.
GTTACAGACAATATATCAACCCCATATTCTCGGAACTGGCTCAGCTAAAAATCTTATGCTCAAGCTCAAAATTCATATATTTCTTTTAGCTGTAACTTTTTTCAGTGATTGTTTTCCTTCCCGAAACGTTCAGGACATTTGTAATTGATGATTATCTCGATTTGTGTAAAGTTTCAGGTCATTCCATGACCGTTACGATTTTAAATTTTTTATAGCTGAGCTTGTCTCTTGAGATTTCGACTCAAAAGTTTTGAGAATATGGGGCCAGAACTCTGGATGGACAAGCTCAAACCAGATTGCCCTGCCTTCACATTTGTTGTTGGCGGCTATAATTACCAAACTTCAGCTAATACAGTTTAAATGTTCTTTGTGGTTCTCGGGGGCCCCGTTTGGTCACGGGGCAAAGAATAGGGCCACTGCAGATCCCTTTGGAGGGATAAGCAGAGGGGTAGAATCCCCCCAAATTCATGTTCATTTTATCATTTTTTGTTCATGTTCATTAAAGGTCTTCATCATAATCCCTGCATTGTTTCAGGTGCTATCTCGCTCGCATCAAAAGAGCAGTGGCAGAAAAACAATAACGTGGCTCCAGCGTAAATGGAGTTTCTACGATAGAATTTGCAGCAACTCTGCAGTTCAGGGTGAGAAGGTTCTAGGCCCATTTTCCATATTTTATCTCGATGTACATGGAAGATGAGCCTGGCATGTTCATGCCTTTAGGCGCCATATAACCTTTTCATGTGTTGGTGCGCCTTAAAACCCCAATTCAATTCAATTCAATTCAATTAAATGTTCTTCAGATACAATTGTATAGAAGTATAAAAGCCCATAGCAAAAACATGCACACGCACTCTCAAATTTAAACCCTGTTGGTGGGGTAATTTTTTTACCTCAGAGATGTAGCTGGAATGTCAAGGCGTTTACTTACTGTGTGAATGCAGGAAGGTAACTGTAGAACGCTTGTGACACGACGTTATATATAAATGGAAGGTGTTTAGATATATCTTTCGTCGCCCAGTCTCTAAAATACATATTGAGTAGACCCTGATCACCCCCTGAAATGAATGTACATATAAATTAGCCTGTACTGATATACAATACATTCATTAAGACAATTCTAGTAAAGGCCCAAGTTACGTCAAATATTACCTCATCTGTCTCCATATTACAGAAGTGGCCTTGGGTAGCTCTATGGATAAAGCTTTGCAGTTTAGAGCTGCAGACCCCCACATGGGTTCGCTCCCTGGCAGAGGCATGTCTGATGAGAAACTTTATCCTTATCTCATCTCCTTCTGTGGTTGATGTATATAATGTCTATACAGGACAGAATATAATAACTCATTCCTACTCAATATTACCATAAATATGATAAACAGAGCTAAATGCAATAATTAAAGTAACTTTCTCACCAACAACCGACAAATTTTACATCTTATGTACACAGTTTCTAAACCTACTGACGATGGGGTATATATAACTTACATATTTTGAGAATCCAAACTCTTTAGACACAATATAAACGGTTTTAACGAGTCAGGCCAAACTCATAATTCATTGTACGCATATTCAGTCACAGGTATTTTTAAATAACATTTACTTTTAATTGGCACATATACATTATTATATGACCTGAACACCAGGATAAGAGTTTTGATACATGGTTTTGTAGTGCAATTTTGTCATTATTTGGCAAGATAGTTTCTTTAAACATTGACGCTGTCGCAGTATTCCACCCTATTATACATACCATCAAAACTGCCTTGAGACGTGGCGAAACTTAATAATGACTCGTATGTTTCCTCGGACGGCTTAAAGACAAAGACACCAGAGTTGAAGCAATCGGGCCATCCTGCATCCGGTGCAGCTGATAGTTCTTCTCTGTCAAATAACTCATCTACATTTTGTAATACCTACAAAAAGAAGACTTTATGGTATATTGTTCAGTATTTGTTTGTTTGTTTGGTGTTTAACGTCATTTTAGGCTATGTATGATGCTAAATTGTTAGCGGTGGTGGCAGACCACCTACTTATTCCTGGGTAGAACCAGTACTTTATACCTCCTGCCATCTGCGAGAGTCGTTCAGTAAGCAATGTAGAATATTTAAGGATCTATTTCGAGCCTATTGTATTTGTGGGGGAGAGAAACTATATAGGCAGGGATTTTCTAGGCCCAATTTGGGGCCGAAATCGAATTTCAGCCCCAGCCGAAATCGAATTTCAGCCCCATCCCAATCCAAAATATCCTCATATTTTCCCAAAAATATCCTCATATTTCCCCCCAAAAAAGCAAAATATTTCCCCAAAATACAAACAAGAGTGTGGACGCTCTACTGGCTAAAACAGCTCTTATAGATTTAGATAGATACAGCTAGATATAGCTCTCTTCTCCTATAGATTTAACAAGGAAAATACAATATAGCATTTTTCAACAAATCAAGGGCCATAACTCTGTTATTACTAGCAAGATCTAGCTGGTTTTCGAAATTGTCCAAGATTTTATTGATATACCGCGCTTTGCACAACTAGACATCATACTGAGGCTTCCTGCCAAATTTCGTAGAAATCCAACAAGCCGTTTAAGAGGAGTAGCGCCGACAAGAAATTTTATAAAAAAATGTCCAAGGGCCATAACTCCGTCAAAAATCAGCGAACTGGAACAAAAGCGTGATATGCACAACTAGACATCTTACCGATTCCTGCCAAGTTTCGTCGAAATTCAACAAGGCATTTAGGAAGAGTAGCGCCGGCAAGAAATTTTAAAGTAAGTGTCAAGTAATTAAAAAGATAATGAAAAAAAAATAAAAAAAAATAAAAAAAAATTAAAATCAATCAAAAAAAACAAAAAACATTTAAAATTGTAGAGCTAAAAAAAAACAAAAAAAAATTCTCTTCTTTTTAATGCCTAAGTTGTATATAGTAGAATTATTCTTTTTCCCAATTTGTTCATTTCAGGTGCATTTTTCCCTATTCAAAAGGCCCCTGTACACAACTTTTGTATGAAGCCAACATATTAAACATAAAAGCAGGTATTTCATTAGTTGTGTTTGGTTTTATTTTTGTTAAAAAAGAAAAAGAATTATCAACAAAGTTTTGTATTCAGTAGTAAACTTGTTGATTTCGTTTTGTTTGTTTTATAAAAGTAAAGATTGAAGAATTATATACTGCTGAACTCTAGATACTGTTCAATATGACAATGCCAGTTAAAAAAATATATATATACTCGGGCCTCAATTTATATAGCTGAACTAATCGGTCATGTAGCATGTCAGCAGTAAATAAGCAAGTTAAGCATTGGGAAATAGGTCCTTCAGTATATTGCTCTGTAAGTTATTTAGGTTCCTTGTGGTTAAATGTGAACTTGAGGGGTCACAATATATACTCAACAGCCAATCAAATTGTGCGAGTGTCCAGCAGTGGTGCAATCTTATGAAGGTCACATTAAGGCCAGCTTTCCTTAGCATTAAAGGTCATGTTTCCTTAGCAAAACAAGAGGTCAAGACTTTAAAGCACTCTGTTCCTGTGGAATTCCGCCCTGTAGTTTTAGGTGAGTAGGCTACGATCGCATGAATAGCTAACAAATTGACAGGTGCAGTAAAATCCAGTAGAGCTAAATATTCAAGATCAAATCTAATATATACTCACTAAAGTATCGGCATCTAAGAAAACAGCCTTATCGAACTGCGTTAGTCTCCAGCAGTGTAGTTTTGTGAAGGTCACATTAAGGTCGGGTCTCCCTAGCAACGACAGATTGACTGGATCTCGGCTGTCAAGGAGATTGACCTCTTGTATAAGGTCGAATACTTGTGCTAGTTGTGCCCTGCGGGTAATAAAGAATCATGGTGATTAAAACCAATCTCATTAAAATCATATTCAATTACGCTTTGATACTATCTCCGTTATAGGATCTGACAACACTGCCTTGGAGGTCACGTCAGATCGACCTTTCATCTAATCAATATTCATGAGAAGATCAACTAAATTCAACCAATGAAATTGCACGTTTCATATGCATTTTAGATGATGTTCGAGTGAACTGAACAAACAAAAATCCACATAAAACAGATCTATCCAAAATAAGATAAAGTCTTCGTGTGTTATTGCTGTGGAGTGCACGATAAATTCAAAGACATGCACTAAATGGCATGTTTCAAAAATACGAAGCAAGTCAGCATTCGGAACAGTATCTGAAAAAAATATATTCTGTAACCGAGATTACTGCGACATTAGACACATTAGTCTAATATTTATCTTGCAAACACTTTTTCATTTTTTCAACTTAGGCTATAACAGCAGCGTTTAACCAAATGTACAGGCAAGGTTGATTTTGCAGGGGTGCCACAGGGGTCAAATTTTACTCTTACGGACTCGCAAAATGCGAGTTGATTTTTCAGATTGCTACTGAAAATCTCGAGCACTTGCTTTTTTCTGCGAGTAGAAATAAATAGCACACACTTGATTGAATATCACCCACGACAGACTGACAGAACCAACAAATGGTCCGACGACATAATATGTAGTCAAACCTTGTCTCCAATTCCACGATTATTTGCGTAACTTCATTGTGAAACTAAAATAAGTAAATGCAGTCTGTATCATATTGACGCTTATCCAGTAAACAGGACTAGTGCAAGCGTCTATACGTAATGAATCGATATCAACTTCCGGTAAGATAACTCGGGACTTTACACAATCAATTATCATGGCAGAATCGTCTGCTCGCAAAATCACTTAGTTTTTCAAAAGACAAAATGACGAGATGGAGTCGAGTGAACGCGGAGAAAGGTAAGGTTCACAATTCATAGTTTCATACAGGAAAATTACCTTATCATCAACACAATCAATAATAAATTATAACAAACAAATGAAACAGTGCAGTAAACAGTACTGTACAGTGACAGTCCAGTATATAGTCAGTTATCACATAATAAACGTCTTACATATACTACAACACTATTTTGAAACAGAATCTACATCCCGTTAAATGCTAGTGAGAACCGATTTTAGCTAGTAGATTTTTTAGTCACTGGGTATTTTTTAGCTAGTGGCTAAATTTGTGAAATTCGACCCCTGTGCCAGTAACTATATATAAGAAAGCAGCCCACAGAACAAAGTAGCCCGGTATTTTGAAATCATCATCATCGACTTTCTAATGATTCACTGTTATTACAAGTTTCACATGAAGACAGGATATACAATGTGATTGTGTAAGTCAGTTATCTTTCAGCACACAAGCAAAAGGAAATAGGTTTATAGGTTTATTATACGTTATCGCTCATCGAAAACTCATTTTCTCAATGAGATTATATAAGTGTAGGTTATATGGTATTGGAGTATCTTTAGAAAATAAAACAAAAGCTCATAGCAAGAAAAATGTCACTTTACCTAGCAAGTTTACAGGGCTTTCCATTAGATGAATTAGAAGTTTGAAATTATATAGATAGTAGCAGGGCCTTTGGGGTCATCCCCTTGCACATACATGTATATATATATATATATATATATATATATACAAGGGGCATCACCAATTGTTATGTTGGTCAAGACAGTTTTAAGCAATCATGAAGTGACAAAGTAGTTTCTCCTGAATCCATCTATTATCACGATTTGTTAAAGGGACACACGGCAATCTTGAAGTTTTTATCAAGCATTAAACTAGCGTCTCTATTTAACAATATCCAGTTTCATTTCCACTTTAAACCTGCATGCATATAATATTTATTTTAGGTTTTCAAATTATTTTTTTTGTTATTCTACCATAGATTGTATTATATTATTCAATAGTTGGTGAAATATAACAAACAGTTTTAACTATACTAATAATGCATTAATGGACACCCGAAGTTTTAAAAGGAAAATAGATATTTCTGCAATCAGCAATTTAGGTAGTCTGAGTTTTATTTCAGATTTAGTTCAGCATGCCATATGTCTTTAGGCAGTTATTCCTGTTTCAAGATAGGTTCAAATGTAGATTATGAGCGAAAAATAATTTTGGATGGTTTAACGAAACTAACCCGCCAAACAACGGTCCATGTTTGGCGTTTGGCCAGTCTGGTTAAAGCCATTTCTACTGTGTCTATAGAGGTTGGATTCTCAAAATATACAAGTTAATATATCTATACCTCATCATCAGTAGGTTTAGAAACAGTGTTCATATTTTGTAAAATTTGGCTGTTGTTGGCTGGATAGCTACTTTAAAGATAAGTTTTACCACTTGTTAAGGATTAGATAGGGTTAATTTGACCCCTCAAACAGCATTAACTATGTAGCCACATAGCTGAATTAATTTTTTTTTACATACTAAGCCTGACCCAAATTGAAAATAGGTTAGCAAATCACCCGGCTCTCTCCTGATAAGGACAATGCTGATATATAGTGGGCTTGCTTTCATTCAAAGTAATTTTGTCATATAGTCATAAATCGCTGGCTAACTCAATGTCAAAACCATTCTTGGTCACCACAGGTATAGTACACAGGTACTCAAGGTTAACATTTTACTGTTTATGGCGATGCATATATCATTTTGACATTCATGAGGAAAAAAAAGAAGAAAATATGCCTGACTGCAGAAAAGAAGAATACTATATTTATTCACAGACCTTAGTTAACAAACCGTGAATGGATTTGACTGAGTTAGCCTTATTAAAATGTCTGTGATTTATTTAAACTAATTAGTCTCAGTTAATTGAGACAGATAAAACGGTCTATTAAATCATTTTAGAATTATTTTATTATTAGAATTTTGTGTTTCTGGGTTTCAAGAACCTCATTACTCAATGTCCAGTAAAACCTCAGCATGTTCTGAGAATGTAATGAGCTTTAATTTAACTGGTTTCATTTGTCCAATTTTTATCATTGAACCAATCAGAATGCTTCATTCATATTTTCATTTGGTTGCTTCTATCACCATGATAGAAGCAACCAAATGAAAATATGCATTTTATTATTCATGACATCACTTTCTGTTATGACATCACATACACCCTGGTATGCTATTATGATGCAACTCAGTGTGTTCTCAGAACTGAATGAGCCTTTTAATTGCTGTGAGAAACAGATTAAGACTGTTTGTATCACTCATTGAGTAATGAGTTTCTTGAAACCAAGAATTACAAAATTCATGAGTTTCTTGAAACCAAGAATTACAAAATTCTAAGAAATAAAATAATTCTAAAATGATTTAATAGACTAAGTGATTTTTGCACCACTTGTGTGCTAGATCTCTGCATCAGACTTACCTGACAGACCAAGGTTTGTGTTGTTTGTTTTGCAGATATTTGGTTTTGCACCAAGTTTGTGTTAATTTACACCAAACTTGTTGTTTTGCACCCAATTTATTTTACTAAACACCAAATGGCTGTTGTTTTGCACCAAGTTTGTTGTTTGTTTTGAACAGGTGTTTGCAATACATTTTTTTTTGTTCTCCACTAGATTTGTTGATTTTCACCAAGTTTATGTTGTTTTGTGTAAGATATGTGTCACTTTACATCAGATGACTAGACAAGTGTTGTTTTATTTAAGATGTGTTCTTTTGTAACAATTAATGTAATAAAGTGTGCGACACATTTAATTTTGTTTTTGTTTTAAAAAACTGTGTTTTGCACCTGATTTGCACTGCTTTGCACCAGATGTGTTGTTTTGCATTTTTGAACAATATGTGTGTTGTTTACCAGATGTGTATTGTTTTGCATTTTTGAACCAGATGTGTGTTGTTTACCAGATGTGTATTGTTTTGCATGTTTGAACCGGAAGTGTGTTGTTTTGCATTTTTGCACCAGATGTGTGTTGTTTTGCATTTTTGAATCAGAAGTGTGTTGTTTTGCATTTTTGAACCAGATATGTGTTGTTTTGCATTTTTGCACCAGATGTGTGTTGTTTTGCATTTTTTGCACCAGAAGTGTGTTATTTTTGAATCAGAAGTGTGTTGTTTTACATTTTTGCACCAGATGTGTAGTGTTTTGCACTAGATGTGTGTTGTTTTGCATTTTTGCACCAGATGTGTGTTGTTTTGCATTTTTGAATCAGAAGTGTGTTGTTTTGCATTTTTGCACCAGATGTGATTTTGCATTTTTGCACCAGATGTGTGTTGTTTTGCATTTTTGCACCAGATGTGTGTTGTTTTGCATTTTTGAAACAGATGTGTGTTGTTCTGCATTTTTGCACCAGATGTGTGTTGTTTTTTGCACCAGGTGTGTGTTGTTTTGCATTTTTGAATCAGAAGTGTGTTGTTTTGCATTTTTGCACCAGATGTGTGTTGTTTTGCATTTGTGCACCAGAAGTGTGTTGTTTTGCATTTTTGAATCAGAAGTTGTGTTGTTTTGCATTTTTGCACCAGATGTGTGTTGTTTTGCATTTTTGCACCAGATGTGTGTTGTTTTGCATTTTTGAATCAGAAGTGTGTTGTTTTGCATTTTTGCACCAGATGTGTGTTGTTTTGCATTTTTGCACCAGATGTGTGTTGTTTTGCATTTTTGAATCAGAAGTGTGTTGTTTTGCATTTTTGCACCGGATAAGTGTTGTTTTGCATTTGTGCACCAGAAGTGTGTTGTTTTGCATTTTTGAATCAGAAGTTGTGTTGTTTTGCATTTTTTAATCAGAAGTGTGTTGTTTTGCATTTTTGCACCAGATGTGTGGTGTTTTGCATTTTTTAATCAGAAGTGTGTTGTTTTGCATTTTTGCACCAGATGTGTGTTGTTTTGCATTTTTTAATCAGAAGTGTGTTGTTTTGCATTTTTGCACCAGATGTGTGTTGTTTTGCATTTTTGCACCAGATGTGTGTTGTTTTGCATTTTTGAATCAGAAGTGTGTGGTTTTGCATTTTTGCACCAGAAGTGTTGTTTTGCATTTTTGAATCAGAAGTGTGTTGTTTTGAATTTTTGCACCAGATGTGTGTTGTTTTGCATTTTTGCACCAGATGTGTGTTGATTTGCATTTTTGCAAAAGAAGTGTGTTGTTTTGCATTTTTGCACCAGATGTGTGTTGTTTTGCATTTTTGAATCAGACGTGTGTTGTTTTGCATTTTTGAACCATCTGTGTGTAGTTTCACACCAGACAGACAGACAGTGTTATAACCCCATATTTGTGCTCTTTCTGGAAAAGTAGCCTTCCTGATAATACTGGGTACTCCGAATTTCTTGTCGCACAAAGCCAATTTTGACTTTATTTTTCATGACAGAAACTTTGTAGTCTCTGTGATAAATGTTTGTGGTGATTTAATAAAATGGGGTCAAAAATCAAGGATTTTACAGATACTCATGTAGGAATCATGTTTTTCTTTGCTATAAAGAATATGAAAGTAGATACAGATGTCGATAAATATGGCCGACTGCCAGTCTACTTAGATCTTTATGACTGGTGTTTAAATCTCATTCATAAATTTTTAAAGCATCTTTTAATACTAAGCATATTTGCTTTGAATAAAGATGATCTCTGGGTTCTATTTATCATTATATTTAATTGAGTATTTGTTTGCACCTGTGGATTAGGCAGGAATTAAAAACTGAGGTGTGCAAATACACTAACTGTGTGTGCAATATAATTTCCTAACACATGCAAAGATAAAGGTGAACAGGTCAGGTTCAGAAAAAAATTCTATAAATGTCTCCAATTGTATCCAAAACATATAAATATTTTGGAAGTAAGTGAGGAAGTGGTGTTCACCAACAGTGTTGTTTCCACTAGCAGCTCTTTAAAAGATGTATCATTTAATTTTTTTTAAATAAAAATTGACAGCTCAATGGGGAACAATGGTATCTTGTTTTGTGATTTTACAAGTTTAAAGTATATATAACTTCATTTATTTGATCTAGATACAAAACAAACTACACAGCTAATACACATCATTCTGGATGGCTTGGATGACAGGGTTAACAGGCCTTGATGTGGGAGGAAGCCTGGCTAATACACATAATTCTGGATGGCTTGGATGACAGGGTCAACAGGCCTTGATGTGGGAGGAAACCTGACTAATACACATCATTCTGGATGGCTTGGATGACAGGGTTAACAGGCCTTGATGTGGAAGGAAACCTGGCTAATACACATCATTCTGGATGGCTTGGATGACAGGGTCAACAGGCCTTGATGTGGGAGGAAACCTGGCTAATACACATCATTCTGGATGGCTTGGATGACAGGGTTAACAGGCCTTGATGTGGGAGGAAACCTGGCTAATACACATCATTCTGGATGGCTTGGATGACAGGGTTAACAGGCCTTGATGTGGGAGCAAACCTGGCTAATACACATCATTCTGGATGGCTTGGATGACAGGGTCAACAGGCCTTGATGTGGGAGGAAACCTGGCTAATACACATCATTCTGGATGGCTTGGATGACAGGGTTAACAGGCCTTGATGTGGGAGGAAACCTGGCTAATACACATCATTCTGGATGGCTTGGATGACAGGGTTAACAGGCCTTGATGTGGGAGCAAACCTGGCTAATACACATCATTCTGGATGGCTTGGATGACAGGGTTAACAGGCCTTGATGTGGGGGCAAACCTGGCTAATACACATCATTCTGGATGGCTTGGATGACAGGGTTAACAGGCCTTGATGTGGGAGGAAACCTGGCTAATACACATCATTCTGGATGGCTTGGATGACAGGGTTAACAGGCCTTGATGTGGGAGCAAACCTGGCTAATACACATCATTCTGGATGGCTTGGATGACAGGGTTAACAGGCCTTGATGTGGGGGCAAACCTGGCTAATACACATCATTCTGGATGGCTTGGATGACAGGGTTAACAGGCCTTGATGTGGGAGGAAACCTGGCTAATACACATCATTCTGGATGGCTTGGATGACAGGGTTAACAGGCCTTGATGTGGGAGGAAACCTGGCTAATACACATCATTCTGGATGGCTTGGATGACAGGGTCAACAGGCCTTGATGTGGGAGGAAACCTGGCTAATACACATCATTCTGGATGGCTTGGATGACAGGGTTAACAGGCCTTGATGTGGGAGGAAACCTGGCTAATACACATCATTCTGGATGGCTTGGATGACAGGGTTAACAGGCCTTGATGTGGGAGGAAACCTGGCTAATACACATCATTCTGGATGGCTTGGATGACAGGGTCAACAGGCCTTGATGTGGGAGGAAACCTGGCTAATACACATCATTCTGGATGGCTTGGATGACAGGGTTAACAGGCCTTGATGTGGGAGGAAACCTGGCTAATACACATCATTCTGGATGGCTTGGATGACAGGGTTAACAGGCCTTGATGTGGGAGCAAACCTGGCTAATACACATCATTCTGGATGGCTTGGATGACAGGGTTAACAGGCCTTGATGTGGGAGCAAACCTGGCTAATACACATCATTCTGGATGGCTTGGATGACAGGGTTAACATGCCTTGATGTGGGATGAAACCTGTCTAATACACATCATTCTGGATGGCTTGGATGACAGGGTTAACAGGCCTTGATGTGGGAGCAAACCTGGCTAATACACATCATTCTGGATGGCTTGGATGACAGGGTTAACATGCCTTGATGTGGGAGGAAACCTGACAACCCGAGGGAAAACCCACTATCCAGAGGGGATAAACCCGTATGGCTTAAATGTTATATGATTGGGTTGCAGACAGTATTCGTTTGTTGATTTGGTAACAAATATTTATATATCCATTAATCGACCATCATCGCGCCCCCGTCTTGTGGAATGAACTAACTTTGCCTTTAGATCTACATAATGTTATGCATGTTGACTTCAGCTGACCAAAGATGAAGGGGGCACTTTACATACAATTTGGAAAACATGCAGGGGGCACTCATATGGGTAGGGGTGCTTACTGCTTATAATTACCAGATAGTAAACTGAACTAATCAAGCCCGATACTGCATCACCATGGGTAAAACAGATGATATCTTTTTATACACAATATATAAATCTGAAAATTACAATTATGTGATTGTGTCTAAATTATTCATGGTGTCTGGAGCTCATATTCAAGCAAGCATGGATGTCGATATTATCTAGTATTTTACTGTTTGAGAGAAATGGACCTGAATTTGATTGAACAGATTTTAAGAGGGTGATAGCCTGCTAATGAAATTGCATTTTTTTAATGGTGTAGGCAGACCTGCTATATCAACAAATAGTTAAGAACTAGTTTCTTGTTGACATGCAGCGATTCAGATTTGTTTCAGGATTGAGGATACACCCAAGGAACAACCCATTATTGCATTAAATCATTAATGTCGAAGAAATGTCTAGCAGTATGCATACACAATTTTAGGCACATTTTAGAAGGTGATGTCCATACAGCTAGCTGGATCTTACATTGGAACACCCCTCCAATGAACCTCACAGGAATGCCCATAGTAGTATGCAAGCAGAGTCATTAAAGGGGTTGATGCACTATTTTCAAACACAGTTTATTTTAAAGGGCTCTGAAAAACTTGAAAAAAGCTGAAAGAATTATCAAAATGCCATAAAAAATAAAGGAGATATGACCTATTGAAAATTTGCAAAGAACATAAATGGAGGCGGCCATCTTTGAACGATGACGTCATCGCGCCGTTTTACCATATATGGCGTTTTGACAAAATGTATTTTAAAGCAAAGAAAACCACTGCAAATTGATTAAAAATAAATATAAAGATGTAAAATGTATACATTTTAGTATTATTTTTCATTTGCAGTGATTTTCTTTGCTTTAAAATAAATTTTATCAATATGCCATATATGGTAAAACGGCGCGATGACGTCATCGTTCAAAGATGGCCGCCTCCATTTATGTTCTTTGCAGTTTTTCAATAGGTCATATCTCCTTTATCTTTCATGGCATTTTGATAATTCTTTCAGTTTTTTTCAAGTTTTTCGGAGCCCTTTAAGATAAACTGTGTTTGAAAATAATGCATCAACCCCTTTAAAGCATGGACTTTAATCAATGTCATAGTATATTCCCCTGAATGGGTCTTTCTATGTAGGTACAAACATGGTAGGTTGATCTCCACATTGAAAACAACAGTAAAGGTTGTCTGTACCGACATCATGTGACAAGGAAAACCCATGAGAGGCATATTCTGGAGTAAGTCAATCTATAGTTGACTAGGGCAAAGAGGGGGATTAACATCTCCCCTCAAGTAAACCACCTACATGTAGTCCGAATCACCACTTCTTTAATACTGTCAAGTCCAGACTAATACAACTGTGTGAATCCATTGTTAACACATATCAACCTACAAATATGTAATTAAATGGTTCAGGTGAACTGCCAATCTGGTACAAAGGAACTGGTAACAACATGCCATTTGTTATCTGATCTTCCTTTCTGCCATACATTCTGTGTAATAACTGTTAACCTTAATCCCTCCAGTTTCAGCATGGATCTATCTAAATTTCCTCAGTACACAATACTAATCTCTCTCTATATATATAAACTTGTGGATTGTGGAAAAAATACATACACCAGAATCAAAAGGGGCATTCAAACATGTTTTAAAGCTAGTGAAAAACTGCACAGGCTAGATTTGAATGGGCCATTCATTATATGTTTGTCATGAATAAAAAAATCTTTATTCTCGTAATGTGACAGCTTGGTGAACACAAGTTTTTGTGGGTAATAAAATACAGAAAATAACAGTAACTCATTTTCATGGGTTTTCTTGGAAACATTTTATGCACATTAAGACAGTATGTAAACCAAGAATGTTGGCAGAACTATAACTGCATATGTATTTATTCCATTGACTGGTGTTTTCAGTTAGTAAATGATTCGATCAAAATGATATTCTCAAAGGTCGAAAAAATAAATGTGTTGTTTCCTGTTGTTTCCTTGAGCAGTTTGACCAATATGGTTATTTTTGTGTTTTTTTTGCTTCACCAGATAATTTCACCAAGATAATTATGTTGTATTTAAGCATTATCAGCTGAAAATGTGTTTTGGGAGATCGTCACCATCTAGGCGTGACTTTAAGGCAGTGGTGGAGGAGGGCCTTTACGATGACCAACAGAGACCCACCGATTGAGGCAGCACCTGTTCGGCTGCAGTATTGTTTTTAACAGTAAAACAGTTTTTAGCCTTGTCCTTGACTCGCTATATTCTACATACAATTTATAAGCATGCTTGGAATTCCAAGTTTTATGAACTATTTTCCAGACTAACAATGAATGCAGCATTTCAAGGTATCAACATACCGGTGAGTGCCAAAATGCGTGGTAAGCTTCACTCAGAAGGTAGAAATAGAAGGATCTAGACAAAGCGTTCTACAATAAACACATATTTTGTTATTACCGCCTACTACTTACTGTTGATAGTAATTATCATGTACCATAAGCACATTCCATAGTTAGCTTGTGCAGATGTATCAGGTAGACCAGAAAGGTACCCGGGGTACACTTTATACATAACTCAGGTACCTGGGTTACATTTCTGCATACATGTACATAAGGCAATAAAACATTAGGTCCGTCTGTTTCTGGTCTTGTTCACCAACAAATTTGGGTGGGTAGGATTTTCTTTTTTCTTTTTCTTTTAAGAATTATTCCTTCCTGTACTAAATTCACATCAATCTGAGCACCAAAAGCATGTTTCTTGAACATAATATGGATGGTCCAATCTTACACACCTTAAAACACTTCGACAATATACAATTGTAGGGAGCAGATTTAGGGGGCTTAGCAAAACATTTGCTTCCAGCATGCTGAATAATTCATCAATCAGTTGTTTTTTTCGATTCAAAGTTCGACCTCACTATATACTGCAGAGCCTCAGATAATCTTTTGGACCCAATAAGTGATCACCATGCAAATTCCAACTTGAGTTGAGGGGTAAACTTTTATTTTCACTAGAACCGAGTGATAATCACAGAAAGATTTACTCCCTAAAATCATAACTAAGGGGTACAATCTTAACTTTAAAACTGCCCTGTCAGACTGTTATAAGGGTATTACAGAGGGCAAAAAGCACAATACTCAATACAGACAATCGTATGAAGTGGAACAAATTACCATGACCTTCAATCTGTTAAAACCTACAGTTGTAAAAAAGAAACAAGAGGGCCAAGATGGCCCTAAATCGATCACCTGAGTATTGGCACATTATCAAACTTCTTTGAAATCTTATGGTCATATACAATCTGTGCAAGTTTGGTTAAGATTGTTTAAGAAATGAGGGCTCTGTTGCGTATAACAACATCGATATAAAGACACTGACAAAGTTTGGTAAATATCAAATACAAAATGAAGGTGCTAGAGTGTAACACCTTGGGCAGAGCCAAATGTGACCCCAGGGCTACATGTAATATATGAGAGCTTTGTGGTTTCAGAGAAGATTTTTTAAGTTTTTCCCTATACAAGTCTATGTAAAACATGACCCCTGGGGTGGGGCCAAATGTGACCCCACGGTCACAAATGTGACCCCACGGTCACCATTTGAACAAATTTGGTAAAGGACCATAAGAGTATAGTAAATGCAAAATATTAAACCTATGGCTCTTGTAGTTCCCGAGAAGACGACTTTAATGTGTTTCCTATATTAAGTCTATGTAAAACTGTGACCCCCGGGGCGCGGCCAAATTTGACACCAGGGTCACCATTTGAACAAACTTGGTAGAGGACCATAAGCTTATAGCAAATGAAAAATATTAAACCTCTGGCTCTTGCAGTTCCAGTGAAGAAGATATTTTTCAGTTTTACCCTATACAAGCCTGTGTAAACTGTGAACCCCGGGGCGGGGCCAAATGTGACCCAAGGGTCACCATTTGAACAAAATTGGTAGAGGACCATAAGCTTATAGCAAATGCAAAATATTAAACGTCTGGCTCTAGCAGTTTCAGAGAAGATTTTTTAAGTTTTTCCCTATACATGTCTATGTAAAACATGTGACCCTTGGGGCGGGACCAAATGTGACCCCAGGGTCACCATTTGAACAAACTTGGTAAAGGACCATAAGCTTATAGTAAATGCAAAATATCAAACCTCTGGCTCTTGTAGTTTCCGAGAAGAAGATTTTTAAAAAAACAAAACTATATACGTCTATGTTAAACTGTGACCTTCGGGGCGGGGACAAATTTGACCCCAGGGTCACCATTTGAACAAACTAAGTAGAGGACCATAAGCTGATGCTACATGTAATACATGAGAGCTCTGTGCCATGTGATTCCAGAGAAGAAGATTTTGTTTACTTTTTCCCTATACAAGCCTATGTAAAACTGTGACCCCCGGGGTGGGGCCAAATGTGACCCCTGGGTCACCATTTGAACAAACTTTGAGAGGACCATAAGCTTATAGCAAATGCAAAATATTAAACCTCTGGCTCTTGCAGTTTCAGAGAAGAAGATTTTTTAAGTTTTTCCCTATACTGTCTATGCAAAACATGTGACCCTTGGGGCGGGGTCAAATGTGACCCCACGGTCACCATTTGAACAAACTTGAAAAAAGGACCATCACTTATAGTAAATGCAAAATATCAAACCTCTGGCTCTTGTAGTTTCCGAGAAGAAGATTTTTAATTTTTTTCCTTTATAAGTCTATGTAAAACTGTGACCCACGGGGCGTGGACAAATTTGACCCCAGGGTCACCATTTGAACAAACTTAGTAGAGGACCATAAGCTGATGCTACATGTAATACATGAGAGCTCTGTGCTGTGTGGTTTCAGAGAAGAAGACTTTTTAAAGTTTTTTCCTATATGTCTATATGAAAAACATGCAAAATCTCAATATACAAACTTTGGATCCCCGGGGCACGGCCATTTTTGACTCCGGGGACTTCATTTGAACAAATTTGATAGTCTAGGCGTTGGCGATCAATTTAAAAGAAAAACTGTTGAAATCTGTCCAGCGGTTCTGGAGAAGAAGATTTTTTAAGGTTTCGACCATATATGGTTATGGCAGCCATCTTGGATGTCGCGCTGACCTAATTTTAACAAATCTAAAAAGCATTCACCAAAGGATCATCCATGTGAAGTTTGGTC
This sequence comes from Cyrtodaria siliqua, assembly GCA_037043455.1. Taxonomy (NCBI): domain Eukaryota; kingdom Metazoa; phylum Mollusca; class Bivalvia; order Adapedonta; family Hiatellidae; genus Cyrtodaria; species Cyrtodaria siliqua. The sequence goes on from JAWPHD010000221.1 coordinate 484,527, forward strand.
AAAATTAGCCAAGCGGTTTCTGAGAAGAAGTCGTTTGAAAAAAGTTAACGACGACGACAGACGACAGACGACGGACGCAGAGTGATCCCAATAGATCACCTTGAGCCTTCGGCTCAGGTGATCTAAAAAGTCCAGTTTTCCAGTTTTTCTGGATAATTTTGAAATGTACTGACTTTTCTTCGCGAAAACATTGTCAATTGATTCAATTAATATCTGTTCACGATTTGTCCCGGGTTTGTTATCAGTATCACCAAGCGCTTGCTTAATCTACCGATTACCGAGTTATCGTTACTTTTGACTTGCACACCGATTTTGCTGCAATTCATTAGTGCACATCTCGTATTAAACTGAATATTGCAACCAGTCAACCTCTGATGCAAACATTCGAAAAAAACGGCTGATACGTGTCACAGAGTAATATCAAATATTCAATGCGTATTTGGTGCACCTGAAAATTATGAATAATGCGTTGTTTTTTTTTATTTTCAGGGGTATTTTATGCAGATACGCATCTTATCTGGGGCTGTGTATATAGTGATTACCCTGCCCACATGCTAAGATCCTACTTTGTGGCATTTCTATACAGTGCTTTTGCTCGCAAGAAAATGTTTATACCTCATTGGATTTGACACACCCGTTGTTACCATGACAGCCAGTTGCCTTGTGGTCTCGACACGCCGCAACGAACTCCCAAGCACAAGACATCCTAGGGAATATGTGTCATTGGTCGCTAGGGTTACGAACGCCTCTCTCTTCTCTGAAATACATAATAATAGTGATAATAATAACCAACACCAGATCAGTAACACAACAAGAAGTCAATGACCTTGAAGCTCTGCTGGCAGGTTCTGAAAGCTAGATCAGCATTCCTGTGAAGTTTCATGAAAATCTGTCAAGTAGTTTCACAGTAGTCATTACAAGTTTTTATATATAACGCTATGTAAACAAAGATGGCCACTGGCAACCATGTCGCTGCAAGTTTTTACTATATAACTCGATATAAACAAAGATGGCCGAGGCAGCCATGTTTAATGTCGAATCAAAACGATTTTCGACAAGATCCAACATCATGTCATGCTGATCATTTTAGAAAGTCCCGTATCAATATCACTTAGAGTTTTCAAGAAGTAGTCGCTACAAACTTGTTTTTTAAAAATCTAGATTTGGTGGCCATCTTGGATTTCACATCAACATGAATTTTTGCTAGGATCAACTAGACTTCATGGGCAACATTTATGTAAAGTTTCATGAAATTCCATTCAGTAGTTTCAGAAGAGTAGTTGCTACAAAAAAAGTTTACGGACGGACTGATGGACAGACGGACGACGGACACCGCACCACTGCATAAGCTCTGCTGATCTCTGATCAGTAGAGCTAAAAATCATAAAAGCTTGTAAAAAGCCATGAATTCCAGTGGGTCTAACGTTACTGCAGCTGGAGATAATTTTCTTTATTTACTGTAAGTGAAATAAAAGTGTTTTTTATTCCACACTGTGGAATATAGTTTTATTCGGGATGATAATCCAGCACTTAATTTATTATGGCCTAACAAAAGTAGTGTTTAAGTAGCATTTATTTTATAATGGCCTAACAAAAGTAGTGTTCAATCATTTCAACATTTAGTTTATCTTTTTGCCTATTGGACTGAGTGGTGCCAGGCTATGTATGGGAACTCGCTCTCTCTCTAGTTTTGAGTGGGTCGCAGTCGTCTAGTGGATGTTCGACTCAGAATTCCCTAAAATTTCCCTAAGGCCCAAAAACAAAAAAAAACCTGCGTTTCCGGTGGCCCGACTGACCCTATTTTTAAGGGGCCGACCCTAAAACTTTTTAAGAAAAAAAAAGATTTAAAAAAAAATAAAAAAAAAAATTTGTTCTGAACAATGATTTTTCACAATATATCGACGTAAACTGACATCAAAGAGAAACTTTCAGTTATATCGTCAACTTGTATGGGGTTAATGAGATAAATACATGTAAAATCTCACAATATCAAAAAAAACTAGAAATTGTTGTTGTCATTGGGACAAAAACGTATGGCTCCCCTATTCGCCCGCCGTTCTCTATTGATATTTAATATCCCTGTGACATTGACCTTTGACTCACTCTGAAATGACTCGAAAAACTCCATTGTGACTGACATAATGACCAAGATGACCTTTTATTTTGTTGACCTAGTGACCCGAAAATCAATAGGGGTTATCTACTTGTCATAACCAACAATTGTTTCAAGTTTGAGGACCCTATGTCCAACCATTCTTTAGTTGTTGATCGTCAAGGTCACCACGACCTTGACCTTTGACCATAGGGGTCATCTACTTGTCATGACCAACCATTGTTCCAAGTTTGAGGACCCTAGGTCCAACCGTTCTCTAGTTATTGATCGGACATCGTTTTGATAGTCAGTCACCGCAACCTTGACCTTTGACCTAGTGACCCCTCTACTTGTCATGACCAACCATCTTTCCAACTTTGAGGACCCAAGGTCCAACCGTTCTGTAGTTATTGATCGGACATCATTTTGATAGTCAAGGTCACCACGACCTTGACCATTGACCTAGTGACCCCTCTACTTGTCATGACAACCATCTTTCCAAGTTTGAGGACCCTAGGTGCAACCATTCTGTAGTTATTGATCGGACATCGTTTTGATAGTCAATGTCACCGCGACCTTGACCTTTGACCTAGTGACCCTAAAATCAATAGGGGTCATCTACTTGTCATGACCAACCATCCTTCCAAGTTTGAGGACCCGAGGTCCAACCGTTCTGTAGTTATTGATCGGACATCGTTTTGATAGTCAATGTCACCACGACCTTGACCTTTGACCTAGTGACCCCAAAATCCATAGGAGTCATCTACTTGTCATGACCAACCATCCTTCCAAGTTTGAGGACCCTAGGTCCAACCGTTCTCTAGTTATTGATCGGACATCGTTTGTGACACAGACAGACCTACAGCCTTGACCTTTGACCTAGTGACCTCAAAATCAATAGGGGTCATCTACTTGTCATGACCAACCATCCTTCCAAGTTTGAGGACCCGAGGTCCAACCATTCTGTAGTTATTGATCGGACATCGTTTTGATAGTCAATGTCACCACGACCTTGACCTTTGATCTAGTGACCCCAAAATCAATAGGGGTCATCTACTTGTCAAGACCAACCATCCTTCCAAGTTTGAGGACCCTAGGTCCAACCGTTCTCTAGTTATTGATCGGACATCGTTTTGATAGTCGATGTCACCACGACCTTGACCTTTGATCTAGTGACCCCAAAATCAATAGGGGTCATCTACTTGTCAAGACCAACCATCCTTCCAAGTTTGAGGACCCTAGGTCCAACCGTTCTCTAGTTATTGATCGGACATCGTTTGTGACACAGACAGAGAAACAGACAGAAAGCACAAAATCAATATGGCTCCCCTACCACACTTTGTGTGGGGGAGCCATAAAAAAAATGCCTACCCTATTTTTTTAGAGCATGCAATAATAACACACCTATTTTTTTTTGGCCTAAGTATACCACTGCCATTCAGACTTGAACCCGAGATCTCTGAATTCAGAATCAAACTATCCATTGGGCCACTGTGCATCCAACCCTACAGGAATGCAGTCAATATAGTCTGGGAAAATCGCAACTTTCAGTGATATGAAATGTTGCTTAGTTACTAATATTTGTCAATCACAGTCACATCCTTGTGGCAACATCTTGTGCATTGTTCACTTACTACCAAGCTGAGATCCAGCAGCTGGAAAAGTGATCAGCTTGTATTATTAATTATATGTCTCATACCTGTATATGTATTGGGAGTTGTATTATTGCATTATTGGTGCACTATAATCAATAGTTTTACTAGTTTAGGAGTTAGCCTTAACCCTTAACCCGCTAAGCATGACTACAATAGCCTTTGCATCCATTGTAAACCCAGATCAGCCTGCAAGTTACGAGTAACTCGCAGGCTTATCAGTGTTTACAATGTCTGGCTGCTTATCAGTCATTTCCCCCAAAACACCCCTTTGTCCCATAAATGGAATGGTCTTAATTCAAAGGAAGAACAGTCCATTATATATATGTAGCGGGTTATGGGTTAAAGCTGTTAACTTTACAACTATACATCATAAACAAGATGTTGCAATTAGAAAATCTAATGCCAATCCACAATTTCAAGAAATGGGTCACAGTGACCTTGACTTTTAACCTATTAACCCCAAAATCAGTTGTCTACCTTACTACACAGCAAATATGACTTCAATACATGCAGCCATTCTCTTTTAAAGGATATCGTTTTGGTCATATAATAATGTACATGTGCCGGTTAAAAGTATATGTTTCTTGACAGGTTCTTAAAATACCTGTAATTGAATATGCGTAAAATGAATTATGAGTTGCTCCAGGTTTAGAATCAGTGTACATCTGTTCTTAAATTTGGCTGTTATTGGTGGGAATTGAATGTTGTTTAACAGCTCAACACAGTATAAGTTATGTAGAGCCGCCCCAGAGAGAGGGGAAGGATACATAGGAATCCGGGAACCTGCCCTACTCTTATTATCGAATAGATTCCTATGGTTCTTTAACGTGCTCGGAGGATAGACCGATACACGGGACCGCCCGGTTTACGTCCCCATCCGACGGACGAGGCTTAGGGACCTCCGGTTACAAATCCGCCGCGCTACCGACTGCGCAACGCCAGCCCTGATAGCTACTTTAATCAAGAAGAGGGCCAAATGGCCCTGAATGGAAATAAATAAGATGGACACTAAGGTTATATGGTGACTTTCCATGTACTATTGGTGGTGGAAGCCCCAGGTGACCCTCTGGACAATATTCTTGCACTGGCCGGCATCTGTGTAGAACCACCCAATTTCCCCAAGCCAGACTGACAATGTCAGAACATGTGACATCATAACATTATGTCCTTTAAAGGGACACACGGCAATCTTGAAGTTTTCATCAAGCACCAATATTAGCGTCTCTATTTATTTATCAAGGAACATCTTGACTTTTTTTGATTTTTCCATTTTTTATGTTATTTTTACCAAATGTTGAAATATATTATTGGTGCATTATTATCAAAAGTCAGTAATATACAAAAACAATTTGGCTTATACTATTCTTTTAATTATTAGAAAATGTTATTTAAAAAAACTAACAGGACGTCGCAAGTTTTCAAACATGTGTCCCTTTAACATCAAAATGTCATAATATCATTCAAGTCGTAAATGTAACGATGAATAAATCAATGATTTTGCGTTTTTATATTTTTAAAAAAAAGGCATGCCATTTATTCATTAAGAGCTGTTTTTTGTCAAGACTTAGATTTGGATATATCTACAATAAATCAAACACCGTATTTCCCCTAACAGTAGCGCCCATGCATACGCTATGCAAAATGCCAAGAGGCACTCTAATAAAATGTGATTTTTGTTTTTTATAGTATAGAATTTTGTTTTTTGAAGTGGTAAGGGGGATTTTTGGATACAAAAGATTGAACAAGACCTTTTATTTCTGAATCAGGTGGAAAGGGTGCGGGAGGTGTGGGGTGAGGGGGCGTTACTATTAGGGGAGGTGCTTTTATTAGGTGGGGGAGGGTGCGCTACTGTTAAGGGAGGCACTCTTACACTAATACACAAGTTTTCTTTAAAGGGACACATGGCAATCTTGAGTTTTATATCAAGCATTTCAGTGTTTATTTGTGTATTTCTAAGGATTAGAGTCCCTCCACCTACGACAGGCGCCCTACCCGACGATTATAGGCACAATGTCTGGACTTTTATCTGTGTGTTGTTGTGTGATGTGATGATATGTCTACTTGAAGCAGCGAACTCAATGGTTTCTTTATAGTGCTGCCACACTGGAATAATACGCCGTAGTAGACAACCCCTGCGAAATTTTCTAGAACTGTTCATGAACAATTCTTGAACTGTTCTGGATAGATTGTTCAAGAACTGTTCTTGAATTGTACCTAATCTGTTTTGGTACAGTTCTAGAGCAGTACGTGAACGTTAAATGAGACAAATTTTCTAGAACTTATGTTCAAGAACAGTTCTAGAACTTATGTTCAAGAACAGTTCTTGAACTATCTGTACTGGAACTGTTCTAGAACTGTTACAGAACGATCTGTACTGGAACTGTTCTAGAACACTTCTAGAACTATCTGTACTGGAACTGTTCTTAGAACTGTTCTTGAACATATTCCTTAGAAAATTTGTCTCATTTAACGTTCATGCACAGTTCTAGAACTGCTTAAGAACAGATGAAGCACAGTTCTAGAACTATCTGTACTGGAACGTTCTAGAACTGTTCCAGAACGATCTGTACTGGAACTGTTCTAGAACTATACTGGAACTGTTCTTGAACTGTTCCAGTAGATAGTTCTAGAACTGTTCTTGAACATAAGTTCTAGAAATGTTGTCTCATTTAACGTTCATACACCATTCTAGAACTGCTCATGAACAGAAGAAGCACAGTTCAAGAACAATTCTTGAACAATCTATCCAGAACAGTTCCTGCACAGTTCCAGAACTCTCTTGGCCACTGATTTAACCTACGTAACAGTAAAGAACAATTCATTAATTGAACCTTCAGAATGCCTGGTCATACTTGGTGAAATGTTACATATGATACTGAAATGGAATAATATCTGCTGTGCTGAATACCATTTTTCTGTCTGCAACAAACAATTAAAGTCAATCCGCGAAAAACACATGACAATAGGGGTTTCAGTTTAAAAGACTGTTTCTAAAGACTACATTTAGAAATTTCATCTTTCAAATACAACTATTAAATGTGTAAGATGTTTTACACAATAAGTAATTCAAGTATTATCACAAAACACTTACATTTAATCATTAAATGATGCAAGCACAATCTTTAGTTGGACTGCCATTTTACCGCCAAAAACTCAAAAGAATGGCGTCTGTATTTTATTTACAATTTTGTCAGAATCACACTCAGGTGACATAACCTACTTTCTATGCAAATATAAATGAAGACATGGGCTTTTAAACTCCAGATAATGTTATTATATTAAACTGTTCTTGCAATAATGATTATCATATATTTGTTTGTTAATAGTAGTAAAGATTTGTTTAATTAATGAAGATGAACTCCTGCGAAAGTCTGTTCTTATACTCAAGAACAGTTCATGAACAGTTCTAGAACATTAAAAACAGTTCCTGAACTGTTCTTGATTCATTGTTCTAGAACAACATATGTTCTTAATATGTTCTTGAACATTTTCAAGAACTATTGAAGAACATTTCAAAAACTGTAATTTTTCTTATAACCTATACTGTGTTGATGAGCCATTAAACAACATTCACAAACATTCAGTTTGTTATGTAAAAACCTGTTCTGGAAATAGTGTAATAAATTATGTTGTTTTGTGGAAATACTCAAAAGATTTGAAACTTTTGAACTTAAATTTAATCAACACAAAACTTAGGTGCTACAAAATAAATGTCTTTTTATACCAAGGTTATGGATAACTGTTTTCATGTCCCAGTAAAAGCCATCTATGTATACTTGGGGTGTGTTCAAGCCACTTAAAACAAAGAAATTTCATATTGCATTATAATACCTGTGCCTGTCAGCATTACAAAAATAATGCCTTTTTCAAACACTGTATCAGTAAGTAGTGTGACTAATAATGGAAGATCACAATAGTTTATTAGGTAGTTAAAGGGACACTGTCCGTAAGTAAGCAGATATTGAGCATAACCAAATAACTGGCTGACTTTTATTCAGTGAAATGTATACATGAAAACATGAGGATAGACCCTAAGAAGTATGTAGGAATACATTCGTGAGTTTGAAAAAAAAAGGTTTTAATTATTATATGTAAATAAAGTGGGACCCACAATATTTACCTTTTCCGCGATCAAGTGACTTCCATTAGCGCATTATGTTATCACCACAGTATGTATTGCGAAATATGTATAGCCCGCTTAGCTCAGTTGGGAGCGTTGCCGACCACTTTACGCTCACGCACACTATTATTACGATAAGTGTAATTTTAGTTTGGGCTGCGAGTTCAAACGCACAAAGCGGATTTACTTTTTTTTGTACCGCGATTGAATTCCGTTAAACAATCTTGCTTTTAATTAGTAAATATTCAATAATGTTTAGTGTGTAATGTTTGCGAACATAATTAGTGTGTGTTTTATAAGCTAAAAGTTACGGACATTGTCCCTTTAATATTGTGACATGCTTACTAATTTAAAGGGGCTGATGCACTATTTTCAAACAATATTTATTTAAAAGGGCTCTGACAACCTTAACAAAAGTTGAACGAATTTTCAAAATGCCATGAAAAATAAAGGAGAACTGGCCAATTGAAAATTTACAAAGAACATGAATGGAGGCGGCCATCTTGGAACGATGACGTCATCACGCCTTTTTACTATATATGGTATATTGACAAATTATGTTGTAAAGCAAAGAAAATCACTGCAAACTGATAAAAAATAAATATACATATGTAAAATGTATAAACTGTATGCTTATTTTTCATTTCTAACTACTTTCTTATCTTTAAAAGACATTTAATCAGAATGCCATATATGGTAAAAAAGGCGCGATGACGTCATCGTTCAAAAATTTGTGTTTCTTTGCTCATTTTCAATAGGACATAACTTCTTTATTTTTCATGGCATTTTGATAATTATTTCAGCTTTGTTCAAGGTTTTCAGTGCCCTTTGAAATAAACGTTGTTTTAAAATAGTGCATCAACCTCTTTAATGTATATATATTTACATTTGCACAGATGTAATCGATCCGTAACAACATTCCTATTAAGATAACACATTTGTAGATATTTTAAGAACATCTTAATTACATTACCTATTTAAAGGAATTTAGTTCACATTTTAAAGAACATTTGAAGAACTTTAAATAGAGAAGATGTCCTAAAACTTTTCTTCACAATTTCAAGAACAAATGAAGAACAGTTTAAGAACTACAAGGGTTTAAACTGTTCTTAATTAGTATATAACACTTGAAGCTTAAGAACACCTAGTATTAAGAACTAATTAAGAACAGTTTAAGAACCCTTGAAGTTCCTGAACGGTTCTTCATTTGTTCTTCAAATTGTTCAAGAACAAATTAAGAACAGTTCAGGAACTCCTGAAGTTCCTAAACTGTTCTTGATATGCTCTTGAAATTGTTTAAGAACATTTTTAGAACATTTTCTCTATTTAAAGGTTCTTGAACTGTTCTAAACTTGTTCAAGAACCTTTCAAGAATATCTTAAGAAAATTAATGTTTAACTTAATATAAGTTTGTATAAACATTATCCTTAAACTTATGGATCACCCCATGTATTATCATTCAATATCATCTGTTTTATGCACACAGCTGGGAGAGGAATTGATTGGTCTTTGACACTATGACCTGTGTTTGACCCCCAGGTACTGCATAAAATCATGGGTTTGCAGGAAACTAAGAGATCATGTTTAATTGTTACTGTTACAGGACATTATAATAATCAAATTGAAATACCCGAATTTTGGTTCACTGGATTCAGACCATTTGATTAAAACTACACAGTCCCTATTTCAACTGGTAATAACTCCTGAATGTGTGAAGCAGCTTCAAATCAACGAACACCCCAAAAGTTGGTATATAACGCAGCAGTCGATGTATAATATTGCACATTTTTATTTAGCCTCTGTACAGGCAACATCGATGTATAGAATTTATGTGATAAAAAAAAATAGTTGCCCGAAACAGGATTTGAACCACAGACTTAATGCATTTTTAAGTTTTGAAGGATGCATGCTGAACCACTTGACCACGGCTATTTATTGGTAAGTTATAGCGTTTTTAACACTAAATAGGCATTACGTAATAACAAGCGTGCACACACAAACTCATCCAGCGCTAAATAACAAGTCGAGTTCAGTGATTTTTTTTGGTTATTTTTACCGACGAATATCGGCACTTTCCCCTAGCAAAAATCGACTGTATTTTCCCAAAAAAACGTCATATTTTCCCAATCCAAGGTCATATTTTCCCAATCAAAAGGTTTCATTGGAGAGGATCTCTATAAGCATTTTGCTTTCGTTCCAATCCATTTACCTATTGTATGTAACAATTGTATAATGCGTTATCTTTGAAATAAAATATGTTTAAACCAATCAAAAGGTTCAATAAAAATATTAAATTTACACTGTAAGTATTGGTAAAAGAGATTTCCGTAAGCATATTACATTTTAATTTTCGCGAGAACCGATATTATCGTGCTATCAGGTTGGGGTAAAAGCCGTACTGCACCTTGATAAAAATAATCAAGAGATGAATAGCTAGTTCATTATCTAGAACATTCGACACTTTTACCCCCACCTTGAAGTCGCTCGCAGGTACCAACTATCCAATGGGCGAGACACATTTATATTTTGTCACTAGAATCAATCGAACGCTTTATCGTAGCATAGTATTTATACGATACGATTACGAAAGGCGTTCTTTAACCAAGATTTGCTCCGATATCAACAATCAACAGTCATGTCGCATAATTCAAAATATTACGTATTAAAGGTTAAAAAAAACGACGTAAAGGGCTTATAATGCTCTGTGTTTAAAAAGCTGAATCCGATCACGCGTGATGACGAACAGACTTCGTCAGAAATGTCTGTAGTTACTGAAAGTGAAATCACCCCACCTACCAAGTCTGACCTACCCAACCTTCGAGCGTGACGAGTGAATCTCTTGTCGAGTGTCCTACTCCTACGGGTTAAATGAATTGTGTGATCCTCCTGGGCCATCTTTTCTTAAGTCAAAAGGGTATGAAGAGAATATGCCACATGGATAAGGACCTCACAGAGGCAGACATGGAAGTGCTTGTGGACATGTTTAAAGAACAAAAAAAAAGACCATACTGATTATTGAATTTAGAAATTTTCCCTATTCAATAAAAATGCCGCTAAATTTTCCCAATTGAAAAGGTAGAGGTACCTTTGAAAAAAGGTAAAAAAATCACTGGAGTTATAGGTGTTTTGAGGCAAAGTATTAGTTTCATATTGACACCAAACAGTACTACACCAGGCAATGTTAATTTACACGTGCGACAAGATAGAATATAAAAATATTTATTGATCCATCTTAGTTCAAATATGTTGTTATTTTGCCTGATAATAAATAGTAGTTAGCAGAACATGAAATGGGTGTTCATTGAGGCTAACAATTATTGTTAAGGAAAGTTATGTGATAAATAATTTTATTTTAACTTTTAGTTCAATAAATTATTGAAATACTTAGATTTCAGCTTCTTTCGCATGTTAGTATTTTATCTTATATGAAGCATATCAGGTTTACCGGAGTGAGCCACCGGTGTGAGCCACAGTATATAATTTTGTATAAACATTATCTTTAAACTTATGGATCACCCCATGTATTATCATTCAATATCATCTGTTTTATGTACACAGCTGGGAGAGGAATTGATTGGTCTTTGACACTATGACCTGTGTTTGACCCCTGTGTTTGACCCCAGGTACTGCATAAAATCATGGGTTTGCAGGAAACTTAGAGATCATGTTTAATTGTTACTGTTACAAGACATTATAATAATCAAGGTGAAATACCGGAATTTTGATTCAATGGTTCAGACCATTTGATTAAAGCTACACAGTCCCTATTTCAACTGGTAATAACTCGTGAATATGAATGAGTCATGTGTGAAGTAGCTTCAAATCGACGAACACCCCAAAAGTTGGTATATAACGCAGAAATCGATGTATAATATTTCACATTTTATTTAGCCTCTGTACAGGTAACATCGATGCATACGGCTTCAGAATATAATTTATGTGATAAAAAAAAAATAGTTGCCCCGAAAGAGGCTAACTTTTTTTCTGAAAAAATTACTGTTACCTGTGTATAGGCACGATATGCACTGTTCGATGTATATACAGTAAATGATTTCTTGTGCTATATTTGCTCACTTCAATACCCGATTTCGACATGAGCTGGTGAATATGAAGTTACAAATAAGGACATGCCTACAAAGAAGAAATCAATTGATATAGAGACTGTGTAGCTTTAAGTGTATTATCTGCCGAGCTTTTAAATGTATTACGTATAATTTATACTAATAAAAATAATTCTGAAGTAAATTGTTGGCTTGTTTTTTTTTAGGAATTGGATATTTTGAAATTAAATTACTTGCGGAACCTCTGTGGTGTTTAACCTTTACTGTTAAAGCAAGGAAAGATTCTTGTTTTCAAAAAAAAGCTTAGGTAAAGGTAAAAACAGTGTTAGCATGTGTCCCTTTAAGCCTGAAGACACACATGTAAACTACAATCAGAGCTACAGATAAGCTTTTTGGTCAAATGGGTATTTATTTACCCATTGGTATTTATTTAATTGGGTATTTCATGGTCTCAATTTGGTAAAATAAAACAATAAAAGTTGACATTTTTCTGGGGTGGCATTTCACTAATACTGTATACACAAAATCTAATAAAATCCACATCTTCTACAAGGTCACTGGGTGTCCCTTCAACAACCCATATATTGCTCAATGTTGCACTGGTTGTTTTATCATTTGACAACTACGATTACTTTATTGGTACCCATCCTTTTTTATTTTAATTGGGTATTTTGGAAGTTTTTTAAGCAAATACCCTGCTTATCTGTAAATCTGTACAAATTTTTAATACTGAAGTTTTAAACAATATCTAGGATTGACTGTCATTACGATGGGTGTATACAAACTATCATAACTATAGTTAAATAAAGAACAACAGTTTTGCTTAAAGGGAGTACATCAGGCTTTTCATGGGGGTCTAGGTGTCCGACTTAAAATTGACAAATATTGATATTTTCTATTCTACTTGGCCAAAACATAATGAATGAGCCTAAAAATTATCCCTTATTTGCAAAGAAATTCATTCTGCACAGTAATACATGCTATCCTAGGTGACGCACCAGGGTTAATTTCAGCATTTTACGTCCGATTCCGTTCTAGCTATATGGTGTTTTCAAAATTTAGACATTAACAAAATGGTTCTAACATCATATTTTGATTGATATAAGTGTTTTATCATGAACTGGAACAATTTTATAATTTAAGATGTTTATAGAAAAATCCTGATGTACTCACTCCATCAAAATTTAATTGTATGTCTGACAGGACTAACTTTAGGTATTGTTTGACAAACTTTTCAGTCACCAGTTTATGCTTATTCAGCAGTAAAGGGACTGGAGGCATTTTGGAGGCAGTATGGGTCTCAATCCATAATGGGTTTCAGATACTTGTACATAATTATTCTGCATGTATGCCAGGCGCGTAGCGTGCCATACTCATTTACTCACGTGAGTCAACTTTTCAAATGAAGGCTCAAAAAATAAAAACTCGAAAAACGCAATAAAATTCATTATACCATAATTTTCAGTTCTAAGGTGAATGCAATGTTAAGGAATAATGGTATTTTCGACAGGATTTAAATCTTTCATCCCGACCCTAAAATGCACCAGAAGTCACGTACGAGCATTTATTTTTTTTAAAAATTTCCAGTGGGAAGCCCCCCGGACCCCTACCAGCGGGAGGGCGACAACCCCCTCCCCGCACCTACCCCCGTGAGTAATTGTGATTTTGGTCAGCTACGCCCCTGTATGCCGTAAACCGCAGGATTTTAATTGTTGTTTAAATGAAATAGTTTGGTCTGGAAAACTAGACAGACCCAGCTAGTGCTTTTTTTTGTATAAATCAATAGCAATAATTCATATGCTTATAAATTTTTGTTTTGTGATAGATGGGCACTTTATTTGAATTAATATTTCAATTTATGTTTTCAACAAAATCCCCATTTAAATTAACATACCGTATAATCCCTGATAAACGCCCCTCCCCTGATAAATGCAACCCCCCTTTTTTTCTCAGATTTTTTTGTTAAACTTACCAAAAGATGCAAGCTAATCTGTTTTGTTCACAATGGAACACACAAAATCACTAGAAAACTTAAATCAGATGCATTAATTGATTGACTGACTGACATGCAGAGTAATAATTGATTAAAAGTTATATATATTTTGGTCTCAAATAAACGCCCCCTTTTCAAAAATGTTACGCCCCCGGGGGTGTTTATTTACAGATTATACGGTAATATTTATGATTTAGCAACAACAAAATTCAGCCGAGTCGTCGAGGTTTACAGACTGAACATTTTCAAGCAGAAAGTACATGTACTAGTATTTAATGCATAATTATGCACATTTTAAATGAAATTGAAGCACATTATGGAGGTTTTCATTTGACACCAATCCCTCTTCTAGATTGCTTCCAGTCCCTTTAATACATCTGGTAACCTTTTGATGGTAGTATTTTATGATTCAAGGTGACCTCATTTCCATCAGTACACATCAGTACACATGGCATACAACTTTTTATCCTCAAAAAAAGAAAGAGGTCACACTAATACTGTAACATTAAAATTCCATCCAGCACATGAGTTTGAAACTAAAAAATAAACTAGAAAATGTGTCCATGGGAAATGAATGCCCCACCCTAGCACTGTAGGTCACATAAAAATGTTGAATAAAAAAAAAAATCCGTACGAATGCTGCATATGGGCAGACCATAAAATAAAGCACGCAAGAGCATTGTACATGAAAATAACCTCCTAATGTTGACCCTATAAGGATGTACATCAGCTTACGATTAAAATTACTTAACGTGACAAGGTTATGTGACATGGCTTATATGACTTAAAAAAATCAATGCCAAGATTAACAAGCTACCATAAATTATATAAAACATGCAATCGTACAGTGTGTGTGTGATTTTTTATAATTTTAAAGCATAAATATTTTGAGTATAGACACAATGGCTTTAACCGGCCAGGCCATACCTCCGAAAACTGGAGCATCGAATTAAGAGTAAACAACTCTTAAATCCTTTTATGCATATTCAATTACAGTATTAGTGTGACCTTGTACATGTAGATAAGAACCTGGCTGTTGATTGCGACACATTGTCTCATGGTAGGGAACATTTGTGTACATTGTTATTGAAATTGACCGATAGAATAAAGTTGTAGCCCAGACACGAAATTGTAGCAATAACCTTTGAAGTCTTAGTCTGACCTTGAAGTTAAGGCAGTGCTCAAAGAAAATTATTTTAAGAGACAGGCCCAGGGCTTGTTGCTTCTGAAAATGGACAGGCCCCGATTTGAAATGGACAGGCCCTGATTTGAAATGGACAGGCCCTGATTTAAAATGGAAAGGTCCAATATTTTTTTCTTATTGGAAATGTGTCTTTATTCACTTTTATAGCACACTTTTGTTACGTATGTATTAATCAAGCTCAGAACCTCCTCTGACTATATTTTTCTTTTTGCTACCACTTTATGCTCCCTGGTCAGCGGACTTATTTACCATTTCGTTTAAAATATGTTAGAATAGAATATTACATAGTAATTTATAACCAATGCAAAGGAGAGAACTAGCACTTTTGCCAAACGATAATAATCAGAGCCGACTTGGTGAAACTGGAGCTAAACTTGGAGCCAAATTTTTAATCAGGTTTTATGAGACTATCAGAGCCTCCTCTGGCTATATTTTTTCTTTTTGTCACCACTTTCTCCAAGTAAAGAATTAGGAGCCTAGACTAGAATTCATTTAAAAGCAGGATTCCAGGAACTCCTTACACCTTAAATAATGAATAGAAATATACTTTATATCTGTATTTATACATATACAGTATATATATTTTTCTTTCCAACAACATGTATTTGTAAAGGACAGTTTTTCTGATTTGATTATGTAAAAAAAATAAAAAATCCGGAATTATGTACCATCCGAACTACTATGACACCGCACTTTTACGGCCCGAACATTTCACAAACATTCAATCGAAATACCATCAATAACGACTTTTTTCATGCATTAGTGTGTTTTTAATGACAAAAACGGTATTTCTTATCACAAAGGAAAGAAAACACAACCCTAATAGCAGAATAATGAGTTTTATGTCAACAATTGTCGGCCTCAAAGTTGTGACAAACTGCCGACACGAAGCCAGGCAAAATATTCGAACTTCTTATTGTTTCAATGTGTGTATAACACATTTTAATTACTTTATTGCAAGTGTTTTCACAGTTCACAATACACATAGGAGTATTTTGTCTTGAGGAACTTGAGCTTGAGATCCAGTAAAACTGATTTTTTGGGGGATTTTTTTTTTTTTTTTTTTTTAAGACAGGACCGACGAGCTCCTCGTCTGCAAAATGAGACAGGCCCGGAATGGATTTCGAGGAGCCCCGGGCGTCAGGCTATCCTATTTTTTGAGCACTGTAAGGACATGGATTCTGGTCGCAAAACATTATCTCATGGTGGTGATTTTTTGTATGGTGTTTTACGTCATTTTCAAAATATGTAAGGTTATATGCGACGGAGGCAGACCACCCACTTTTCCTGGGTAGAACCAATACTGTACACCTCCCGCCATCCGTAAAAATTGACACTTCCTCACAAGTCGAGCTCCCAGTGGGATTCGAACCCGCAGTGGTGAGAGGCGAAAGGCTAATACAACGCAACGTCGTTGGTGAACGTTGGGACACAAAATTATAGCAACAACCTCCAAAGTCTTAGAGTGACCTTGACCTTGTAGGTAAGGACCTGGATTTAGACATTTATCGTCTCAGGGTGGTGAACATTTGTTTATAATATTACTTTGATCCCCTTGGAAAACAGACTACTTTTCCACCACGCTTTGGCTGAGAAAATTCACCCCTCTCACAAAAACAAGTAAAAAAAAATGTTTTCCTTAACATTATTTTCCCCTCTAACTTTCTCAACATTATTATGTTGGGATGCATTTATAAAATGTACCTCTTTCATATATTTGCAGACCAAACTCTTTAATTTCTGCCTAATACACTGTTTCCCTTATATCTCAAAATTGCATTATTTTTTCCCCTTTAACTCGAAAAAAGCGCTATTCCCCACTATTGACGGGCCTAGGCCTCTTCCCCTATTTCCGAAAAAAAAGCCCTAATGACAATGACCTTAGTAGTAGTAAGGATCTGGGTTTTGTTACGACACGTCCCATGATGGTACAATGTTTATGTATTGTTGAAATCAATGATAAAAGACCTACAGTCCGGACACAACATTTTTAATAGCAACAACTTTCAGTCCGACTGAATTTGACCCTTGAAAAAAAGGTACGAACATGAATTTGATGGCAACAAACCGTCTCATAGTGGTGAACATTTGAGTACAATATTATTGGAATCAAGTGATAGACAATCAGTGTTTTCCTTGACACAAGAATATTGCATTTATGCCGCGATTTTTCATGAAACTACCCTCAAAAAATGTCCAAGTGCGTCCAATTGTGGAAGCAGGTTCATTAAATTCCATTGCAACTATTTATTTTTTTATCTTTTTCAGCAATGCATAGAATTCAATCGCCTACGCTTGTTTCGTACCTCTGAGAACGAAAGTAGTAGACTGTCACATTTTTTAATTCGCCTGATGCAGAGTAATATTATTAATCGTAAACCATTCTACTGTGTAAACATCCGTTACTAAACAATCATGTCACAACGAAAGTTCTCAAGAAGATTGCGTATGCAATTTTCTTGTTGTCTTCACCGAGAGACACAGATTCAAGCGAAGAATCGATTGCTGAACTGTCAAAGGTTTTACTTCACTTGTTTATCATTTGTAAATGGTGAAATGAAATGCGACCCATGTGTGAAAACTAATAAAAACAACCAGTTTACAGTTGGTTGTAAAAAATTGCAGAACGCATGGAGGCCATATTTAAATGCTGTTTCCCGACCCAAGATTTTAGAAGTTGGTAGGTAGGTGATTTTTTTTTTGCCACAGTAAAAACCTTAAGAAATGAATGATAAATGAAAAATATACTAAAGATATTTAAAAAAAATTATGTTAAGGTATTGCTATAAAAGGTTTTGGGTAGGGCCCTTTTTCATGGCTAGGTAGGGAAACAGCAAACCAACAATTTTATGGTCAGCCTCACCCTGACAAAATCATGGATGGATGTCAATAAAAGCTAAGTATATGTATTTCATCATGACGTTTTTTGTTTTGTTTTATTTTATATCATTAAACACAAAGCTGCAAGTAAAAAAGAAAATTAGATGAAACTCCCACATTGCATTTGCATATCATACAAGTGGTGTGGGACACTGTAGACCATGCCCCATATAGCCAGGACATACATTTACAGCAATAACCTTTGAAGTCTGAGCATGATCTTGAACCCGAATACATCCTGGACTAGATTATCTAAACAAAAACAGAATGTCACATGGGTCTGTCCGTCATTCTTTTGACACATTAAATTTGTAAATTAAGAAAGAGTTTTCTCTATTTGATTGGTCAAAGTCCTATAATGACGGTCAGAAATTATTCTGAAAAGTCTCTGCTTGCAGATATGTTTATGTTTGGAAGGTCACGGACACGATTGCCGCCATTTCATTGGATGATCGATACATGTCCGACAGTCGTGTCAGGATAAATTGTGATACTGTGTTTTTTCAAAGGGTGTGAAATGCGCCTGCGGATTAATTAGTTGTTTATTGAAATAATGTCACTGATTAAGCCGCCTGGGGCGAGAATGTTGATCGTACCAAAAGTTGTTTGATCTTATTAATAAGCGCTCGAGGCGAAAAACAGCAGGCAGTTTTGTTCAATTATCATATTAGGTTAGTTTGCCACTTAGTCTAGAATGGAAAAGTCCAGTCGGGCAAGTGACATGCAACCAGATTTGGGAAGGTCACTTGCCCTCACCCAAATTCCAGTTGCCCGCGGTGTCGGGCAACTGTATTTCCGGAACCTTGACACATAGCAAAGCCACCTACAAAAAAATATAATGTAACAAAACAACCTTTCAGAAATAGTAAATGTTATCAACACACAGCGCTACATCAATCAGCCATTTTGTTCTGGTAAAATACTCCAAAACAGCTTGATGTGCTTTCTGTGACATATCCTGCAAATTAAGTCTTATTAAATGCATAAATTCTCTAGGAGTCACAGACAATAGACCTGTTATCTAGATATGAAATAACAGTTGTTAACTTGAGCATATTTTGTGATTTATTAAACTACAGTGTCCTATTTGTTGCAGATATTAATAATTGCAAGACACGAAATGACTTTTTTGATGATAAATTATGATTGCTTTTCAAGGTATAATACAACTTATGGTATGTCCCTGACATATTGTCTGGGTCAAAAACAACTTAAACTAGACGTTTTTGTTACAAAAACATATGTTGTAACAAAAACATATGTCTCCCCCCATAATTTATGAACCAACCTGGCTGAAAGTTGCGCTCTGCACGTCGTCTCGATATGGTGAGCATTTGTGTAAAGTTATTTCAAAATCCCTTAAGCGGTTCAAGAGATATAAGAGTGGACACGAAGTATAGTACATGACTTTCGACCTCTAACTTCTACAGCTGCTGCCATGCAGATTACGACTAATCACACTTAACGCGGGGATTTTATCTCACCGCGGACACAATGATTTTGTCCCCGCGATCGGCGGACAGTCCACTCAACGCGGGGACAATAACTTTTGACTACCGCGACACAATCATCGCGATTCGCCGTTATCCGTTTTGATTCGCACACTGCTTTACCCGGTGTGAAATCGCAGGCCATCGCCATCGATATTAAAAAATTGAAGCAGAAGACAATTTTATTTTGTTTTCAGAAAATTCAAATGCCCGGATAATGTATTCACGATAGTTATATGTCGGTTCCTATTACCGACTTCGCGGTGACTGAACATAAAATTCAATTAGTAATTCTTATACTGAAAATTAGAATTATATTTTTAATTAATCGTTTTACTATTCTGCTGTTGATTATTAATACATCGATGGGTTCTTTAGTCAGAAATATTCCGAAAAAATTGTAAAGAATTCCGGGTCATCAACCCGTTATTAGTGCTGCCTTGTTAATAGGTACACACATCGCAAAGGATTGTGGGTAGCCAATTTATGTCCGGTGAAGAGAATTGCGACTTTTGGACAACAAAAACGAAAAATACGTGTTATTAAATGCATTAAAAGTTTGAAATACGTATTGCTTTCGAAATTTATTCATTGTATTTATCAGTTTTATTACAATTTTTTATTGATCCCTGCTCTAATTTCCCCCGCGTTCCCCCGCGAACCTATCACAGAGAATTGCGGTGATTGCCTTCTTTCGAGACTGGATTTTGCAATCGCGGTGATTTTCACAGTCGCAGGGTAAAAAAGTCGAAATCCGCATGGCAGCAACTGTAAGTGTGTCCTTGTCCTTGAACGGATGTGGCTGGAAGTTACGCTCTGCATGTCGTCTCGATATGGTGAACATTTGTGGCAAGTTATTTCCAAATCCCTCAAGCGGTTCAAGAGATATGGTGGAGACTGACTTGTGACGGACAGAGATCCAGACGGACGTACAGTACAGTACAGACAGACAGACAGACATCCAAGCTAAAAACAAAATGTCTCCCCAGTATGGGGGGGGAGACATAAATATAGCCAGTCTATCAATACCGTATCAGTGTTACTCATTGTCACATGATATCAGAGAATTTTTTTCCTATAGATCATTGTGAAAGAATACTATTGTGACTGATATCTAATTTCTAAATCTCAATTTGTTAAGTATATCTTATTTATGTCTGATAATGATCCAAAGTTCACAACCAAATATTTGACATTCAACAGAATTATTCTGTACACTTTAAAGGGACATGCAACAATCTTGAATATACTGTACACTTTAAAGGAACACGCAACAATCTTGAACTTTTAAAAACTTGCAGCATCCCGTTTAAAATGGCACAAGCATTGAAATTAATGTCTTGATTTATTTATCCATTCTCCTCCACTTTTAAATTTAAAACCTGCTTGCATATAATTAAATAACACGTTATATTTCATTTCTTCATCTTATTCTACCATAGGTTTAAATATATTATTGGTGCAATATAATCAATAATTAATAATATGCAAAAACAAGTTGCTTTATAGTATTATTTTTATTGCTATTAATGACTGACCAAATTACCTGTTACTTTTTTAAGAATACTTTACAATGTAATCTTATTGTTTTCAAGTTTGTTGACAGTTCATATGAAATTTATTTTTGTGACTGCATTTTGATGACATACTTCTGCTTTTTGTCACTAATATTTGACAGATGTATTGATAATGTGAACAAATGAACTCATCTAAAACCAATATATATTCTTTTTATTTACTGTTTTGGTGGGTGGATAAAAAAACTTCACTGGATGCAGACACTTCAATATATTCAGGGTGACCACAGGAATCTCAAAAAAAGATATTTCCCTGACCCAGCATTGAGTTTCCCTGATTAAGACTTCCATCCCGTCCTTATAGCCTACCTTTACCACCAAATATCACAAATATAAGCATACAATTGGATTAAAATCAAATCCTAACTAGAAATTATTATTGTCCATGGGACAAAAACGTATGGCTCCCCCACTCGCCCGAACAGGCATAATTGACGACTCTAGGTCCAACCGTTCTCTACTGATCTGAGATCGTTTTGATATTCAATATCCCTGTGACTGTATCTACTATCTGTATCAGTAAGGCCACATAAAAAAATATGTGTGGTTCAGGTAACCCGACCGACCCTATTTTTTTAAGGGGCCGACCCTAAAACTTTTTATGCAAAAATTTAAAAAAAATAAAATTAAACAAAACAAAATCAATAGAGGTCATCTACTGGTCATGACCAACCATCCTTTCAAGTTTGAGGACCCTAGGTCCAACCATTCTCTAGTTATTGATCGGACCTCGTTCTGATAGTCTGTGTAACCGCGACCTTGACCTTTGACCTAGTGACCCCTAAATCAATAGGGGTCATCTACTGGTCATGACCAACCATCCTTCCAAGTTTGAGGACCCTAGGTCCAACCACTCTCTAGTTATTGATCGGACATCGAGTCAATGTCACCGCGACCTTGACCTTTGACCTAGTAACCCCAAAATCAATAGGGGTTATCTACTGGTCATGACCAACCATCCTTCCAAGTTTGAGGACCCTAGGTCCAACCATTATCTAGTTATTGATTGGACATCGTTTTGATAGTCAATGTCACCGCAACCGTGACCTTTGACCTAGTGACCCCAAAATCAATAGGGGTCATCTACTTGTCATGACCAACCATCCTTCCAAGTTTGAGGACCCTAGGTCCAACCATTCTCTAGATATTGATCGGACATCGTTTGTGACACAGACCTATAGACAGACCTACAGACAGTCAGACAGAAAGCACAAAATCAATATGGCTCCCCTACCACACTTTGTGTGGGGGAGCCATAATTACGCTTTGATACTCTCGGCTATTATCTGACAACACTGCCTTGGAGTTCATGTCAGATCGACCTTTTATCTTATCAATATTCATGAGAAAATCCAACTAGCTTAAACCAATGAAATCGCGGATTTCATATGCACTTCAGATACTGTCCGAGTGAACTGAACAAACGAAAATCCACATAAAACAGATATATCCGAAAAAAATATAAAGTCGCCGTGTGTTAATGCTGTGGTTTGCACGATAAATTCAAAGTAATGCCCTGTTTTACAGCAAGAATTCGAAGAAAATAATGGACGCGGTCATTACCAAGATTGTTGCAACATAAGATTTTCTATATACACTCAAGTGATATGAAAACGCAACACGGGAATTTACGCTATATATTGTATATACTGCACACTTAATTGCACATAATATTCCAAAGAAATCCCAAGATGTTTTTTTAAAAGAAAGTTGCAGTTAACTAGAGAAAGGACACAACTGTGATGTTGTAGACGTTTTAATCACACTACACTTTGTAACAAGAACTTCATAAATGTTGAAGTAGCTCTTTGAAAAATTGAGCTAGTTCAGTACTGTATTTAACGTAAATAGTTTGCAAAATGTTGCATCCTAAGTTTGCTCACATGATTGAGCCAAACGCGTACTCTGTGAATAATGAAACATTGACGGAATACTATTTGCTGTATTATTTGTTGTTTTAGTATTTTTTCCAAAAGGAAAGGTCTTACGTAGCCATGTACCATTCGATTAAAAGCAGCATATTGTACATACAATATATAGCGGAAATTCCCGTGTTGCGCTTTCATATCACTTGAGTGTAGTATGCATAAATACATCTGGCCCGCTTATCGCAGTTGATAGCGGCGTAATGAGCGGCGCGGCGAGTTCAACCGTACAAAGTGGTACTTCGTTTTTTTTGTACCGCTACTGAATTCCGTCTATCTTGGTTTTATTCCGCAAATATTCAATACCGGTAAGGCCAGTGTTTTGTTTTTTCGTTTTACAAACATGTCGGTCCTATTTTTTTGAAAACCCAAATAAAAATAAAGTGGAAAAACATATATTTTATTTTATTTTTTCCGTCGCATCCACAGAAAACGATTCTAAAAAATAAAATGCCAGTATTTAAATACCTTACTAGAAGAATTCGCCGCGCCGCACATTACGTAAAACCAGAATTATACTCTTTATATCCTCCCTAGGCTCGCGTTAACCAATCGCCATAGGCGAAAAGAAATCTGAACTGGCGAATGAAAATCGTAAGAAATACATAGCAAATTCGCCAGACATCGGCGGTCTGACGAATCCAAATTTCCGACCGATTTTGTCAAAAATATCTCGGAAAATCCCGAATTCTAATAAACGATGTCTTTGACTGTTTATAAGCCAATATCCCGCTGGGTGTTGTTAGCTAATTAGCGACAATCAGATTTGGACCGATAACTTATCACAGTGTTTATTGAAAACCGCTGTCAAATTGTTGCTTGTGCGATAGACGCCGCCCACTGTTCCGCCTCTTGCTGTCAATCAACTAGTTTATGTCCCCGCGCTCAATATTATCCATATATTTAACTGCGTTATCGAGCCGGATAAAACATCAAATAATGTGGCGCCCTCTTACGGCCAACATGGCCGATCAAAACAGAAAGTGCATGAAGTGTGACGCTGTTTGTTTAAGAATTAATCAGCCAGAGATGCTCTGTTTAAAGGCCGACAATCTTTTTGAACTTTACGATCGCTGGTAAGTGTGGAGTGCCCACTAATTAGTTGTACACGCAGTAGCATAAACTGGAACAATGGCAAATGTGAACGTGTTTAATCGACTGTCTGTAAATTGTGACAATTTTATGTTTGATTGTTCGATCAACATGAAACAATAGCAGGGCTCAATCTACAGGGCGATTCGGGCGAAGAACGCGCCCGCGATCTCTTGACTTCGCCTTGGCAGCACATCAAAGAGAAGTTCAAGTCGCCGAAAAATTTAAAAAAGAAAAAAAAAAAAAAAAAAATTTTTTTTTTTTTTTTAAAAAGGTACAGTATAGTAATAAATCCATTATCATAGAAATTTGCATCAATATTTCGAGCTCATATTATAGAGTAAAAAGAATTAGTGTGCATTACACTGTATTCACTGCACTGCGATATACATGGTGATGACTATTCAACCGTTGTCTACATATACACGTCGCGTGAAGTCTCCCTAAATTCTCTCCACTTCTCCCTAAAATCACTTGAGGGAGAAGTGACTTCTCCCTAAATTCCTTGCCTAGATTGAGCCCTGAATAGGTCCGATTACTCAAAATATTTGTACAATTTTAGAATGAAGTGGCTTTTATTACTTATTCTATGCATGATAGTCGTGGTGTACCGGTATGTAGTATTTCCAATTTTGTCTCACAATGCAACAAGGTCTTTCTAGCTTCTTTGGAAACCCTGTTGACAGGAAACAGTCAGAGAATGAGTCCCATACTCCAATATGCATTAACTTACATTAAATAAATACAATTTTTAAAAAGTTTTGAATATTGTGCACCTCAACTTTTAATTATAAGCACTAAATAAGCAGAAGGATATGGAAATATTAAATACCCTATAGGTTAATATTAAAGCATACTCTTTTAACTTACCTTTGATGTGTACGTAAACGTGAAGTTTTAGCGCCTTCAATTAAAGTTCCAAAATATCTCGGCAAAAGTCTGGCTAAAGACATTCTAATCTGGCTAAAGAAATTTTTAGCGCTTTAGCCAGATTTGGCTAAAGAGTTTAAAATTCTAGCGCTAGCCTAGCCTCCATAAAGGAGAGCACATTCTGGTACTTGACACCAAATCATGGCACGCAGGTCTATATATAGAAACAGAGAACCAGAAACAGCGTGGTTCCTGTGTCATTGTTATGGCCGCCATGGTCAATGATTCCGATGGTAGGCTACGTTTACCTAAAAATCGCTGTTCGCAGCTTCCATAAACAAAACGAAAGATTTGATATTAAACAAGAGGTCAATGACCTTGAAGCTCTACTGACAGATTTTTGATAGCTAGGTCAACATTCCTGTGAAGTTTCATGAAAATCCATCAAGTAGTTTCATAGAAGTAGTCGCTACAAGTTTTCATTATATAACTCTATGTAAACAAAGATGGCCGCAGGCGGCCATGTTTAATGTCAAATCAAAATAATTTTTGACAAGGATCAACATCATGTCATACTGATCATTTCAGAAAAAGTCCCATATCAATATCACTTAAAGTTTTCAAGAAGTAGTTGCTAAAAAAAACTTGAATTTGAAATTCTACTTTTAGCCATGGCGGCCATCTTGAATTTCCGGCCGACCTGAAATTTTTCTAGGATCAATTAGACATCAAGAGCAACATTCCTGTAAAGATTCATGAAAATCCGTCGAGTAGTTACAGAGGAGTAGTCGTTACAATTTTTTAGTAGATAACTTTATGTAAACAAAGATGGCCGCTGACAGCCATGTTAAACATTGAATCAAAACGATTTTTGACAAGGACCAACATCATGACATGCTGATAATTTTAGAAAAAGTCCCATATTAATATCACTTATAGTTTTCAAGAAGTAGTCGCCATAAACTTGTTTTTTGAAAATCTATTTTTAGCCATGGCAGCCATCTTGAATTTCCGGCCGACCTGAAGTTTTGCTAGGATCAATGAGACATCAAGAGCAACATTCATGTGAAGTTTCATGAAAATCCGTCAAGTAGTTTCAGAGGAGTAGTCGCTACAAGTTTTCGTTATATAACTCAACGTAAACAAAGATCAGCCATGTTTAACGTCGAATCAAAATAATTTTCGACAAGGATCAACATCATGTCATACTGATCATTTCAGAAAAAGTCCCATATCAATATCACTTAAAGTTTTCAAGAAGTAGTTGCTAAAAAAACTTGAATTTGAAATTCTACTTTTAGCCATGGCGGCCATCTTGAATTTCCGGCCGACCTGAAATTTTTCTAGGATCAATTAGACATCAAGAGCAACATTCCTGTAAAGATTCATGAAAATCCGTCGAGTAGTTACAGAGGAGTAATCGTTACAATTTTTTAGTAGATAACTTTATGTAAACAAAGATGGCCACTGACAGCCATGTTTAACATTGAATCAAAACGATTTTTGACAAGGATCAATATCATGTCATACTGATCATTTTAGGATAAGACACATATCAATATCACTTATAGTTTTCAAGAAGTAGTCGCTACAAACTTATTTTTTAAAAATCTATTTTTAGCCGTGGCGACCATCTTGAATTTCAGGCCGACCTGAAATTTTGCTAGGATCAATGACACCAACAGCAACATTCCTGTGAAGTTTCATGAAAATCCGTCAAGTAGTTTCAGAGGAGTAGTCGCTACAAATTTTCATAATATAACTCTATGTAAACAAAGATGGCCGCTGGCAGCCATGTTTAACGTCGAATCAAAATATTTTCGACAAGGATCAACATCATGTCATACTGATCATTTTAGGACAAGACACATATCAATATCACTTACAGTTTTCAAGAAGTAGTCGCTACAAACTTATTTTTTAAAAATCTATTTTTAGCCGTGGCGGCTATCTTGAATTTCTGGCGAGCCTGACATTTTTCTAGGATCAACTAGACATCAAGAGCAACATTCCTGTGAAGTTTCATGAACATCCGTCAAGTAGTTTCAGAGGAGTAGTCGCTACAGGTTTTTACTATATAACTCTATGTAACCAAAGATGGCCACTGGCAGCCATGTTTAACGTCAATCAAAATAATGTTCGACTCGGATCATCATCATGTCATGCTGATCATTTTAGAAAAAGTCTCATATCAATATCACTTATAGTTTTCAAGAAGTAGTCGCTACAAATTTAGTTTTTAAAAATCTATTTTTAGCTGTGACGGCCATCTTGAATTTCTGGCAGATCTGAAATTTTGCTAGGATCAATTAGACATCAAGAGAAACATTCCTGTAAAGATTCATGAAAATCCGCCAAATAGTTTCAGAGGAGTAGTCGCTACAAGTTTTTACTATATAACTCTATGTAAACAAAGATGGCCGCTGGCAGCCATGTTTAACGTTGAATCAAAACGATTTTTGACAAGGACCAACATCATGTCATGCTGATCATTTTAGAAAAAGTCCCATATCAATATCACTTATACTTTTCAAGAAGTAGTCGCTACAAACTTGTATTTTAAAACTCTATTTTTAGCTTTGGCAGCCATCTTGGATTTCACATCAACATGAATTTTTGCTAGGATCAACTAGACTTTATGGGCAACATTTCTGTAAAGTTTCATGAATATCCATCCAGTAGTTTCAGAGGAGTTGTTGTACAAATAAAAGTTTACGGACAGACAGACGGACGCTGATCAGAGAGTCGAGCTAAAAATGCATGAATACCGACACAGCAGAAGTAGTCGCAATCGACAATGAATTGATCGAGGATGTCGATGCTGTGGGGTTAGTTACTTATACATGTACATGTACTATGATGTAGCCATGTACTATGATGTAGCACTGTCGGTGCCGATCAAACTCGGGTTTGTGTTTTTCTTTTATATTATATTTAAAATTTCCACTTTGTACGACTATTGTCCAAAATAGTTCTCGTATTATATTGAAATGAAATAGCACATGGATATCCAGATATAGCTATATAGAAAACTGATAGTTCTAAACTAAATTGAAATGTCAGAATTTGTCATGGCAGTCAGTAGCGTAGCTGTCATTGGGAATTGTAGGCACGTGTCTGCACATTGATCAACTCCAGTAGCCATAACGCAGCATATGACTGACCTTTGAAAATGATGAAAATCAAGATGAGATGTCTAGCCATCTGTCTGAATTTACCTTGTTTTCCATCTGATATAAATGTGTACAGATATCAGGCAGTAGTCACTCATTCACATGTTTGTGCCTGGACATCATTTACAGCACAGCTACGCCCCTGGCAGTGTGAATAATAATTTCACTAAATTTACCCATGTTTTAGCTAGTGAAGGAAAACATATGCTGAAATGTTCTGCTAAAAACTGTCAAGTCCACGAACATGTCAAAATGAATGTAAACTCACATTATGCTTTTATTTATTAGTCCCCTTTATAGTTCCAGAACCAGATTTCCCTCATAGATACGCCTTTTAACGTTTCCAACCGGGAGGCTATTGAAAACAGCACAGGACAAGTTCCAATTGCACAGAACACGTAATTGGAACTTTGTAGTCCTGCACTGTTTTCTACTCTATCAGAAAATGTTAACAAAATTTACCTTGTATTAAAATAGTGAGAAAAGGCTTTCAGAATGGAAGAGTCCACTATTTCGCTTATGAGGGAAAGGGTTAATAATATTCTTGCAACTATGAAAGATATTACAACATTCAATAATTTCAAGTTTATAAATTACATATTGTTTCGATTTGAAGTGTGTTTAATAGCAACTTTGTGACAATTTCAAGAATGAAAGGTAATTTTAAGAACGGTTTGTGAATTTGAGATGTAGGCAGTTTTAACATATGGTGGATGTTGGTTACATTTATATGCAAAACAATTTGAAAAAAAAAAAACATAAAAAATGAAGCAATACTTTCAATATCAATATTACGAGAAAAACTTGTTTTATGAAGGAAAAAAAATCGGAAATTTTCTATATTTTTTTTTTTATCAACTCCTCATTTTTCCCATTTTTATTTTTATTTCCTCCTCCTACTGCATTTTTCTTCAAAATCTCCCGTAAAACTAATAATAAACAAGAGGGCCATGATGGCCCTATATCGCTCACCTGAGTTAATTTGAACCAATACAAGAGGGCCAGGGCCAAGATGGCCCTAAAGCGATCACCTGAGTACTGGCACATTATCGAACTTCTTCGAAATCTTATGGTCATATACAATCTGTGCAAGTTTGGTTAAGATTGTTCAAGAAATGTGGGCTCTGTTGTGTATAACAACATTGATATAGACAGTTTAAGACACTGACAAAGTTTGGTAAAGATCAAATACAAAATGAAGGTGCTAGAGAGTAACACCTTGGGCAGAGCCAAATGTGACCTCAGGGCTACATGTAATATATGAGAGCTGTGTGCTTTGTGGTTTTAGAGAAGAAGATTTTTTAAGTCTTTCCCTATACAAGTCTATGTAAAACGTGATCACTGGGGCGGGGCCAAATGTGCACCCAGGGTCACCATTTGAACAAACTTGGTAAAGGACCATAAGAGTATAGTAAATGCAAAATATTAAACCTCTGGCTCTTGTAGTTCCAGAGAAGAAGACTTTAATGTGTTTCCTATATAAGTCTATGTAAAACTGTGACCCCGGGGCGCAGCCAAGTTTGACACCAGGGTCACCATTTGAACAAAATTGGTAGAGGACCATGAGCTTATAGCAAAAGCAAAATATTAAACCTCTGGCTCTTGCAGTTTCAGAGAAGAAGATTTTTTTCAGTTTTTCCCTATACATGTCTATGTAAAACATGTGACCCTTGGGGCGGGGCCAAATGTAAGCCGAGAGTCACCATTTGAACAAACTTGGTAAAGGACCATAAGCTTATAGTAAATACAAAATATCAAACCTCTGGCTATTGTAGTTTCCGAGAAGATTTTTTAATTTTTTTCCTATATAAGTCTATGTAAAACTGTGACCCCAGGGGCGGGGACAAATTTGACCCAGGGGTCTGGAAATATTTTGAAAATCCACTTGCCCTGGGCAAGTGGATTTTCAAAAGTCACTTGCCCTGCCCATAATGTCACTTGCCCCACATTTAAGAACACTTACTTGCCCCAAAAATTGGCGTTGATCATTATTCGTGTTAAACGGGACGAACCGCCGCATAATTTGGACCATTATACTTAGAAAAGGAAGGGAGAATGTATTTTATGAATTAGTTAATACATTGTATTTATTCATATAAAAAAATCAAATGGTTGCATTTTCTTCTTTTGTGTCTATTACATCTTTGTGTTACTTAAATTATAAAATGATGAGACAGCACTTATACAACCTCATTTTATTACGCCCTCCCACCCCGCCAATCACCACACACACAACCCCATCATTTTTGATGACCATCCAAAAAAAATGCTTGGCAGCTAGTGTATGGAACTTTTAATGTCACAGTGTGTACAATTAACCAGTTGACAGAAAAAAGAAAGAAGCTATTGTATTCATTTAAATGTGCGACAAGCAAAGAAACAAGACAAAAACGTTATTAAAAATATTCTCTTGGCCCCCAATTTCTGCAACCATGGTAACGTTCCTACGGCTTTGTATTTTAACTAAAGGGAATTATATGAAAGCAAGAGGCATGAATAGGGGTTCCCTAGGAATTGTTTAAGAAGTAGTAGCAGTAACCTTATTTATCAAAAGCGAAAGTTCAGAACTTGAGAAAAAGTTCCATGATTGGTTTTGAAATCGCGAAAACCCATGACATGCGCATATCGCTACGTTATGCAACTTACTTGTGTAGTATGCACTTCCATATACGTTTAATTACGGATTATATCAATGAAATACACCAAATACCTCATAAAAACGCATTGGTAAACGAGTGCTTTGAGTAAAAGAAATGTATTTTCGTTACGATAAAAAGTTCGGCAAAATTATCTAAACAAAAACATAACGTCACGTGGGTCTGTCAATCATTATTTTGACACATTAAATTTGCAAATTAAGAAAGAGTTTTCTGGTTTGATTGGTGGAAGGTCCAAATGATGTTGAGCGATTTCTGAATTTATGGTTGGAAGGTCACGGACATAATTGCCGCGATTTCATTGGCCGATGGACACACGTCTGACGGTCGTGTCAGGATTGTTGTTTTCAAACGGTGTGAAATGCGCGTGTGGGTTAATTAGGTTGTTTATTGAAATAATGCCACAAATTAAGCTGCCTGGGGCGAGATTGTTGATTTGTACCGAAAGTTGTTTGATCTTATTAACAATCGCTAGCGGCGAAAAACAGCGGCAGGTTTTATTCAGTTATCAAAATGAATTTCTGATATGGCTAGTTTGTTCTGGAATGGAAATGTCCGTCGGGCAAGTGGCGGGCAACCAGATTTGCGAAGGTCACTTGCCCGCACCCAAAATCCACTTGCCCGGGGCGTCGGGCAACCGTATTTCCGGAACCCTGTTGACCCCAGGTTCACCATTTGAACAAACTAAGAAGAGGACCATAAGCTGATGCTACATGTAATACATGAGAGCTCCGTGCCATGTGGTTCCAGAGAAGAAGATTTTTTTCAGATTTTCCCTATACAAGCCTATGTAAAACTGTGACCCCCGGGGGAGGGCCAAATGTGACCCCTGGGTCACCATTTGAACAAACTTGGTAGAGGACCATAAGCTTATAGCAAATACAAAATATTAAACCTCTGGCTCTTGCAGTTTCAGAGAAGAAGATTTTTAAAGTTTTTCCCTATACATATCTATGTTAAACATGTGACCCTTGGGGCGGGGCCAAATGTGACCCCAGGGTCACCATTTGAACAAACTTTGTAAAGGACCATAAGCTTATAGTAAATGCAAAATATCAAACCTCTGGCTATTGCAGTTTCCGAGAAGAAGATTTTTAAAAAGAAAATCCTATATAAGTCTATGTAAAACTGTGACCCCCGGGGCGGGGACAAATTTGACCCCAGGGTCACCATTTGAACAAACTAAGTAGAGGACCATAAGCTGATGCTACATGTAATATATGAGAGCTCCGTGCCATGTGGTTCCAGAGAAGAAGATTTATTTCAGTTTTTCCCTATACAAGCCTATGTAAAACTGTGACCCCCGGGCGGGGCCAAATGTGACCCCTGGGTCACCATTTGAACAAACTTGGTAGAGAACCATAAGCTGATAGCAAATGCAAAATATTAAACCTCTGGCTTTTGCAGTTTCAGAGAAGAAGATTTTTTAAGTTTTTCCCTATACATGTCTATGTAAAATATGTGACCCTTGGGGCGGGGCCAAATGTGACCCTAGGGTCACCATTTGAACAAACTTGGTAAAGGACCATAAGCTTATAGTAAATGCAAAATATCAAACCTCTGGCTCTTGCAGTTTCCGAGAAGAAGATTTTTAAAAAAAAATCCTGTATAAATCTATGTAAAACTGTGACCCCCGGGGCGGGGACAAATTTGACCCCAGGGTCACCATTTGAACAAACTTAGTAGAGAACCATAAGCTGATGCTACATGTAATACATGAGACCTCTGTGCTTTGTGGTTTCAGAGAAGAAGATTTTTAAAAGTTTTTTCCTATATGTCTATATGAAAAACATGCAAAATCTCAATATACAAACTTTGGACCCCCGGGGCACGGCCATTTTTTACCCCGGGGACTTCATTTGAACAAACTTGATAGTCTAGACGTAGGCAATCATTTTAAAAGAAAAACTGTTGAAATCTGTCCAGCGGTTCTTGAGAAGAAGATTTTTTAAGGTTTCAACCATATATGGTAATGGCGGCCATCTTGGATGTCGCGCTGACCTAATTTTAACAAATCTAAAAAGCATTCATCTAAGGATCATCCACGTGAAGTTTGGTCAAAATTGGCCTTTCGGTTTCTGAGGAGAAGTCGTTTGAAGCAAAAGTTAACGACGACGGACGACAGACGACGGACGACGGACGAAGAGTGATCCCAATAGCTCACCTTTGAGCCTTCGGCTCAGGTGAGCTAAAAACTCTGGCCTAATGCTGATGTGTTACGTTTGTCACACAATTTTTTTTGTGTTTTATAAGCTAAAAGTTAGGGACATTGTCTCTTTCAATACCTAGCCTAGACTGCTCAGCAGCGTTCGACTGAAATGCAACATGATGCACAGTGAAGCTATACCGAGCAATTTTCTAGGCTGAAATCTGATTGGCTAATAGTAAGGTCAATCTGACGTGACCTCCAATGCAGTGTTGTCAGATCCTTAGTAATGTAGAGTATCGAAGCGTGACAAAGGGTCTGATTTTAATGAGACTGATGAGCATATAGATTTTTCCGCATTTTTATAAAAAGAATGTATTTCATATTGATACCATTTAGGAAAATAAATACAATTTAAACTGTTTATAATTGATTATTAATATGGAAAACATTTTCATAGAAAAAAGTGTTGTTTTTTTTAGAGTTTTTTCCCCTTTTACCTGAAGAATGTCAATGACATGTTCAACTTTATTTTTTGTTTTGTGTAAGTTAGTGCAGAAACTACATTCCAGGACTTCCCTGATTTTTGCATTTTATTCAAATTCCTTGATTTTTCCCGGCATGGAATTTATTTTTGCCATTTTCCCCATTTTTCAGAGTCTGTGGCCACAGCCTGTATAATGTCCATGATTTTTTTAAAAATAATTTAGAGTAAAAATTCACATTCATAATACAGGAAGTATATTCACTTACCCATTACCATAATTAGCAGTATCTGATCCTACACAATATTTGTGCAACAATCCAACCTAGTGCACTATGACTGTACCTGCCAAATTCACTGTAAGTACCCCCTCTAAAGGAAGGAATCGGATTATCCGCCGACACATTTACGGCAGTAGTTTTTAGCTTTTAATGGAACACTTGAAAGTTCATGGTCTACCTGTCTAGTTGGTCTAATTATCCACATTTCAATTCATAAATATATATCAATGTCACATACTAAGGCTTGAAGTAAATAAAAGTAAGTGCATGTTGTAGTTTTAATTATGAGGAGGAACAAAATTAATGTGAAAGCCAAACAGTAATGACAGTCCTCTTCTTTCTTGTCACACGGTAAAATGTATTTTTTCTAGGAATTTTAATTGTAACTTTTCTATACAAAAAGAAAAGAAACCCTGGTCCATAAAAGTGAAGGTTTTGAAATTTTCTGCATATTTGCAAACAATAACTATTATAAACTCATCATTTTAGCTGCATCAACTTGCATTGAAGTGGACCCTCTGATTGTCAGTAATAAGTTTCAATTTTCATGGCTTCATGCATTGCATGAATATTACATTGCTGTACAATTTTGTGATAACATTCAAGCTTTATGTTTGAGGAGAAGTAAGTTTTACATTCATGATTTGTTTGTTTGTTTGTATGGTGTTTTACTAAGTCGAGCTCCCAGTGGGATTCGAACCCGCAGCGGTGAGAGGCAAATGTTTACAACGCAATGTCAATAACCATTCGGCCACGGAGACGCTTTTTTCAAAAATTCCAGAAAACATTCAATTAACAAGCTGACTGTTACCTTGTGTTTTCCCATTCAACTCCATGCATTTTGTTAACTCATTAAATGCAATTTTTGACTTTTAGGAAATCAAACACTGTTAGTAAAGGAACGATTCAAACAAAGGTACATGTGTCACTACTTTATTGAGGCATACACTGGTCAGGGTAGTTTTGCTTAATTTGTCATTACAACTTCTTTTAATATTTCCAAAAATAGTTCTGCACACTTCCTTTTTTGACTCGGTATACATTTGAATATATATAACCATGTAAGTAACTAATTGCTTGTCCGAAAGTCACTGACCACAATTTACTTAGTTTATTCTCTATGATATAAATCAACTTAATCACTTCATATTTCTACGGCAATTTTTTTCTTTCATAATCATAACCCAGAGTAAAACTGACACCAAATGTGTATTTCGTTCTTCCATTAGTTCTCAACTTCTTAGTAAGGTTATCCTGGCAAAACATTGCTTCACAAACTTGCACCAAACAGGGTTAAACATGCCAGGCTCATCTATAAAGGGCAATAACTCTAGTAATTTTCATCAGATTTGTTTGCCCTTGTTTCCTACACATGATTAGGCATGAGTGATCTTGCACATATACTTTGTTCAGATTAGCTCTTATAGTTAAGAGGAGTATGTGGCACATCATTTACAATATCAAGACTAGACTTAGAAGTAAAAAGGGAAATAACTCCTGTAATATGTATCAGATTTATCTACCCTTGCTTAGTACACACCATAACCTGCTAGTGATCGCAGGGCTTTTTTTCATGATTTTGGGAACATGACCCGTACCCCTGGAATTGGGAATTTTAGCGTGATTTTTAATAAAATTCGGAAAAATATAAAGTAAAGCATTCCTTTCATAATTATACCTTTAATACTGTTTTTTGTACACCAAGATAAACAGAAGCAGTTATTTAAGCTTTTGAACCCCAATCATTGGATTGACACACACAATTTTTTTTACTGAAAACAACACTGTCATACACTTTCAATGGTGTCTGCGGCATTGGGTCAATATTTTACGATAATTTAACCTAACCAGGGCGCGAAAATTCCACTCGTCCGCTCGCTATGACGAGTGCTCACAGGCCTCAACACTAACTTTTTTTTCAACTAGCCCGGTCGGGCTAGTAGACGCAGAACCTGCTAGCCCTGACCCAAGTTTCATGTGCCCTGACCAAGTTACATCTCGAAAGGGGAAATCAACACTGACAAATCGGCAAATGCGGTTGCCGTAAGACAACAAAATGGAAATGAGTCTCAAATGTCGCAATATTGTTTCACATCATGTGCCCTGACCAAGGTACATCTCGAAAGGGGAAATCAACGTTGAAAATCGGCAAATGCGGTTGCCGTATGACAACAAAATGGAAATGAGTCTCAAATGTCCTAGGTTTTAAAACAAGAAAACAAAATTTGAAAGTTTATTTATGTTTTATTTAGCTTCCGTATGCATTAGCTTCCGTGTGCATTGCGTTTAAACGGAAAAGGGGGCGTGAACTTTTAACGTTTGCCACGGTTCAAGGTTTGGAAGTCCAAGAGAAATTCAAAGCTGCAATAACGGCATTGTCTGTGAAGCTATTTATTGGAGTGGCACTCGAGATGAGAGGCTATATATTAATCACCGAAACTGAAAGTACGGTTAACCTTTTCAATGTCAAACCACGTTTTATTTCACACGGTCCCTAATTGGCGGGGTCATGGTCATTCCGTCCATGTCACTCGCAAGCTTTCAAGTGATGCAGGTGCGGTTTCATTACGCAATTTGCATTCATGAGAGCGTACCCATGACAGTAAAATTTACCCGTAATTAAAGATAATCAGAATCATATACCATTCAAGCACCTAGAATATTTAAATACTAATATAAAAATGGAAAATACAGTGAAAAACTTACCTCTGTCTGACATTTTAGCTGGCACTTCGGAATATTCTACAAAAGGAAGCAAGATCGAACAACCAATCAGAATAAAGCTTACACGTGGCTACTAAAAGTCGGGACGATAAAATTAGAGATATGTGCACTGCTCTGTGATGAACGCAAGTAAATCGGGTTTTGAATGTGTAACTTGGTATTCAATTTCCAAGACCGTCGTTTATCTAGACTAATGTCGTTTATTTGGACTTTTATATCGTTTATCTGGACTTTCATGTCGTTTATCTGGACTTTAGAGCGGCCTTCGACAAAGTACCCCACAAAAGCTTATTGAGTAAGGTAAAATCTATGGGCGTAACTGGTAAACTATATGACTGGATAGAAGACTTTTTGACAAATAGAAGACAAAGGGTGATGGTCAATGGGCAGGTCTCAGAACTCAGAGATGTCACAAGCGGGGTTCCCCAGGGCAGTGTTCTTGGGCCTGTTTTGTTTCGTATTTACATCAATGACCTCCCAGACGCCATGTCCTGTACCACCAAACTTTTTGCTGACGACACAAAACTGTACACATGCATAAGTAGCACACAGCGTGCGATGGACTTACAGGACAGTATCTTCACTGCATGTGAATGGGCTAAAAAATGGCGAATGACATTTAATGCTAAAAAGTGCAAACATCTACATATTGGCAATAATGATGATGAATCCAATGTATTTTATATCAAAGATAATGTGAATAAAATAGAAGAAATTACCAAGGTAATACACGAAAAAGTCCTAGGAGTAACATTTGACTCAAAATAGTAGTTCTCCTATCATATAAGTGGTAAAGTATCTAAGGCCAATAGAAACCTTGGCCTAATCAGGGAGTAAGAATACAGGGAGGAGAAACGGGTTCATAAACGCACTAGTTAATCGATTTATGTTGTCGCGCTAGAACGCCGCCATTTACTCTTGTATCGATACAGGTAAATCGATCGTAAGCGCGTTACATTTGAAAAGTTAAAATTTCAGCCAGCATCTCAAATTAGGCAGTTTTTACAGCCTCTTTTGTACGGCTTTCTGTTATAATCAACATCACGAAATTACCTTCTTGACAAAGATAAATATGTCTACTATTCACTTCTTTTTTATTATTAATGCATAATATAACCCAAACTTCGTATCTCGTTTGCAATAGCTCCACACCATTTTCAATTTGAAAAATTAAAAATTTCAGCTGATATCTCAAAAGGCACATTTACATCTCCTATTTTTAGGCTTTGTCTTATAATCACCACCATGAAATTACCTTCTTGACAAAGATAAATATGTCTACTATTCACTTTTTGTTATTATTAATGCCTAAATAACCCGTAGTCTCGTATCTCGTTTGCTATAGCTATACACTATCACCATTTTTTATATGGCGCAGAGTGGCGCCATCTTAGTTACACGGAACCGTCTGGTAAAATGTGCTTTTATACATGCAAACAAATACACGCTCTGTATCAGAGGACGAATGTTTACATTTCGCACCTTTATTGAGTTTGTAAGTGTTATAATTTATAAGAACGCACCTTTATTGAGTTTGTAAGTGTAATAATTTATAAGAATGCTGTTTATTACACACGCGCGAAACAACCTGAAATAGTTATTTTCACGCAGTAGTGAAACACACGCGCGACAACATCCGTTTCTCCCATTGTGTCCGCCAGGTTCGCTGCGCTTCTGACCTGTGTACTTCAGCGCGAGGCATGTTGGGATTGAACTACTTTCACAATGGCGGCGTTAGAAGGTTTTGTAATTTCGCGACTAGTGATTTTTCTAATTTTTCCTAAATTTACAAGGTAATTTGTTTCAAAATGGCATTTGCCTATAAACCGATACTTGCTACGCCTGTCAAGGGGTTAAAATCATGTCTAGCATGTGATAAAAGTACGTCAGAACATGTAAGAAGCTTAAAAAATGTAGCCATGCGAATCATATTGACAGCATATATAATGATTTACTGTCAGTTTTGAATGTACAATTGTCCAAGGATATGCCAGACATTTTTAAATGTAATACCTGCTTACGAATCGTTTAGAAGGTCGTCGAAATGAGAGCCGCTTGTCAGAGACATCTGCTAAACCCAGTGCCTATTTACTCCCACTGCTACATGTACAGGTATGCTAGCTCATCTATATACCGGTGTACATGTCATAAAATGGATCCAGTTGAAAGCGAAAATATAATGATTTAAAACTATGTGTGATAGAATGATAAAATAATCCAATATGATTTAGGTTAAACCTATAGGACGAGCACAGTTCATGTCTGATTATGCAGTATGTGCAAGTCTACCTGTAAGTGTATGAATCGTGACATTCCACCTCCACCCCAACACATTTCAATTCGTTCCCAGACAGATATGATATGGACCGAACTTCGAAATGCTATCTAGTCACGATCCAGTCTGGATCGACAACGGCTGAATCACCCACCGTCATGAAAGCTAGACAAATGTGCAGCCGAATCGGGACTCAACCCCGGGACCTTTTTCGTTCTTCCTACTTTCGGACTACCTTTACGATACTCTACATACCGAGTTAATTGAGCTAATCGGTCGTACTATCATACAGTAAAAAGCAACATGAATTTTTGCTAGGATCAACTTCATGGGCAACATTTCTGTACAGTTTCATGAAAATCCATTAAGAAGTTTCAGAGGAGTAGTCGCTACAAATATAAGTTTACAGACAGACGACGGACGCCGCACCACGGCATAAGCAGAGATCAGTCGAGCTAAAAATCATTTATTCATTTACTGAATTGTGGCATTCATTGGATTCTTTTTGTCGACTTCATTAATTGATATTTTGGTATGTTTGGATACAATTATAACATATTCACTCACCATGGCGAGCAGACAAGTGGAATTGTCCTGCCCTGGATCATTACAGCTGGTATGGGATGTTGGAACCAGCATCTTTAATCCATCGTATGAGCAAAGATGAATTGGGACTTTACGGCGCACCAACACAAAAAAGGTTATATGGCGCCAAACAGGGATGAACATACCAGGCTCATCCTCCATTTACATCTAGATAAAATATGGAAACTGGACCTAGAACATTTTGAGCAAAGATGGGATGTCACTACAGAATAACACTCTCCTCAAGAAGAGAAAGTGTCTTTATCCTATGTATATATTTAAATGGTTTTCTATGACTTGACATGTACATTTTTTCTGTCAGGCATTTAAAACCTGCATTGGATAATTACACAAACATCATTTACATGTGACTGCAACATTAACATATCATCTGGACTGCTGTGAAATGGATTTAGATAAAGAGCAGAGATGATGTCAACTACAAAACAGCTGTATCACAGTGAAAAAAAAGAAAGAAATATATATCCTTTGTATGTTTAAACAATTGTGTGTGACTGATAGTATTCTGTCAGCTTTGGATGGAGGTTCATATCTGAAAGCATTGAAGTCGTTGGATAATCCCAATTATAAATTTAAAGGGACACATGGGAATCTTGTTTTTTTATTATATAACATATACTTTTTCCACATATATGCAATTGTTCAGTCATTTATATTAATCAAATTGACTTTGTTTTTGTATATTACTAACTATTGGTGATATTGCAGCAATATTATATGTAAACCGTTGGTTGCCAATTAAAACTGAAAATTTAAATTTTATGTCAGACGCGAATTGATTAAAGAGGCACTACCTATATCTATGCGATTTTAATGTAAAATTTTAAATACTCAATATTACTGCATTTATATGTATACAAAGCTATTTTATGAGTATTCTAAGAAGAAACATGGTTCTCATTTCAGTTCTGTAAATTATTAATTATGATCAAAACAATATCTTGAATAAAATGCTGCCCAGCCGTTTATTCCTGCCGGAGAACTACGAGTTTATACGATTTTATCGGACATGCGCAATGCGATTCAGTTGAACGAAAACAAACAACTCGGGGCAGTTCCGATAGTAAACGAATCGATCGGAACTCGTCGCCAATCCGACGAGGCAGTTCCGATTGTAAACGAATAAGATCGGAAAATCTCCATAATCGGCTTGTCTAAAACAATTACGAATACAATTTCAAAAATCCGATCTTTTCAATCCTGTTTTTCCCCAGCAAAACGCATATTACATGGGGTGAAATAATTGCCATTTACCTTTCGCATAGTCCTCTTTACAATTGAGTAAAGTTTATATCAATTGGTGGACAAAAAGATAT
Source organism: Cyrtodaria siliqua (assembly GCA_037043455.1). Lineage (NCBI taxonomy): Eukaryota > Metazoa > Mollusca > Bivalvia > Adapedonta > Hiatellidae > Cyrtodaria > Cyrtodaria siliqua. Next base: position 525,148 of record JAWPHD010000221.1, read on the forward strand.
AGGTAGAGCATCTTTAATGCTAAGCAGCTTCAAGATTGCCTTGTGTTAAACACAGTTAATTAAATACGGTGGTAACATTGCTCAGGGGATTACAGAAAATATAGAATGCCATTATGGTAATATGTTACACCATTTTTATTTATTTTTTTCATTTTTGCATAAAATGGTTTAGGTTTGCTCTGTTAAGAAATAAAATCAGTTTTTGTGTGTTTAAGCAATTTACGAATTTGATCTAAGAAGGCCCCAACACAGTATGTGTTTGTAGGATATACTTTAGTTAATACTTACGGTTGTCATGAAAGTCTGTTCTGTCTTCTTTGTAATGGGAAATCCATGGGCAGATGTAAGTGATGAAATACATGATTGTAGAAATAACAGCTTATCCCAAATCACTATCCAATTGCAAATGCAGAACTTAAATACACACTTGCAAGATGGATAGTTTCATGTGATAGCAAGAGGTCATGACTATGTCCCATTTCCTTTATGATCTGGCACAAATGCTAGCTGCAGACTGCTGTTATCACCTTATGAGTATCTGGCCTGGTTTCTTGCTATACTTAACTAGGGTATGCAGATGCTAAAATATAAAATACATAGCAAGTATAGGTACATGTACATTATCACTGTGTAGGACTTACATGTATAATGAAGAATGAGTTATTTCTATTCCTTTCTACTGACACTGAACACAATCAATTTTAATTTAATGTCATGGCAGCCTCATTTCCGAAGAAGGGATTGTTAGTTTTTTGTATCAGTATCACTGATTAACACAGACCTTCAGTGAGATCTTTGGAGTAACCTGTTTCTACAATACACTGATCGATACATGATTACCTGCATACATAAAAGGTCTACATTACTTTATTATTTTAAAAGGTACTAGTATGCCATATACATTGCTTTGGCATAACTGTAACTACCCATAGACTGCAATAGCTACCTCAATACAATATCGACAGCCGATGATACTGAACACAGCTACATGTAAAATAACTGAATCCTAACCATATGTCTACCATAGCTCAGTAGGTATAGTGCAAGTATTATGCTGACAAAAAGTCGCCCCAACTACAACATCATCAGTGTTATTATTTACTGGTCCTTTGGGATAATCAGGCCCATTCTGTGTAGATTTAAAGTAGAATATCGCTTTAGTTGGTGCTAGGCGGCGTGAGGTGTTGCATATTATAATTACCTCTCATGAACAGACTCAATAAAACCGAGACTGCTACTTTTCTCTCTTGTTTGTGTTTGTTGCTTCCAAGGGATCACCTTTTCAGTACTTATTTACATATAGAGATGCATAATGTTACGTTGAATAAACCACATTTAACATTGTATCATTAACAGAAAGCAATAACATTCATTTAAAAATTATTATTCTGTGATTAAATCCATCAAAATATCTGCCATGACAGTAAAATTGACCGTATTTTAAATTGAATGTACCCATATTGGTGTTTTAAACTGAGATAGCACCAAAAGATGATTCATAGCTATACATATATATTCAATACAGGAAGACGAAAGTGTACCAATATTTCGTATAATGGCACGCTTTTCAAATATATTTTATGGTATATGCTCAGAACCCCTAGTTGGACATTCTGTAACTAATACATGTTGTATCTCCTATTGATATCATTGAGCATGAATGTCGTTTTATTTTGCTTGTAAAATATTTTGTCAAGAAGTCTGTCTCCTCCCACAAATAAATCAAACAAACTTACTTTCTTCTATTTTTGTTTCTGCTTGCCAAATATGTTTTCTCTCAAACAGTTCCCAATCCCCCACCCCTCCAATAACTGAAACGTTTCTACGACAATGTATCCAACAATATCAAATATGGGCCATGTAAAAAGAAGGTGGTGGGGTAGAAAATATCATAAAACTGACATAACTTCCTTATTTTTAGGCCCATAGCACTAGCGGATCCAGGGGGGGCGCACCCGGCGCGCGCCCCCCCTAAAAATTCCGGATCATACATGTATGTCCATGTTACTGTAGATAAAATATCAAACAATTTCGTTGCACGCCCTCAGTATACTTTTTTTTTCTCTCGCTTCGCTCGCTCGGCGCATAATGGCTAACGAGTGGTTTAATTAACACATTGTTAAATCCTTTTATTGAAAACAGACTTTTTTATTCATACATGTATGTCCATGTTACTGTAGATAAAATATCAAACAATTTCGATGCACGCCCTCAGCATAAAAAAAATTCTCGCTCGGCGCATAATGGCTAATGAGTGGTTTAATTAACACATTGTTAAATTCTTTTATTTGAAACCGGACTTTTTTATTCATACATGTATGTCCATGTTATATCAAACGATTTCGATACACGCCCTCAGTATAAAAAATGTTCTCGCTCGCTTTGCTCGCTCGACGCATAATGGTTAATGAGTGGTTTAATTAACACATTGTTAAATCTTTTCATTTGAAAACGGACTTTTTTATTCATACATGTATGTCCATGTTACTGTAGATAAAATATCAAACAATTTCGATGCACGCCCTCAGTATAAAAAATGTTGTCGCTCGCTTCGCTCGCTCGACGCATAATGGCTAATGAGTGGTTTAATTAACACATTGTTAAATCTTTTCATTTGAAAACGGAATTTTTTACCCTATCAATTTACTGAAAAGGTATGTCATTCAGATAAATTATACCTTAACGCATCGATCCCTCACCTCGGTCACAGTTATTATAGCATACTTTTGAAAATAATTGACATCGGATAGGTCTACGTACTTCGATTTTGTTATACAAAATAATCACTTGCGGTAATGCGGAATAAGCAATAGCGGTAATGCGGTGCGGAGGTAGACAAAAGCCATATTTTGCTGTGATGCGTCTTAGTATAGAGGCCTATCGTCAGGTTGTGACGTAGCCGGTGTATGTATAGAATGCCGTTTCTCCTACCTCCTGTATACTTACTGCCTGGCCTAATGTATAAAACGTTTACGTACATGGACAGAAAATTTTTCTGTGTTTATACAAATCCCTTGTTAGACCCCACCTTGAATACGCTACGGTGGTTTGGGCCCCCTACCTAAAAAATGATACAATTGCTATAGAAAATGTCCAAAAAAAGAGCAACTAGGATGGTGAAAAACCTCAATAACTTTCCGTACCATTTAAGACTCGCTATGCTAGGGCTACCAACCCTTGAGTATAGAAGAGAGCGGGCTGACGTGATTCAGGTTTATAAAATCTTAAATAATATCGATACAGTTGACAAAAATAAACTGTTCACTCAGGCCTCTGATCTTGGTACAAGGCGAAACTCCATGAAACTAATGGGAAAAAAAGAGCAAGAATTAATATTAGGAAAAATTCATTTGCTTACAGAGTTGTAGAATCTTGGAAGAAAAACTAATAAGGAACCGGAAGTCTTTTACTTATGAAAAGACCAAATTCATAACCAGACTGGGAAAAACAACCATTTCTAAACGGGCCTAAGAAACCTATTGGTTTACACCGGCTTCGACTACAGTATGAACAGTATAAACAAATGGAACTGATATGTTCGGTCTACATATGAATACTCCCAGCTGTATCTATATATCTGTAGTAAGTCGAAGTAAGACACCAATACTGGCTTAATAACTTCGGGAGAGTGCGCGTGTTACTTTTGATGCTTCAACACCCCCTTTCGAAGACCTGGGTAGAACCAGTACTAAGCAATGTGGATTAATTATCTTGCTCGAGGATAAATAACATGGCCATGGCGAGGATCAAACCAACGACCTTTCGATCTCAAATCCGGTACTCTACCACTGAACCACGCACGCCACACGCGGGTCGCAAGTCAATACTGAATATAAGAATAAAGTGAATCAGTTGTTTGGACCATGCAGATATCTAAGAAGTAGATATTGGGCACTTTCTCAAATCTCACATAATCGCGTATGACAATGGGTGCGTTCAGGGTTCTCCCATCGGCAACCACGTTGGTTAACATTGTGTTACCAATGACCACCGATGGTAACATTTGGTAGCAGCGAGGCCACCGATAAGAATTCTGGTGGTTTCGTCTACAAACAAGTTCGTCTACATACAGTTTCGTCTACTTCGCTAAGTGGTTTCGTCTACATGTGGTTTCGTCTACATGATTAATATATAGTGAACATTTTGTACTGTGCTACCGTATGTGTGAAGAATTAATTGACGATTTCTAATCATATTTAATTGGCAATCCAACGTACACAATTATTCCTTATTGTATTTTTTAAAAAAAAATACCGAGTTCCTTGTTTTTGGTATAAATATATATAGAGAGAGAGAGAGAGAGAGAGAGAATAACTCAAAGACAATATAATTTTTTTATTATTATGGTTTTATTAAACAAATAATTTAAAATATATATACAAATATTTTCTTTGTCAAAAATGTACAAGATATTTATTATAATGATTTTATTAAAGGGAATGTAGCGACACAGCCAAACAAACTCTATTATTGAGAGTTCTGAAAAACTTAGAAAACGGTGAAAGAATTATCAAAATTGGATGATAGACAAAAAAGATATGACCATTTAAAGCTTGTTCTAAAACGAATATGAGAGCTGCCATTTTTAGAACTATGACGTCATAATTCCATATTACCTTATATGGAATATTGATAAGTATCATTTAAAACGAAGAAAATCACTGCAAATGAATGATTTTTTTTTACTTGGTGATATAAATCATTATTGCCAATAAGTAGTACATATTTTTCATACAGTTGATGTCATTTTTTCCCTATAAATCAGTAAATTTTCATATTTATAAATATTCCATATATGGTCATTTAGAACCGTGATGTCATAGCTCCCAAAATGGCCGCTTCCATATCCGTTTCAACAGAAACTTCAAATGATCATATCTTCTTTGTTATCATCCGATTTTGATAATTCTTTCACCATTATTCAAGTATTTCAAAACTCTCAATAATAAAGATGGTTTGGCTGTGTCGCTACATACCCTTTAAACACTTTAATACTTGTGCAAATATATTCTTTGACAAAATCCGTATTTTTTTTTTATTGCAATGAAATTAAAAACAGTTATTAAATACAAAACGTACAAATATATCCTTTGTCAAAACAGGATTTTTATTATAATGAATTAATTAAATACAAAAAACGTGATTCTGCACAATTTCAAATAAACAAACAAATTACTACCTCAGGTGTAGAGTCGCGGGAAGATTGGTTACCAACGTTCTCCCTATCGGGAACCAACGGCTAACGACGATGATGACGACGATGACCGATAGAAGCCGGTGTTTACCGAGAGTGTTTTCGGTGACCGATGGAAGAATCAGGCTTGCCAAATCTCCGGATAAAACCCGAATTCTCCGGATTTTTCAGTCTCTCTCCGGATCTCCGGATCTAAGTGTACAATCTCCGGATTTTCCCTCAAATCAAAATGTTCATGATTTACTTACACAGCTAAACTTTCACAGTTTATTAGCTATTTCCCGAAATGGTCGTGTTGCGCTCCCTAGTCAGACGATTAATTACAAGTGTCGAATCAGTGGCGGTCAGAAAAAAAAAGTAAGTGCACTTTCATAAAAAAAAAAAGAGAAAAAAAAAGAAAAAAGTTGTGGTAAAATTAAGCAAGTCTTTCTAATCGAATTACTATGCTAATCTATTATTTTCTATAACTATCAAACAATGCATCAACTTGTATTAATTGCATAAACAATTTAAATTTGCGCTTTACAAAGAACTAAATGTGAAAATGAAGTCGCGCTCCAAATTTCCTTTTAAAAAATGTTCTTCGCGCGCTTTAAATCTTAAAATTTAAAAATCTCAGGATTTTGTGTTAAAAAGTTTTGGCAGGCCTGTAGAATCCTGAATGCACCCAATACGTGAAACTGCCGAAGGTCGTTCTTCATTTTCTCTTTTTATATTTAAGACAGAAACAATATAATAATATCACTGCACACAGGTTATAATTCTCTTTAATTTGAGACCAGTTGCAGACGCATGTTGTGAAAATTGACACAATCGAGATCTATACAGTTACAATTTTCAGTAAAACTACAACAACGTAAAACTACAACAACAGGAAGTAGGTCATAGTCGGAATTTTAAAACAATATGTGTCGAAATTTAAGGTAAACATAGAAATAAAAGTTATGTAATATGTTATACTACTTTAAACTGAGTATATTGTACCAGTTTGTCATCTTGTGTTTCGTTTCGACAAGAGTCATGCATATGGTAATACATATCAATATATATCGTTTGTTTAAATAGTATTATTGAAACTCTTTACTCATAACTAATTGAGCCTGATAGAAAATATTCAGTAACACTTCATGTATTGCATGATGTATATATTTGTGTTCTATATATGTACATATATGCTGACTTTCGTCTATGTTAACTTTTGAATTTGTATTGTATGCTATAATTATATGTATATGCTCTCCTACATCTTGGAGGAAAATAAAGAATCTATCTATCTATACAGTTACAAATGAAAGTACATACGTGAAGTTTAGAGTATTTTCTATCATAAAGCATATGTTGCGAATCTCTGTTTTATTACGTCTCTGAACCATGTACACAAAATAGTGTACACCATATGTCCACCATATCTTCAAAAACAGTTCATTAGAATCTCTGACATTTATTAATATAATACTAGAAGTAGCTCTTACAAAGTTACATTTAAGGTGGCGATGAGCTTTGATGAATGGGAAAATGTGGTATTTTAAAAACTACAATAGATAACAATACGAAATTGTGTATGTTTTATTGTTTCCCAAAAGGCCTGGTAACAACTGGCTCTCTTCCCAAACACTTGCAATTATTACAAAGGGGTAAAACAGTTTTAAATGTTTTCCGCAAGTCCGAAAGAGGGTCAGCTCCAACAGCAATGAGTACATGAGTCGGCTGGGATCAGTTCAGCTCCATACAGTGTGATCTCCAGTGGGGCCTGACATGTTATGAGTGACTTGACTTCCATGCTCTTCCTGAATACCGGTATATGACCGTCAGGAAGGATGGGGGACCCACAGGTGTAGTCAAATTCTGCGGTTGACATACATGCAACCAAGAGCAGTTCTTGCCTCCCAGACAGCTGAAAAAATATTCAAAGTTATAATGTCAAATGTTAATTGACCATTTGAATAGTTTTGTAAAAGTGTTGACTTACATGTATATTACTTCTCTAACATCAGAAAGTTATAAATATTTATAAATTTCTCATGTTAGTTATTATGAGCCTATATTGAGGTTGAGTTCAGAAAATTATTATGGAACGGCATACTTCTTCAAGAAGTTATAATGCAGTAGTAGCGATGCCAATGCTTAGTGCTGAGAAGCATGTAAACATATGCACATTAATATTACTATTTTAGAAACAAACTTACGACAGGTGGCCTGGAACTCTGGGCATTTACCGACCTGTCTGTGGTACTTGTCAAACAATTAAACAATCGATTCTTTATAGAGAGTGCACGCCATAACATTAGCGCTTCCATGTGCTGACATTTTTGAAACTGTACATCCAAAACAGCACTTGGAGACGCCATTTTGACTGTTTTATACCAGTTCTGTGCACAGTATACCGTGAAATTCATACGGTTTTCAAAACCGCACCGCGAAATTGAAAATTGCACCGTGATCTCATGAACATTATTATTTTTTCATTTTTTTTTTTCATTTTTTTTTTTCCCCAATTAAATAAAAAGGAGTCGGGAGTGTTTTCAGAGGGTCGGTCGGGTTACAGTAAACTCGGGTATAATTTTATTTGGCCTAATGCTGTTTGGTTCTGGAATGGCTTACCAGAAAGCACCAAGCAATATCAAACAATCGTTATTTTAAAAAACAGTGAAACAACATTCGTTCGAATCCTTCAATAAGTAAAGCTACAAATGTGAAGTTTGTTTTAAATGAGACAGTGGAGATCGAATATTGATGAATAATTTGAAACTTTTATCTTTTTAACACACACTTACAGTTTTCTTTAAATTATTTCAGTCTGAGCAGCCGATTATCGGCGGTATGTTTGAGTTCATGTAAGGGGAAAGGACTTCGTTGCAAATAATTCTATAACTTTTCCGGGTGATCAGAGACGTAATATATACACCACCAGATGCAGTCAAATGCACGCCATAAGTGCATTTGCCATTACTTCTTGCTGGGGGAGGGGTGGGGGTGGGGGGGGGGGGGGGGTGGGGGAGGTGGGGAGGACAAGAATGTAATTACTATTCCCAGCTTCTTCTTAATAGTTATAATGGTGACTCAGTACTTTTTTATTCTGTGTGTGTTACTAAACAACTTAACATAGGCTTTATATTCCATAACCTTTATATTCCATAACCAGGCACCTGTCATGATGTGAGGATCATATTTTAGTGAGAACAATATGCACAACGTTTGTTTTTGGTGTTGGGGAGGCGGATGGGGTCTTAACCGAACCGACGATTTCTCCTTACTTACTACTAACAGATAATTCCAGTGGTTTGTTTCTCTTTGCACGTTTTCTCATCTAAGGACTTCCAGTATGTGTTTAACATACTCCTGAAGTTATTTAGACTCATTGCCGTTACCTTATATCATGGCTCGGCATATTATTCAAAGTATCTGCAACTCTGTTTTCAAAGAAGTGTTTATTATGTCTAGCCTTCTGTGTTCTTTGAAACCTTAGGACCGTTTAGAAATGTTTCCAAAAAAGTGTATAGGTACAGCAACCATATTCGGCAATACTAGTACATCGTCATTTACGTTAGCGATTCATAACGAATTATTATAAATACTCTGCAGTGCTCGAAAAGTAGGATAGCCCGACGCCCGGGGCGCTTCGAAATCCATTTCTCATTTTGCAGACAAGGAGCCCGTCGGGCCTGTCTACAAAAAAATTCACAAGATCTATTTCACTTGATCTCAAGATCCTCAATACTCCAATGTGTATTGTGAACTGTGAAAACACTTGCAATAAAGTAATTAAAATGTGTGTGAAGTATGAATATTTTGCCTGGCTTCGTGTCGGCAATTTGTCACAACAGAGATCGACAATTATTGACATTAAATTACATTATCCTGCTATTAGGGTTGTGTTGTCTTTCCTCTTTGATAAGAAATACCATTTTTGGCATTCAAAACACATTAATGCATGAGTAGTATAGAAACTGGTGGTACGAGCACAGTTTTCCCTCGCGGGGAATGAGACCAACTAGTGAAATATGTCAGGGGGTACTCAGGCGTGACTCTCATTTACACCACTAAGATCTAAATGTAAGACACGCCTAAATCAACACTTCAACATATTTCAACAGTTTTCTCAGGCAACCCCGCTCTGGAAAACTCCGCCCCATACCACCAGTTTCTATACTACTAATCAATCCGGTTTGCCATTTTAATAACATAACATTTGCAACTCGTCAGGAGAGCGCAATTTTATTTTATGTCTACTATCGTCGAATCTACTTTCGGCGAAGTTTTTCAATAGCATTTGCAACTCGTTAAGCAAAGTCAGACGGAACCGGGCAGTAGTCTTCATCATCGCTCCGCATATCATTTTACTTATATGCTAGCGTATCTTGTCCATTATCTAATATGATAAACTTTTTTTTATTTATTGCATAGCTACTTATGTTATGCTTTTGTGATCTAATAACTTTCATCTCATGATGAGCTTCTGTTGCCGTAAACAAAATCTTTTTGTAATCGTCATGTGCTATCTGTTTTTTAACAACACACTTTTTAACACCCTTGCATTTATTTGCGCTAACCTCATTATCTAGCACATATGAATATAGTTTACTTCGCAACCCAACAAATTCAACAATAGATATTCCGCACGTTTCATCTTTCATCTTGCCAATAACTTTTTTATTATCATTAAAATGAAACTGACTTTTTGGATCATAATCACAATTATCAAACAGTTCTTTATCATTGTAAAAGTCTGCGTACACATCTTTTGTTTTTATTTCATAACACAAGGAATCGGTATCAGTAAATAGTAACTTAGCTTTTTTATCATAATTGTTTTTGATATAGTTGTAATGGAAATCATACATCAAATATTTTGACAAGTCTAAATTACACATGCCAACATAAATAGGACGATTTAAAACTAATCGTTCTTTTATTCTGTTTACAGCAAATAAATTGTTATTAAACATTTTACAAGAAATAAATGAAGGTCTTGCCGCATATTTTAAAAGAACCTCCTCGTCGTGAGTCAATTTAACATTAATTCTTTTTCTCAAGTTTTCCATAGTTTTACCAAAAACTGAATTGTTCATCAGTTTGAAGAAATCCTTTTCAAAAGCATTATTACCAGCTGTCCTCTTGGTAGTATTAAAATCTATGTATGTCTTTAACCACTCTGATTCGTCAAACTGTAGTATTCGATGTATTTTTGTCACCTTTAATCCAAGCGTTTTGTACAATTCTAAGTTTCTAAAATGCACGACATACTTTTCTTTATTTTTCAACTTCGTAACGAGTTTATAAACACTACAATTTCCTAGATTAAACTTTTGTTTTAATTTTTTACAATAGTCTGACAACCACTCATCTTTTATATTTAAACTTTCTGGGGCGAGAGGATAATGATTATGCGAGTCATGTAGTTTTTCGGGATACTCGATATCGCACTCAACAATGTAATTTGATTTTCCTTTTTCAAACTTATCAACCCACTTGAAGTTGCCAGATGGTAACGGTTGACACATGGCCCACCCGTACAAGTTATTGGCATCAAGATATATGATGTACTTGCTTTCTTTTTTCTTGTCATAGTTTTTCATATATTTATTATTAGCCTGTGAGTATCTATTTGCGATATAACTTGTGCCGCCTCTTAATCCTTTTTCCACAAACAAATATTGATCAATATCAGTGATGAAGTCAAGTTGAATACCAGTCATCTTGAGGCACGCATCCCAGGCTAACCCAGGACTACTGAAGTAATGGCAAGGATCTAATTTGTAATACTCAATACACATTTTTCTAAAGTTTTCAAAAACATCTGTCAGCAGCAGCACATCAGTCTTAAGATACAGATCATGATATTCTCCCATATTTTTAATCTTAAATGTTTTCCATATTTGTTTAGCGTGTTCATAATCCGCATCTGAAATGTTCTCATCATTTAATTGAGAATAAAAGCTATCTTTGCCGGGTAACTTAGTATCCCCGAAGCGTTCAAAACTGTTCATGTAATCATAAGGATAAACACCTTTTCTTTTTAGCAGGTCTAACTTTTTACCGCTGTATTCTTGAGATATGTATTGAAACGACGGAACGTTTTTTACTAGATTATCTAATGATTGGGACATGAACTGGAAACTATCAATAAATACTAAACTTTTTCCTAACATGAAAGCCATATACTTTTCCATGTTATTTGGTATCACATTTATGTTTTGTTTAAACTTTCCGATGTGTTGCATTATGAAGTGAGAGTCATATCCTCTCAAGTTATGAAACACAACAGGTATTTTTCTAGTCAACCTGAAATTAATATTACATATGTCATGGGCGCTTCCTCTGTACTTTCCAGTTATATGGCAATGATCTCTAACTTTTCTAACGGAGTTTTCATATGCTACTGTACGACTTGGGTCATCTTTTTTAAGAGTTATTGAAAAACCATTACCGCAAATATGGCATGATTTAGATTTTTGGAATCTAGCTTCTTCTTCCTGTGACATCACCAAATCTTTCTTAAAATGCGTATTCATAATTTTCTTGCACCACTTTTCTTCTTCTATCATTTTTTCTAAAAACTTGTAAACAGCATCAGGTCCTCTATACGTTACAACTGGTTTTGAATATTGATCATCATAACAACAAACAACCTTGTATCCATAACCACAATCAGTATGTTTTTGATATGCTTCTGTGTGTGATTTTTTAGGATTGTTCGATACTGAAGAAATACTTTCAGTTACTGCTTCAAAATCAGCATATATGACAAACGGAACCATTAGCTGTCTGTCGTAGTTTTTAAACTTAACTTTTTCATCTTTGTATGGCATCTCTACTGCTTGTTTTCCGTTAAGTGAAAGACAATCAGGTTCATGCCTTTTTAACACACGTTCTAATGTAAAGCACTGCAAGCATGTTTTACAAAACCATTTTTTACACCCGTTTTTTCCTCTTCGACAATCAAAAGCATATCACATGTTTTTTCTACTTTATTTTTTGATATGTACAAAGGGTATACTTGATTATCTTCATATCCAAATATGTTAAAACAAATGTTGTTTTGTTTTTCTATTTTTGGGATTTGTTTGATAGTAACAGGAAATGTAATTCCTTTGTAATCAAGATCACCAATATGCTTTTTGTACTTTTTTTTATTCTTTGGGGATTTGTTTCAACAGGAAACTCACGAGCCAAATGGCACCATCTGAAGCATTCGTTATCTTTTTCATTTTTTATATTGATCAATCCTTTTTTAGAATTAGCAAGTTCTTTTGGTAAATCCAAATAAGAGCTACCTCGTAAAGGTTTATACTTTATTCGATTTATGTAATGTGCATCTACTGATTCAATTTGCCAACCACTTCCCAACTGAATCCAATTTCCAATTCTATTTATAATTTCTTCTCGTGCTTTGTCTAATGCTTCTGATATTTGATTTTTATTTAATATTATTGCAGCCTTTGAGGCAAAGTAAGCTGTTTTGTATATAATATCAAAACCTCCTTTATTTTCTTTATCATGTGGTACTTTTTTTTTAAAAGTAAGTTTTATATCAACGCTTGATTTAAATCCACCTGTTTTTCTTAGTTCTTTTTTAAGAAAGTTCACAACTTTTGATTGTGTTTTTTGTAGTTGTCTGAGCGGATCATTACTGACAACATTTACTTTAAAAACCTTGCTATACTGTTTTGGGGATGTTTCAATTTCTCGGATACTCATTATATAATATTACATGAGATTATTTCTTTAAGCCCCTATTAATTAATTAATTAATTAATTTGAAGTAAAATATTTATTTATCCACACATAATAAGTTTAATTCCTCGGTCAAGTAAAATATCATAGTGGGCAATAAAAGAAACTTTGTATAAAGTTGGATGGTAACTGGTTGCCTCTGAAATTTGTTTTTTGCACAAAGAACGTAGTTTGTTTATATCTCTTTTTTCTATTTTCCATGGTAGTTTTAGTTGTTTTACCATTGTTATGATTCTTTCTGCCAAATCTTGAAAGTTTGAAAAAATTAAAAGCTCTGCATCTAATTTACTCGCATCTTCAAAATCGATAGTTTTTACATGTTTCGTTTGATCTTTCTTAAAGTTGTTGATTTCAATTTCTACTTGTTCCATTATAATATCACGTAAGTTAATATTTTTAAGCCTTATTTAAATATTTATTTCTATAGTATAATATAATGAATTGCAAATATTGTGAAAGAGTTTTAGATATTATTGATCCTCCTGGGGTGTGCACAGATTGTATCTTATTTTACATGACTAATAAAAAGAAGCTTTGCAAGTATTGTACCAGGACCAAACTGTGTTACAAGTGTATATACGCATGCGTGAATTGCAACGATACTTGTGAAGTTTTCAATAACGAGCGTGTTTGTCTTAATTGTGGCACCCACAATGGTTATAATCTTATCACAGGTTGCACCTACAGCCAAAAGAAAACTATTTACCTCAGAAAGTATCATTTGGATAAATACTTGTTGGCATTTGAATTGTTTTCTAAAAATAGACAAAGATTTGAGGATTTGTTTTACAAAATTGTAAAGATTTTGGATAAGCTAGAAGGTCGGAAAAGATCAATCAAATTTGAATACATTTTTCAGAAAATATTTAAAATATTAAAAATAGAAAAAGAAACAAAACCGATTAAAACAAAATCAACCAGAGACAAGTACGATAGGATATAGAAACAAATCAGAAAATAATTACGGCTTAATGCCATGACCGTTTAACTTGAATCTTTTCAAATGCATTTCCAGAGGTTCTGTAAAGTTATCATTCTTTTGAATCTCTAATATTTTATTGAAGGTAACCCTAATTACCTCTTCGTCATTTTCTAGTCCTGTGGTTGTTTGGACATATGATAGAAGTTGTTTAAAACTCCTATGATGTGTTTTTAACAAAGTCTTTTTTTCTGCTATTCTTGTTTTACTTGCTAAAACAGCAACTATTGGAGGAACTGCGCCGACTACAGCTATGAAAACAGGAATTGCTGGAACTAATGCCAGGACAGCACCACAACCAATTATTCCACTGGTAATCTGTAACGTTGTGTTTATAATACCGCACAACTTATAACTGCGTCTGTATGCAGCCACAAGTCGCGTCAAGTGATCAATTAATTCTTCTTTGGTTTTCATGTATAATTACAGTTAGACAATAATTTAATTGAGATATTTAGAAAATAGTTGCTCGTGTTCTTTGGGTGATATTTTACCTATTTTTAATAATTCATCGATTATGCTAATACCTTTATTTATTAGCTGTGGACTATTATTCCCTGATTCGATGCTTCCGCATACCAACTCTAGATCATCCATTAAATCACTAGGGTTATTGTAATATTCAACATCAACACAACCTCCTAAAATCTTTTTGAACTTTGAAGAACCCTTGTGAATTGGTAAATCAGATAATTCTGTTTCTTAAAAGCATTCTGAGACAGCTTTGAATCAGTTTTTCCATTGTTGTAACGCTTTGTTATCAAGTCTATAAAATCATCATCTACTTTTAGGTCTAACACAACTGCTTCTTCTTGTTTGGCAATAAGTTTGTGATAACCAATAAGCTTAGGTAAATCAATTTGTTACATTCCATAGCGACCATTTTTGTCGACTTTGTAGGAATTTCTTTTTTGTTGTATTCCTTTGCCTGAAAAAACTATGCACAAGCAGTGCATCAATTCTTTCTCTATAATATTTTAAGGCTTCTGACTCGTTTTTTATGTTTTCCCGGATCTGTTTATATTTTTCTTTCACGGGTGTAGTCTTTTCTTTTCTAATCTAGTTAGAAAGAGTAGCCATGTGACGACCATATTCTCTGATCATATCACTAACATTCCCGAGTATGCGTCCGAGTTCTTGATCATCTCCGGCTACACTCGACGGCAAGGGTAAGTCATGTTTATCTATTACTTCTTTATTGATTCAAGCATCTAGATTATCAGTAGTTGGTTCTTCAGTAAATAACTGGGTTAATCCCTGGTACGTTTTTTGTTCTTGTACTTCCTCGCCTATTGCTGCTGGAAGAGCGGCTAATTGCTGACTTATTTTCGGAAGAGAAGCTAACTGCTCGGTTATAGCTGTTCTGACTGACTTTTTATTTCGCTAGTTACAGGTTTAAGTATTTTTATCTCCTTTTTCTAGTCTTTTTTGGGTAACTTTATTCTCGTATTCTTTGACAAGCTCACTCGCTTTTCGCTTTTTATCTGCTAATTCTTTCCATTTTAACAACGACATGTATAATATAAGGTTAGATTAAAATAAGATAAATTAAGACAAGCTGACATGAGTTAAACTAAGTATTATGTAGTTTTTGTTTTCTTTTTAGCCGGAGGCTTAACTGCTTTCTTAGCTGCAGGTTTAACTGCTTTTATTTTTTTCTGATGAGTCTAATATTTGCATGTGCTTTTTCAGACTCATTTTGTATTTTAACCAACTTCTTTTCCAGACGTGTTACCTCGCCGGGAGATTCAGTTTTGCTTAACATTTTATTTATATGCTTCCTCTCCGCTTCTAATCCTATCAAATAAATAGTATTTGGTCGTTCTTTTGTTTTCGACAAACTTCCTGGATTTTTCATTGCCGGTCTCCAGGTAGGATCTGCATCGTTTTGTTTAGAAGGTCCTGGGATATTCATCTTAACTTTTTGTAATCCATAATATCTAACTTGATTAGCTTTAAAACATTCTGCTTCTGTTCCAAGTTGTTTACCACGAGGGATTTGTTTTATTCAACAATACGCTTTAGACATATATATATAATAAGGTTAGATTAATTAAGATAAGTTTTAAGAATTTATATAGGTTTTTAGCTGTTTTTTTTTAACCGTAGTATTGCTCCCAATCATAGTAAGTAGGATCAGAGTGTTTTTGACCTTTGTAGTACTTAATCCCAGGAATTGCTTTAAGTTTAACTGCTTTCTTAACTGCCTCGACTGCTGCCTCATCTTTTTGTATTTTAATCCATTCTTCCGGGGTTATGTCTTTTACTTTAAAACGCCTCGGAGTTTTCTTTTTCTCCCAGTCGTATTTAGGTTTATAACGGTAAGGTTTTTCGCCTTTGGGTTTAACTTTAAGTTTAACTGCAATTTTTAACTGCAGGCTTAACTGCAGGCTTAACTGCTTTTGTTACTGCAGGTTTAACCGCTTTTGTTACTGCAGGTTTAACCGCTTTTGTTACTGCAGGTTTAACCGCTTTTGCGACTGCAGGCTTGATTGCTTGTTCAACTGCTTTTTCAACTGCAGTCTTAACTACTTTTTGTAATCCGTAATATCTAACTTGATTAGCCTTAACACATTCTGCTTCTGTTCCAAGGCGTTTGCCGCGAGGGATTTGTTTTATTCCACAATACACTTTAGACATATAATAATACTTAGATAATATTAATATTATCTGACTATTATTATAATGCAAATTCCAAACTATGATATGAAAACAGAAAACGGTAATTTTAAACAGATATGGAACTTCATGCCAGACTGTTGTTTTAGAATGTTAATTTGCGGTAATTCAGGATCTGGCAAGACGAACACATTAGTTCACATGTTGCTGAAACCTTTAGTTTACTACGACAAGATTTACTTGTTTGCTAAAAACTTGGAGCAATCTAAGTATCAGGTCTTATCGCAAAAACTTGAAAAGATAGCAAAAAAGAATAAAATCCTAGTCGAAGACATATTAGAATGTTCAAATGATGAATTTATCCCTGTGAATGATTTGGATTCTAATACTCAAAAGATAGCTATTTTTGACGATTATATTTGCGAGCGCAATCAAAACGATATTATTAATTATTTCATCCAGGGAAGACACAAAAACGGTTGCGTGATTTATTTAAATCAATCTTATTACAAAACTCCCAAAGACATTCGGCTAAATTGCTCTCATTACATCTTCTTTGCAACTCCAGTTAATCGTGAGCTTGGTATGCTTTCCAAAGAACAAGATGTCAGTAAAGAGCATTACAGAAAAGCGACTGACAAGCAGTATGACTTTCTGTATCTTGATCGCCCGAGGAAGTTAATAAAGCATAACTTCAACGGCGAAATTTAATCTAATCATATTATATATAATGGGACTTTTTAATGATCTTGGTGGGGAAGTTACTACTGGCAGCGTTAATATTACAAATTTCGGTATTGTGCTGTCTGTAAAACAAAAACATTTGGTTAATTATCTCCACAAGGGTAGAAACCAGGGAAATGTTTTGAGAAGTGATCTGAACATGAATAAAAATAAAATTACCAATGTAGGCAATCCGACAAAAGCAGATGATGCAGTAACAAGGCAATACGCTCAAAGAAGAATAGCAAAGATCATACGTGATTATGATATTGATAAAATTCCGGACATGATAACAAATTTGACAACAGGTGTTGAAGATAAACTAAGTTTGATACAAACAAAGTTACAAGCAAACCGCGAGAAAATGCTTGAAATTCAAAACGGATTGAAAGATGAAATAAAACTTCTGAGTGATGCTTTGAAAGAGTTAGAAAAGAAAGAAGATGTATTGGAAGAGAGTGAAAACTTCAAGAAATTAAGTGAACAAACAAGAATCGGTGTTCAAAATATTAATACACGGATCGGAGAAGTCAATAAACTAATGGTTGATAACAATGAACTAGAAACTGCTATTGCTGATGCTTCAAAACAAATGAGAACTGCTTTTACTACCGAAATAACTCAAATTAAAATATTAAATGAGCAGATAAACACCAACGTTGCTGATATCAACAAAGAGTTTGAAGATATTAAAAAGAAAATGGTTGATGGTGAGTCGCTGGAGACTGCTCTGAACAAACTGGTCGACACTGATAAACTTGAGACTGCGCTAAGCAAACTGGTTAACACCGATAAACTTGAGACTGCTATTGATGATGTTTCAAAGCAATTGAAAGCCGCCCAGGAAAAAGGAAACACAGCTTTTGATGGCGAAATAGCTTCATTAAACCAGTTTAATCAAAAGTCTGGCAGCCGGCATACAGCAGTTATTGGTATAATTGATGGGTTGAAAGTACAAGTAGACCATTTGAGCCGGATTTTACTTGTTGAATATACGATAGACGGAATAAGTATTATTCAAGATTACGCTGATGATAATACTTTTGTATCATACCCGACGCAAAAACCACTTGAAACAACCTGGCATGCGAACGATTTTCTCGCAGCGTTTACTTTTGCAGCCAATCCACTTGTAAAAGGTTACGAATATTATAAAAAACATTCTTCAAATGAATTACAAATTCTTAAAGAAGGCCGTTATGTATTTGAAATAAATTTTACTTATACAGGAGCAGATGTGGAACAATTCCTTATTTATTCGACGCAGGGTAATTTTAAGATTTTTTATCCGATAATAAAAAATGACAAACGAATAATAAAAAAAACATTTGAATTATATGTCAAATCAAGTTATAAACTATTTTACATACCGGAATAATTAGTATTAATAAAATGTATCCATCCTATATTATATGGAACAAAAAATTGTATTATCATCAGAAAAAGCGTCAATAATTAATATCTCAAATACACCGAGTAATTTTACAACTGTATTTGACAGACCATTAATATTAGGCAGGAACAAACAGTATGGTATTGGACTCGATAAGATTAAAACCATGACTTACTCGTGGTATAATATTAGTGAAGATTTTAATAACAAAGTGATAAGGTATCACAATGGAACAGATTGGAAAACTATTGATTTTAGAAACGGAAATTACAGTTATTGTGATATTGATAATTACATAAAAGCAGCATTGACTGCAAACAATGATTTAACCGATGACACGCTTGTCCCGATAAAAACTGAGTTTGATTTATCAAGTTTTAAATGTTTTGTTACCATTAATAATAACTTTATGCTTGATTTGAGAGAATCGAACTTTCACACCTTGATCGGGTTTGACAAAGATGCGGTTATTAGAAAAACTAAATTTGGAACTGTGACACCAAACATAACAAATTCTATCGATACAGTATATATCCACTGTGACTTGATAAGTAATTCTATTGTTGATGGATCATACGGGGATGTCATTTATGAAATAAGTACAGCTGCTCTTACGAGAGCGTATCCTTTTGAAAATGAACCGATGAGAGTCGGGTTCTGCGATGTAAACAAAACGATCATTAACAGTATTAATATTTACATAACCGATTTCTTTGGTAAGATTATTAATCTTAATGGTGTCCACACATCATTTCGATTTGTTTTGAAGGAATTAATGTAAAATAAGTTATATGGCATGTTTAAAAAAAGTTTATGACACTAGCACGGGAACATATACTCAAGTTGATCGATTAACTGGAGCTGGCATATTTGACATTTTGTCAAAAGTCGGATCAAAGATATTCAGCGAGTCTGTGAAAACAGCAGGCAAGAAAGCATTAGAAACTGCTGGTAAACAAATCATAGAAAGCGGTTCTAAAAAACTTGGAGATGAAGTAGGAAAATGGCTAATTAGTTTCAGTTATTAAACCTAGTAAACCAAAAGGAGAGATGATTTTAAAAGAACTTACAAAGGCTGATAACAAAAAAGAAGTTGTAGCTGAAACTGAAGAAGATGTAGCTGGGACTGAAGAAGATGTAAATGCAAAAATTAATAGATTACTTTCCGGAAGGGGAATTCATGCGAGAATTAGTCGATTGATTAATAAAAAATAATCTAATTACTAGTATGTATAGATGTTTCGAGGTAATCAATATAATACTAGATATGAACATGTACCTATTCAGTTAGATACTCCTATAACACAACCAGGAAATAATACCAGACAAATGAAAAGTGGTTATCAGTTTACGTTAAATGACAGAAGTTCTTACTTTGATTGGTATAACGCATATTTTGAAATCGGTTTTCGAGTAAACAAACTTGCTGATGGAGCCAATTTCGCAGTCGGCGATGAAATTGCTCTTATTAACGATGCAGCTTCACTAATTGATCAAATGCAAGTAAAGCAAAATGGAAAGATAGTTTACGATGGAAATAATCTTCACAGATTTGTTAATGTCAAAAGCTTGCTTGGAATTTCTGACGATTATGTAAAGACAACCGGAACAAATGAATACTTTTATTTAGATAATACAGCTGCTGCAGAATCTCGAGATGATCGAGCTGGTTATAATTCAGGATTTGTGATCCGTCATGCTTTAATCATAACTAATCAAATAGTTGACTCTATAATCCCATTAAACACATATTCCTTCTTTGAGGGGTTGGAAACAAACATGCTTCCTCCTAGTCAGATTCAAATCAGCTTGCAACTAACAGATGATAATGTTCTAATTTTCAAAGCTGGTGGAGATGATGGTCGAGTTATTATTAATAAATTAGTTTTGTGGATACCCAGAATGATATTTAACTCAGATGGTTTAAGTTATGTAATGACAAATCATATGATATCAACAAGATGGACTTACCACCGTGAAATGATACAAGAAAGCGGAAGTTCTCAACTAACTGAATCCGTCTTTAGAATAACGGCTGGTGTTAAAAATTCCAAACATGTGTTTGTGTATTTGCAAAGGTCAGACAAGAGTTCTTCTCAAACACAAAATCCTCATCTTTTGGATACGTTTAAGGTAAATGCTGCTAATACTAATTGCTTTTTGCAATCAGCTAGATTGGAAGTTGGAAATGGAGTTTATTATCCAGAAACCGAATACAGTTATGCCAATATCACAAGAATATTCAGAGATGTTATTAATTATTCTTACAAGCAAAATGATAAAAACACTGGAACTTTACTCAATGTGAGTAATTTTAAAACTCTTTTCGGAATGATACATTTTGATTTGAGTTACAAGGAAAATGAAGTCAGTATTGATCCAAAACAACTAAATTTAAGATATAAGCTAAATATACCTCCGGGGGCTCCTTATAAAGTTTATGCTCTGGTTCTCTATGAAGTAGATATAGTTATTGATACTGTTGGAAATGAACTAGTTATTGTTTAATCTAACTTATAATATATATGACTTACGTAAATTATTCAGTAAATTTAACAGATGGGCAAAAACAGAGATTAGCGAGAGCTTATGAGGATAAGAGTGAATTAACACTTAGGTTAAAAAATAACCAACTAACTGGGAATTTTCCTTTGCTGCTAACAGCTACTCAGATTAACAATATTAACAAAGCTAAATCTGGCGGACGGGGATTAGACATAAATATATCAAAATCACAAATGAGGTCTCAGTCTAAAAATGGAGGCTTTTTAGGTGCATTAGCTGGTTTGTTAACTAAAACAATATTGCCAACAGTTGCTAAATTTGCTCCAAAGATATTAGGGCCTTTGGCAACAGGCGCACTTAGTGGTCTGGCAAGTACTGGAATTGGTAAAATATTTGGAAATGGAATGGTAACTGTTCCTGCTGATAAAAAACAAACACTTTTAAAATCAAATAAATTAACAGCTGCACAAAAAAATAAAATAGCAAAGTCAAAAGGTTGCTGCACTATTAAACTAACAAAAAAACAACTGCAAGATGTACTGGCATGTGCTTCTAGTAATAAAACGGTAACTGTTCCCAGTAATAACAAACAGCAAGATGTAACGGCAACTGTTCCTAGTGATAAAAAACAAACACTTCTAAAATCAAAAAAATTAACAGCTGCGCAAAGAAACAAGATAGCAAAGTCAAAAGGTCGCTGCCCTGTTAAACTAACTAAAAAACAACAGCAGGACGGAGGATTTCTTGGAATGCTTGCATCATTAGGAATTCCGTTGATCGGATCTCTTATTAGTGGCTTAACTGGAAAAGGTTTGCAAGTAGATAGAAGAGGACAAGTTTTGCAAGTAGACTCACAAATTAGACCGTACAGAAGTATCCCATTCATAAAAGTTTTTTTTTTTTAAAAATGAACCTTATCTAACTTAGATATAATAAAATGGGTTAAGCAGCTAGGTATACAGAACTTCAGCGGGGTGTACAGCAAAAACAAATTACCAGCAAAACAAAATAAACAAAAATGTGGTATTATTAATCTTGATGATCATATTGGACCTGGCACACACTGGACTTGTTACTATAATAATTATTACTTTGATCCGTTTGGCTTGAGCCCACCAAAAGAAGTTTTAACTTACATACCTGATATACAATACAACACTATTCAATACCAAGATAAAACAAGTGTCCTGTGTGGATATTTCTGCCTATTCTTCATCAAAAAGTTACAAGAAGGAAATAGAACGTATGATATTCTTTACAAATTATTAAAGCCTTACAAACCAGTGAAAAATGAAAACATCATAACATCATATTTTGTAAACGAAGTTTAATCTTATCATATTATATATGAGTTACTGTATAAAAGAAAAAAAAGGTTACTGAAAATGTTGATCCTAAGTATGTTTTAGCAAAAAATGTTAGAAAAATGTTAAGAGCAACTTGTGCATCTTGTGGTATTACTAAAACAAAGTTTGTTAAAAACACAGAAGGTGGTAATATTGATATTCATAAAGCTATGCTTCCTCTGACATCATATTTTGCAAACGAAGTTTAATCTAATCATATTATACACTTCTCAAAACTGCTATCTACACCGCTCACGTTTTGGGTTATATATATCGATGGGTTGAATGTTTTTCAATAAAATAAAAAGGAAATACCAATTCAATCATTTTTACATCATTTCATTTTATTTTTTTCATGGGCAATGCTAGAACTAAACCACAATAAGCAATTACAAACGACCCATGTAAACACTAAAGTCACACTTTTCCCATATCTACATGTAGATATGGGAAAAGTGTGACTTTAGTGTTTACATAAATGATTGAATTGGTATTTCCTTTTTATTTTATTGAAAAACATTCAACCCATCGATATATATAACCCAAAACGTGAGCGGTGTAGTTAGCAGTTTTGAGAAGTGTATATGAGTTACTGTATAAAAGAAAAAAAGGTTACTGAAAATATTGATCCTAAGTATGTTTTAGCAAAAAATGGCAGAAAAATGTTAAAAGCAACTTGTGCATCTTGTGGTATTACTAAAACAAAGTTTGTTAAAAACACAGAAGGTGGTAATATTGATATTCATAAAGCTATGCTTCCTCTGTTGCCTAAAAAGGGGTTAACAATTCCTGGTTATAAATATTGCGGTCCTGGTAATCCACTTAATAGCGGGGAACCAGTAAATGAATTAGATGCTGTTTGTAAAGATCATGATTATTGTTATGACGAAAATCCTAGTAATAAATCAATGTGTGATAAAAACATGCTTGCTGGTTTGAAATCTATCTAGTCTAAAACTATTGGAGAAAAGATCGCTAAGAATTTGATAGTAAAACCAGTTATTAGTACAAAATATAAACTTGGTCTTGGAGACTCAAAAAACTAGAAAAGGCGTTGAAATGGATTGACAAGTTGGCAGATGAACTTCATAAACCTATACGAAGAAAGTTCACTCAACGCCGTGTGCTTGTTAATGAAATTGATAAAATATGGTCTGCTGATTTGGTTGATATGCAATCGTTTTCAAAGTATAATAAAGGTACTAATTATTTGCTTACTGTTATTGATTTATTTAGTAAATTTGCTTGGGCTATACCCGTTCCAAATAAAACTGGTTTAGAAATTACCAAAGCATTCCGACAGATAATCAGTACAGGAAGACAGTGTAAATTGTTGTGGGTTGATCAAGGTGTGGAGTTTTATAACAAGACTTTTAAGCAATTCCTTGTTGATAATAATATCGAAATGTATCTCACTTTTAATTTCGGAAAAGCTGTAGTAATTGAACGATTTAACAGGATATTAAAAGAAAAGATGTGGAAATATTTTACAGCTAACAATACAAATACGTATTTAGACGTGCTTCAGGCGATGGTTGATAAGTATAATAATACAAAACATCGGAGTATTAAAATGGCACCGGCTGAAGCTAGTGACGAGAAAAATAAAGAAACAGTGTATTTCAACTTGTATGAAAAGATGAGAAGTAATCAAATTAAGCCAAAGTTTAAAATAGGGGATAATGTTAGAATCAGCAAATATAAAAGAATGTTTGAGAAAGGTTATACCCCAAATTGGACTGAAGAAATATTTGTTGCTGATGAAATTCAAAACACAAATCCTGTGACATACAAAATAAAAGATTTAAACAACGAAAACATTGACGGAAGCTTTTATGAATTAGAAATGATAAAAGCAAAGCAAGAAATATTCAGGATTGAAAAAGTAATACGACGTGATTACAAAAAGAAACAAGCATTGATTAAATGGAAGGGTTACAATGAGGATTTCTATAGTTGGGTCTCATTTAAGGATATTGAAAATATTAAATAAGGGCTTAAAAATAATTATATATAATATTATTATATAATGGGACAAGAAAGATTAGAAAAGGTTTGCAGAAAACTTAACAATTTAAAAGATAAATATAGAAGAGAATTGGTGAGAGGCAGGCAAATCCAAGTAGAATATGAAGTAGTTCGTGATGATTTTATGGACACAAAAAAAAGACGATTGCTGGTTGAAATGGATAATCATGAACTGTGTATTTTCCAGATATTTTAGAAAATATGTTTCACTGGTCGACGAGTCGCACATTTTGTCACTGCATGGTCCTAGTCCTTTGAATTCTTTCATGATCTTCGATGTATGGATGGGATTATGTTTAACAAAGATGTAAGAAGTACTCTTTAGATATATATATATATATATAAAAATAAAGACTATGTTAAATTCTTTAACTCCGCCAAGCTTTCGGACTTACGTCCTTCATCAGCGCTAATATCTCAAGGATATATATATATTTATTTATTTTATAAAACCATATTTGTATATAATTCTATTAATCTGACACTCATATGTCTATTGTTTCTGCTGTCTGCTGTCTAAATGAGTATCTTGTTTAATTGTTTTGTAAGTACAGTATGTTTGCATTTGATAATTTGTTATTATGCTAAATATATTTATTACATTTCTATGGGTGAACCTTTGGGATTTCTCAGTGAAAGAATATTCATAATCGCTAAATATTAATAACTAACTCTGAACACAAAAATAAATAACTGCGACGTTGAGTTATGACGTCATAACATGTTGGTGACGTCGACGTCATCCGCAGATAACGCTAAATAAAGCGAATAATTCTGGTTAAAATCATACACAATATGATTTAAAATGTAATAAATAGATTATTTAACTGTTGTGATCGAATATAGGGAAATCCTTCACGAGATGGTAGACGTGTGGTTCTCTTCACGAGTGGCGTCCGTGGCCGAGTGGTTAACGTCTCTGACTTTAAATCACTTGCCCCTCACCGCTGTAGGTTCGATCCCTCGATCCCTCAGGGGCCTAAGAATCTTTATGTGAGGAAGCTATCCAGCTGGCTTGCGGAACGTCGGTGGTTCTACCCAGGTGCCCGCCCGTGCACGAAAATTGCCCGGAGGGGCACATGGGTCTTCCTCCACCAATGGAAGCTGGAAAGTCGCCATATGACCTTAGCTGTTGGTGCGACTATAAAATCCAATTCAATTCTTTTCACGAACGAGCGAAAGCGAATCGATCCCAGCAGTTAAATAATCTCTATATAGATATAAAAATAGAGCAATGCACTTGTAATTGTGTTCTAAATTTTTGTTTTGTTTAAACATTCAACCATGGATATATATGTAGATCTATGATTTAACAAACTCTTTGATTATTTTGGCGGCCCATAAAAGTCGCCATGTATTACGGAAAGCCGTAGAAGCACCGTATAATAATTATCACAATTTGTGTCACGTGATCAAATATGGTCGCCTTTTAATTTTTTGTTTGGACTTGATTTTCAGAAAACTTGTCGTTAACTTGTTTGCAAAAAATCTTCAAAGCAGTTGTCTTGTGCAGAAAAGTAAGCCCTTTATTTTATCCGGCAAGTTGGTTTAATTACAAACAAAATCGAGATAAGAGTTTATTTGAAGAAATGTTTATAATTACGCTTGTAAAATGAGTGGGTGGGGTATGTACATTTTCATCAACAAAGCAAGGTCCTTATTAGTCTCCATCATCCAGACACACTCAAGCTTACTGCAAGCGCTAGCGACATCTGGACTCGTGGTTCGTTAAAATGTTTGACCGATAGATGGCGCCAAACGTCAACTGACATCGACATGTCGTCATTTTGACCGCAACATCAAAGTGCACATTGTATTACGCGCAACATTAGTTCCAATGGGATGTGTGTACGTCCTTATTAAATATACAATAAAGGACAAGCTTAGTTTTTATAGTCAAATTCTTTAAAAACATAATATAATCTATATTACAAAATGATGTTTAAAATTTAATTTTTAGCATTAATCATTATTTTTTATTTAATCGTGATCCACTGACTTTGTTTGGGGTAATTTTATTGCACAACATTGCGCGTAACGTCACATAATGTTTGACGCCATAGTGACGTTGGGGGTGATTCCCATAACAAACTGAAGTCGACCAATCAGTGGATGGTGATTTATTTTTTGTCCAGACCTCGTTTTGATGGCACAAATTTTAAAGAACTTTTACTCCAGAGCATCGTGTGAACGTCTTTGAGAGAAGTCTCGCGAGAGGTCGAGATGATCGAGGTCCTTATATAACTGGTCTTGAAACACAAACGTAAATATATAGATCTGCATTGCAAAATATGGTTGTCGTCTCCACCTGTATTTATGGCTTATCGAGCGTGTTTATAATATGTGTATCGGCTCTACAAAAAAAGAACTGTATGAAAGGACAAGGAATTCAAATTGCAAGACATAAATTTTACGATATATTTACAGTAAACTAAAGGTGTGATACTGGTTGCTGAAAATTGGTAAAATCAGAAAAATTAAAGCAAAAACAAAATGGCAGTTGCCTAATGAAGAAAGCGAGTTTATTTCTAAACCTGCGAAATAGATTCTTTATCTCCAATTCACATTCCAATAGCCCATTTCACAGGTACTTCGGAAATCTCCGTAAACTGTTCGGAATTTCAGACACATAGCGCAAAGTCACATGACTTCAAGAACTAATCAGATGCTGGTAGTCACAGAAGTATCAACAATCACAAACTAACCAGTTTCAGTGTTTATATATCGAGTTAAAGTATGCGTATTCGTTTGCTAGAAAACCGCAATCATTAATGATTATCTGCACCATGTACACAGAAACCATATTGACTCATTCCTTGGAAACTTGATCACACGAACTTGTGTTGAATTGTTTACATTGGAGCATGTGTGCGTAAGTTGGAACCGGTGTTATGATAGAAATATTCGTTGTTTTTGACAATCCCGTTTTTGAATTGTATCAACAAAATAACTACGCTTTATTTTTGTTTTTCTACAGTACCAAACAGATTAATAACATTTGTAGCATGGTCGGTGACATTTCCTTTGATGAATGCAGAGCATTAAATCGTTTAATTTAGGATAACTAAAGGGGCGTGGCTATGCCGTACTACAACTACCGGATATTGGAATTTAGAGTACGGTCAATATGACGTCACAGTGTTACTAAGTACACCATGCTACAAAAAAGATAGAGTCTGGTCTCAGCTCGTTGGTTATTTAAACACCTCGATGGGCTACGCCCATCTCGGTGTTTAAATAAGCCAACTCGCTGAGACCAGACTATCTATTACATATATCTTTCATGTGTTCAAATCATAGTCTGACATTTAATAACATTTTTGTATCGTTTTTATTTCACATTGGGCACCGTTAAAATGAATATTTAATGTGCCTACCAGCGTTTGATTGGTTGACCTATTTGGCTACTCGGAGATAGCTCGTTATTATCCGTGACATTTTGGCAAATGTCGGGGTGAAATGGACTATAAAGAAAATTAATTGGCTAAAAAATAAATTTTATACACTTTCTATCAGTGGCTTTTAAAAATCGGTCAACTATTCTTCAAATTATTAATTAAAATTTAACACTATCAAAAGGTTGACCAAGATTTATGAAAGTGATGACAATTCTAGAATTCTGACTGGACAGAAGAATACACTTACTAAAAACAAACAGAAAAGACTTCTGCTAGATACTTTAGAAAAGCGTTCGTTTTATTGCAGTTTATACGTATAACACACCCGATAAGCTGTAAATCGATAGATACAGGTAGAGACGACAACCATATTTTAGAATACAGTGTTGTTTCAAGACCAGTTATAACTTATATAAGGACCCTAAACAAAGTCAAAATGTTAAAGACTAAATTGACAGTCCAACGTAAGCGCTGCAGAAGAAGTACTTAAATCAATATTTAACTGTCCATATAATTATCTTGAATATACTCTGCACTGCAACCAGCTCAAATTATAATATATAATATCACCAGTGGCCTACAACAATTATGATATACCTTAAGTACCCTTCAGAGCAAAAGCAACAGCGGTGATGACAGAACACACCTAGTTTACTACAACATACTTTTATATTTGCCTAAAAACAGATGTCCAAACAGATAGACCGTGTGCTGCTACCCAAATTTTGACATATTGGTACCACTCAAGCTGGCAAATTCTAATATGCATTTTCGGAAAGGTCAATGTCTTACGCTTCTTTTAAGCCAGGATAGTATTTTTATTTTGGTAGCTTAAGTGTGTAAAGCTATTGTTTTATAAAGGAAGGTAACTTTTAAGAAAATGTTCTAAATTGATATAAAAATAGATGTATGGCATGGATTAACTCCACCAAATTTGTTCTTGTGTATTTGATTGGGTTCAAAATGGTTACGTAAGTCATGTTAACATATAACAGTTCAATAGTTCAACCCTTAAAAACGTATAAAAACATATGGAAGCAAACATTCAACCATTTTAATCATGAAACGCACATTCTATCAAAAGAAGGTAAAGATAACCAAACAAATTAGAATACATTCATACCTTTTAAGCAAATTACATGTAAATATAGTTTTTAGCTCTACTGGCCAAGGGCCAGCAGAGCTTATGGGATGGTGTGTTGTCCGTCTTCCGTCGTCCGTCGTCCGTTAACTTTTGCTTGTGTTCACTCTAGAGGCCACATTTCTGATGCAATCATCATGAAACTTTGTCAGAATGTTTGTCTCAATGAAATCTCGGTCAAGTTCGAAAATGGGTCATGTGGGGTCAAAAACTAGGTCACTAGGTCAAATATTGGAAAAACCTTGTGTACACTCTAAAGGCCATATTTTTGACCCGAGCTTGATGCAACTTTGTCAGAATGTTTGTCTTAATTATATCTTGGTCAAGTTTGAAAATGGGTCACATGGGGTTAAAAACTAGGTCACTAGGTCAAATACTTGAAAAACCTTGTGTACACTCTAGAAGCCGTATTTCTGATCCAATCTTGATGAAACTTTGTCAAAATGTTTGTCTTAATTATATCTTGGTCAAGTTCAAAAATGGGTCACATGGTTTTAAAAACTAGGTCACTAGGTCAAACTTTGGAAAAACCGTGTGTACACTCTAGAGGCCATATTTTTGACCTGATCTTGATGAAACTTTGTCAGAATGTTTGTCTTAATAAAATCTCGGTCAAGTTCAAAAATGGGTCATGTGGGGTCAAAAACTAGGTCACTAGGTCAAATACTTGAAAAAACTTGCGTACACTCTAGAGGTCATATTTGTTACCCAATCTTGATGAAACTTTGTCAAATTGTTTATCTTAATTATATCTTGATCAAGTTCGAAAATGGGTCACATGAAGTTAAAAACTAGGTCACTATGTCAAATATTGGAAAAATCGTGTGTACAGGGCAGGAAAAAAATGTAATAGCCTACTCGTCCTGTAGGACTAGTGGATTGGAAATCTTACTCGTCCTTCAAAAAATCTACTCGTCCTACAAAAAACAAGTTATATCATGATGTGTTTATTAACTAAAACCAACACTGTATTTTAATGTGGTTAGTATTTACTGATTCACAACAAAACTTCTAAATAAATAGTCAAATTCACTATTTGTTTATTTTTTCAAACACTTTGTGCTTGCCACAAACAGCTGGTCATAAATGTCAGAATTATTTGGGTCTATCCTCATGTTTTCACTGTTCATTTCGCTGTTATTTGGTTATGCTCAATAATCTGCTTTAATACTTACAGACAGTGTCACTTTAAAGTTTGTTGTTATATTTTTGTACTTTAAAAAACATAATATCAAATTGAGAAAGTAAGTTTAAAAAATTAAAAAAATTTTTTTTTTTTTTTTTTTTACCCCACCCACTCCACCAAATATTGGGCGCGATTTTTCAAAAACGGCCGTGCAACGACGGCTGCACGGATGGCTGGCTAATAACTTCCCCTCTAAAAAATAACCGATAGTATCAAACAAACTGAGTACGATGTACAGTAGTACGAATCTAATTGTGGACAAAGAACGAAATTTCGTAGGAGTTGTCGTTCTTGAATTCATTCTATTTTTAGAAGCAAGTCCGCTTGCTTACCAATAAGTAAACATCCGGTTTTGATTTTAACAGCGCAAATATCGTATTTCTAGCTAGACTCTCGACTTAAGCTAGAAAAAAATAATTAGCTCATCAATTTTTTCACTTGTCCGACAGGACGACCAGACAGGAAAACTTACTCGTCCTGCACGAGGTGTCACTCGTCATGACGAGCGGACGAGTGGATTTTTCCTGCCCTGGTGTAGACTCTAGAGGCCATATTTTTGACCCGAGCTTGATGCAACTTTGTCAGAATGTTTATCCTAATTGTTTGTCTCAATGAAATCTCGGTCAAGTTCGAAAATGGGTCATGTGGGGTCAAAAACTAGGTCACTAGGTCAAATATTGGAAAAACCTTGTGTACACTCTAAGAGGCCATATTTTTGACCCGAGCTTGATGCAACTTTGTCAGAATGTTTGTCTTAATTATATCTTGGTCAGGTTTGAAAATGGGTCACATGGGGTTAAAAACTAGGTCACTAGGTCAAATACTTGAAAAACCTTGTGTACACTCTAGAAGCCGTATTTCTGACCCAATCTTGATGAAACTTTGTCAAAATGTTTGTCTTAATTATATCTTGGTCAAGTTCAAAAATTGGTCACATGGTGTTAAAAACTAGGTCACTAGGTCAAATATTGGAAAAACCGTGTGTACACTCTTTGTCAAAATGTTTGTCTTAATTATATCTTGGTCAAGTTCAAAAATGGGTCACATGGTGTTAAAAACTAGGTCACTAGGTCAAACTTTGGAAAAACCGTGTGTACACTCTAGAGGCCACATTTTTTACCCGATCTTGATGCAACTTTGTCAGAATGTTTGTCTTAATTATATCTTGGTGAAAATGGGTCACATGGGGTTAAAAACTAGGTCACTAGGTCAAATACTTGAAAAACCTTGTGTACACTCTAGAAGCCGTATTTCTGACCCAATCTTGATGAAACTTTGTCAAAATGTTTGTCTTAATTATATCTTGGTCAAGTTCAAACATGGGTCACATGGTGTTAAAAACTAGGTCACTAGGTCAAACTTTGGAAAAACCGTGTGTACACTCTAGAGGCCATATTTTTGACCCGATCTTGATGCAACTTTGTCAGAATGTTTGTCTCAATGAAATCTCGGTCAAGTTCAAAAATGGGTCATGTGGGGTCAAAAACTAGGTCACTAGGTCAAATACTTGAACAAACTTGTGTACACTCTAGAGGTCATATTTGTTACCCGATCTTGATGAAATTTTGTCAAATTGTTTATCTTAATTATATCTTGATCAAGTTCGGAAATGGGTCACATGAATTTAAAAACTAGGTCACTAGGTCAAATATTGGAAAAACCTTGTGTACACTCTAGAGGCCATATTTTTGACCCGAGCTTGATGCAACTTTGTCAGAATGTTTGTCTTAATTATATCTTGGTCAAGTTTGAAAATGGGTCACATGGGGTTAAAAACTAGGTCACTAGGTCAAATATTGGAAAAACCTTGTGTACACTCTTTGTCAAAATGTTTGTCTTAATTATATCTTGGTCAAGTTCAAAAATGGGTCACATGGTGTTAAAAACTAGGTCACTAGGTCAAACTTTGGAAAAACCGTGTGTACACTCTAGAGGCCATATTTTTGACCCGATCTTGATGCAATTTTGTCAGAATATTTGTCTCAAGTATAGCTTGCTAAAGTTCGAAAATGGGTCACACAGGGTCAAAAACTAGGTCACTAGTACACTCTAGAGGCCATATTTCTGACCCGATCTTGATGAAACTTTGTCGAAATGTTGTCTTAATTATATTTTGGTCAAGTTCGAAAATGGGTCCCATGGGGTCAAAAACTAGGTCACTAGGTCAAATACTTGAAAAACCTTGTGTACACTCTAGACACCATGTAGTACGACTCGATTCATCAATGGTATAACAGCCAGTAGAGCGTTCACAGGCCCTCTTGGGCCTCTTGTTTTAGATTCTGCATATACGAAACAATACGAAATAATATAAACGTCTGACCTCTCTGTAATAAATGTGTTGCTATAAAGGGAGATAATAAAGTACACTTTTAAGATTTTAATTAGAAAAATTAAGCTAAGATTAAAAAATGATTCACAGAAATGTTACAATTCAAAGTTCCATGTTATTTGTCTTTGTGTCTCCTTCGTAGCATGGCAGACAGGTAGAGATCGCTTTGTCCGTAGTCTGTCTTCATTCATCGTCTTCGTCCGTCTGTCCGTCACGCTTTAACCTGCGACCTGAACTTGGTCATAACTTAAAAAATATTTCACCTTTGTTCATGAAACTTCATAAATATCTTCATCTCACCCCTAGGAAAGTCGTTACACATGTCTAATAACTTTGTTTTTTATTTCGGCAAAGTTATTCACCTTTCCATTAAACCTTTACCTGCAACCTGACCTAGCTCATAACGTTAATAAGCACATGACAATCTACAAAAGTGTTACGTGGAACACCGTTCTCGTTTTTAACTCTACTGGCCAAGGGCCAGCAGAGCTTATGGGATGGTGTGTTGTCCGTCTTCCGTTGTCTGTCGTCCGTCCGTCCGTTAACTTTTGCTTGTGTACACTCTAGAGGCCACATTTCTGATGCAATCATCATGAAACTTTGTCAGAATGTTTGTCTCAATGAAATCTCGGTCAAGTTCGAAAATGGGTCATGTGGGGTCAAAAATTAGGTCACTAGGTCAAATATTGGAAAAACCTTGTGTACACTCTAGAGGCCATATTTTTGACCCGAGCTTGATGCAACTTTGTCAGAATGTTTGTCTTAATTATATCTTGGTCAAGTTTGAAAATGGGTCATATGGGGTTAAAAACTAGGTCACTAGGTCAAATACTTGAAAAACCTTGTGTACACTCTAGAAGCCGTATTTCTGACCCAATTTTGATGAAACTTTGTCAAAATGTTTGTCTTAATGATATCTTGGTCAAGTTCAAAAATGGGTTACATGGTTTAAAAACTAGGTCACTAGGTCAAACTTTGGAAAAACCGTGTGTACACTCTAGAGGCCATATTTTTGACCCTATCTTGATGAAACTTTGTCAGAATGTTTGTTTCAATGAAATCTCGGTCAAGTTCAAAAATGGGTCATGTGGGGTCAAAAACTAGGTCACTAGGTCAAATACTTGAAAAAACTTGTGTACACTCTAGAGGTCATATTTGTTACCCAATCTTGATGAAATTTTGTCAAATTGTTTATCTTAATTATATCTTGATCAAGTTCGGAAATGGGTCACATGAAGTTAAAAACTAGGTCACTAGGTCAAATATTGGAAAAACCTTGTGTACACTCTAGAGGCCATATTTTTGACCCGAGCTTGATGCAACTTTGTCAGAATGTTTGTCTTAATTATATCTTGGTCAAGTTTGAAAATGGGTCACATGGGGTTAAAAACTAGGTCACTAGGTCAAATACTTGAAAAACCTTGTGTAAACTCTAGAAGCCGTATTTCTGACCCAATCTTGATGAAACTTTGTCAAAATGTTTGCCTTAATTATATCTTGGTCAAGTTCAAAAATGGGTCACATGGTGTTAAAAACTAGGTCACTAGGTCAAACTTTGGAAAAACCGTGTGTACACTCTAGAGGCCATATTTTTGACCCGATCTTGATGCAATTTTGTCAGAATATTTGTCTCAATTATAGCTTGCTAAAGTTCGAAAATGGGTCACACAGGGTCAAAAACTAGGTCACTAGGTCAAATACTTGAAAAACCTTGTGTACACTCTAGAGGCCATATTTCTGACCCGATCTTGATGAAACTTTGTCGAAATGTTGTCTTAATTATATTTTGGTCAAGTTCAAAAATGGGTCCCATGGGGTCAAAAACTAGGTCACTAGGTCAAATACTTGAAAAACCTTGTGTACACTCTAGACACCATGTAGTACGACTCGATTCATCAATGGTATAACAGCCAGTAGAGCGTTCACAGGCCCTCTTGGGCCTCTTGTTTATTTAACATATGCAAAAGCCTATGTGATTATCAGCCATTAATTCCATCATTGAATTATATACTATTGTTAAATTCACATTCACACTAAAAATGTGTATAGCATAATTGTAATAGTACACCACTGTTAAAAAAGTTTTTTTTTTTTTTTATATTTAAAATGATACATATGAATAGCGTGCACTTACATTGTAAACTGAAACGTGGTAAGGTGAAACGTTCGGATGAACAGTTTATTAGATTTGTTATTTGGTTTGGACCGAATATAGACATGATAATGATCAATTGGTTTTGTTTGGCAATGTTTCTATGCAAAATAGTCACTCAGTTCTGTTCAACACATCCACAAATATAGTTGCCGGTTATAAAAAGATTACAGAGAAAGTCCGTCTATGTCATCATACTATAACATTGAGATTATTTCGAAACCACATGTCATTGAAAGAATAACTTTGCCTTTTTACAATGGTGCACTTTGAAATTTGGAAGATGTGATAACGTGGTTTATTTTATTTAGAAATGATGTCTCGTCTGCTCTCGCTGGATAAATGGAACAATTTATTTGACATTAAAAAAAAAAGAAAAAGAATTGCCGTCATACTTTTCGGATAAAAAGGGCATATTTCAGCCATATACGTATTATTTCTGATATTATGTTCACGTAAATAATATTGAAGTACTGTCATGACGTACATTATGGTTGACATTGCACATGCCTAAAGTATGCATTTGGTTGAAAATTTCACTTGACCATACTCCATCCATTTTGGAGTTTGTATTTATATAAAGATGGCAGATAAATAGTCCTTAAATATTCAGCAGCTAACGAGTGTTACACGTGATGCAAGTTAACACAGGGTAGATACAAAGGCAATGTTGCAAGGAGGTTTGAAAGACTAGCACAGCCGTCTTTGCTTCAGTTCTTGGGAGTAGGAAAATCGTTCTTAAATGAAAACAACTGATTTACAAAGTAGTTTGAGTATATGAGTCACGACTGCTGAAATAAAAGTATAATCTAGATACCGCTACGTCAATAGGACAGATCATCCTGACAGACATGTTTTGAAAGACAGTAGTTAAATATTATTTTAAACAGCAGGTTGTCTAAACGGACACACGGTTTATAGTAAAATCTGATGGTGAGATTTTCCAATCCAATCCACCACTCAGTAGAATGGGCATACAACAAGCTGTTGTAATGAGACCCTGGAATAATTATCAAGTGGATATCAGTTAATATTAATCCAGTGTCTCATTACAACGGCTTGTTGTATGTCCATCCTATAGCGTTGTGAATTCAACTGGTCAGCACTTGATGAGCAGTATTCCCCATACATATGCAACAGCAGCAGTACAACATTTGCGTGCATACCAACACGTGCAAACAAGGACCTCGGAAAGTCTTACATAGCTTTAGAATAGGGATGGTACACCTTGAACTTTGTTATAATGCCCATCTGTTCCTTTATAATTTTGGAATGTTATCAAAGTATCTTGCGAAACTTACTTTACACTGTACTTGCAGAAAGCATAGACTTCCCTGTATTGCAACATGGTGTGAATGCAGGGGAGTTAGTTGTAGCATGCATACCAGATTCAGAATGTTAACAAGCGTCAACATTCGGCAGATGAAAACGTAGTATTCTGTTAAAGATGTTAATATCATGATTGTCTCTTTCTGTAGCTTTGAGATGTATATTATTTTCCAGGCTGAGTTTTCTTTAAAACTAGGTTTACTTCTTAATTGCATTTTTCTCAACCCAAAACTGAAATATCACTTCTACCGGTTCTGTTAATTGGCATATTTTTTGTTTGAAATAGTTTAATAAAAGAAATACTACAATGGCATTTACGTATGCAATTTGTGAGTTTGAGTTTAACTATCAAAATCGTTTAAAAATGTCTTATGTTACAAATACATGATATTCATGCAA